>CM070511.1:13883645-14442457 GCA_036346375.1 Guadua angustifolia | reverse complement strand
ATTCACATTTAATTTAGCATCAACTTGCAAAAAGAAAAATAATGAACAACAAAAATGTTTCAGAACTAACCAAAGGAACCAGATATTAAATAGCAAAGATTAATTGGTAGCATATCGAAGAACATTTAGTAATTAAAACAACTCAAAGTTAGCATGAGACAAGTAAATGCCATGGACACATGATTTGTCGAAGACATCATCCACAATAGAAACCAATTAGAAGCATGCCATTGTTTAAACAGGTTGTTTTGGCTTACTAAGAGATATGACGATGGCCCATCTGTTCTTGCCCATCTCATTTATCTTCTTCCCGATAGCTAGCTTCAAATCCTCGACCATAGTAGTGTTCAATACCGCAAAGATCTTTACTGTATGAGAAAAAGGAATTGAGTTGGAATAAGACACATTAGAAACTGACATGCTTATTTATTCTAGTAGCCAACAAACAAAGACAACCGCCAACTCAAACACAAATCGACATGCTTATTTGTTTGTTATGCGAGCATAGCAAGCATAGTAGCGCTAACTCAAACACAATCACAAAATTGCCAACTCTACTTAGCATAGCGCAAACCAACACTCACATAACAAAGACAATCGCAACTTCGGATATGCCGCTAATCGGAAAGTTCTCTACACAATAATACTACAATGGGATAAAGAAAAGAAGCAACCTTGAACAACTCACCGTGGTGCTATCAAGGGTAGCGGCAAGCACGAACTTGCTGCTGGGCGAGAACTTGGCGAAGGACATGGGCGCCGATGAGGGTCTTGACGCAGGACAAGTGGCGGAGTCGTGACGCTGCAGAGCCCGTCGTAGCTCCCCGACACGATGATGGCGCCGTCGCTGTCGAAGTCTACGGCCGTGACGGGCTCGGAGTGGGTCGGCAAAGACGCGGAGGCAGCTGCCCGACCGACCTCCCACACGCCGCACTGCCTCGTCGAAGGAGCCCGAGGCGCAGCACATTGCCGTGGGGGCTGAAGGAGATGCGTGAAGGCGTGGTTGGTGTGTCCGGAGAGCGCCTTGAGGAGGCGGCCCCGCCCGGTGCCTCGGTCCCAGATGCGGACGGTGCGGTCGTCGGAGGCAGAGGCGAGGAGGCGGCCGTCCGGGGAGAAGGAGAGATCGGAGACGCCCTCGTTGTGTCCCGTGAGCTCGGCGACGGGGGAGAGGTCGTCGGAGGACCAGACGCGGAGGAGGAGGCGACGGGGGAGAGGTCGTCGGCGGAGGCGGAGGCGAGGAGGCGGCCATCGGGGGAGAACTTGACGGCGGAGACGGCGGGCGGTGACCGTGAGCGCCAGACGGAGGGCGAGGCCGGGAGGCTGGGTGTCGCTTGCCGACGGCGCCGCCATTGCCGCCAACCGGAAAGGGTTTGGGGTTTTGGAATAGGGCGGGGGTGTGCGACGAGGAGGCGGCAGGGACTAGGTGGCTTGCGACGCCGCGCTGTGCTTGGGCGACGGGCGGAGGACGGCCACGGCGACGGGCGACGGGAGGGGAACAATGCTATGCGATTAGTGCGGAGGGGTGGGGAGGGGAACAGCTTGCCGCGATTAGTGCGGAGGGGTGGGGAGGGAAAGCTCGCACGATTAGTGCGGGGAGTGGATGATACAGAAAGCGATTAGTCTGGGGAGGGACGGGGATGAACCAATTAATTGGGAACATCAGATTTGATGAACCCATCTGAGATAACATCTTAGCGCTTGATTTTGAGGAAGGGGTTTTTTTGGGTGCACATATTTGGGTGGATAAAGAAAAAGTACTCTCTGTGGAGGCAAAAGACTGTGTAGATGACTGTGTGGATGTAAAAAAGTTTTAACTGGTGAATTATAAAGGTGTTTAGATGAGTTTGTGATGGTGGTCTATTCCCCTTCACTCCAGGTATACCCACGAAACGGAGAAAGTTTTAATTCAGCTCGATATGCATGTGTGCGTGATCTATGCGGTGTAGCAGACTCTTTTCTCAATCAGCCAATTCTATTTTCAAATACTGCACAGTTGATTCTTTTTTCATATACTGCACGCATACAGCTTCTGAGTTACCATATGCCTTTGAGTTGCCATAAGCATCCTTTCCATTAAATATTTATTTGCATGTGTAGATAAGATCATCTTTTTTTATTTAATCACGTATGGACTTGATTTCGGTCGGCCAACAGTATGCATACGGCCATGCATGACACGACTAGATAAGTTTGTTATCTCTATCTCTACTAATTCTAATTAGGAGTTGGTGGTGGTACGTTCATTCTCCACCCACACCATGACACATGTGCACACCTATGTGGCTGAGTGGAAAGCAGGCGGTGCCCACCCTGATACATTGGATTGGATCATCCTGTTATGGAAGGTAAATGAATATGCATGACTCATTTATTGCTTTTCTTTCTCCCTTTCGAAGGAAGTAGAGCTCCGATTCATGGAGTTGGGTCTTGTTGACGATCGGGATCGTCAACCGCAAGAAAAGAGGTAGGGGTCAGAGAGTTTATGGGACCCGAGCTGCGTTTTGCTCGAACGAAGGAAGAAAATCGATCGCGGTGACGGTCGGAGCAAGGCGACAACGAGCACGAGACAAGAGTTTATACTGGTTCGAGCCCCTGTGAAGGTAATAGCTCTACTCCAGTCGCCTTGCGGCGGTGATTCTTGTTATATGGGTGTACAGAGCAGTGTTTACAACTCAAGACAGTAATGGTGATTCCTAGCTCGAGCTGCTGTGTGTGCTATGTTGTCTTCGTCTCCTTTGGAGCTCATGCGTCCTTGGTCTTTATACTCCCTCTGCCCACAACGGCCGGGAGCGATCCTTGGGAAGGGGCCTTCGTGCACCTTGAGGGTCGGGCAAGAATCGCCTTAACTTGCCACGCACTCTTAGTCATCCCCACGACCCGCTCTCTGGAAACTGTCAGTCAAACGCTAGATCCGAAATCCTAGGGCGGACCAGGGCTTCAGACGAGACCCCGCTCGAGCTCGAGGTCATGCGGAGTCGAGCTCGTGCACACCGCGCTCGAGGTCGAGTGCCCCAGTGCGCACCCAGGTCGCGATCGGGGCCTTCCGAGCTTGGGGATCCGTTGACCGCACGCCGGCCGGTCAAGGAGTTCCCAGCCCTCGTCAGCCAGCCCCCGAGGCTCTAGGTCGGAGGGAACCCTCAGGACGACCTCGAGCCTTATTCTCGGGACAGAAAAAATCTTCGTAGGTCTTGACTCCTTGGTCGAGGTCGGGCGGAGAACACAAGGCAAGTCCCTTGACCTCGACGCCTGGCGACCTTCGGACTTCTCGATGTTGGTACGGATGTGAACGGTTGGTGGGCACCTGGCGGCGTCTCGACTCCGTAGCCCAAGCCTTAATCGCGCCCGTCAAATCGCGGTTGGCACGCCTTTTGAGGCGCCGTGGACCGGACTTTGCGGTTTATAAACCCAGCGCTACAGCGTTCGTTGAAAAGCTCTTGTTCTTGCGCCCTTCGCCTTCCAAGCCTTCTCGCCCGAGCAAGGTCCTCCTTTCCCCTTCAGACCAAACCAGCCTCAACCGCCATGTCCAAGTTAGGAAGGAGCACTCTGTCGCACTCGAGGATGAAGGAGCTCGAGTCCCTGGGGCTTCTAGACCCGTTTACATGGCGGCTGCCGGGCAACGAGATCGAGCCGCACCCCAAGGACGACGAGATCGTCTGCACCGAGCACTATGCCCTCTTTGGCTTGTGGACCCGGAGAGTGAGTTCGTCATGAAGGTCCTCTCCAGCTGCGACATCGAGCTCATCAACCTGGTGCCGAACTCCGTTCTTCTCCTCACCATCTTTTCCCATCTATGCGAGGGATTCCTAGGGATCCTCCCAACTCCCTCGCTCTTCTTCCGGTACTTCAGTCTCTTCCACTCCGGGAAGGACCCCGTGGTCGGATGCCTCTACATCCGGCTACGGGTCGGGCTCAAGTGGGCCTTCCCTAAGTTCCAGCCCCGGGATTCCCTCGGCCCGTGGAACAAGCACTGGTTCTACCTGAAGAGGGGCGAGGTCGGGACGCTGGTGTACGAAGGGACCCCCATCGCCAACCGCAAGAAGGAGACTCCGGAGTCGGACGACCACGAGGTCGACGAGGAGGCCATCGCCCTCATCCATATCTGCGCCATGCGCGCGTCTCAACGGGCAGCGACGCTAATGATTTCTGCGGAACCGTGTGTCCTCTCAGCGGAGGGAGCACCCGCTCTTCGAGATCCAGGGTCCGATGATGCTACCCGCGAGGGCACGCCTAGTAAGTCTTCTTGTCCCAAGGTCCGCTCGTGTACACCCTCCGACCTTCTCCCGACAAACCGCTTGCCTTGCAAAGGTCGAAAGAATCTCGGTCGCCACCAGATGATCGAGATGTTTGGGAAGGTGGCGACGAGCACGCCATCGGCAACCCCGTCCCAAGAATGTACTCCGTCGAAGGGCGAGGTAAGTCTCCCACCAAGCGCCGAAGTCTTTTGCCCGCGAGCCCCTACCGAGCCGCTTGCTCGTGAGGCCCACCAGAGTTGCCGGACACGGCCAGAGGATGCTCCGCTACTGGCGGGGCAGGGCAAGAAAGGGAAGAAGCGACCTCCACCGCCGGATCAAGCGACGGAGGCGAAGAAACGCCACGCCGAGTGGGGACCGTGCCACGGTAAGGGCCCATCTAGCCGAGCCCCGAGCTTGTGTTTTTCATGCCTTGCCGTCTCGACGAGTCTTCCCTTACGCAGCAGAAGAGCGGCTGCCGCCGCCAGTCTTGGGCACCCGGCCTCAGTACACGAGCGAACCCGCCATTGTGGGCGACATCTGAGCCGCTCGGACCCGAGGTCTCAGTCGCGAGACACATAAGCGCTAGCCGCCTCAACATCGGGGCAACAAGACCTTCGACGACCCTCGACGAGGAGGAGACTAGTGACCCAGGTAGGCCCCCAGCATCATGGTCTGCGCCGCCCCCTTCGTATCTTTCTGGCTTAGAGTATGCTTTTGATCGCAGACCTCGAGCACCCGAGCTCGAAAATTGCCCATTTTGACGATGGCTGTTGTCCAGGGCGAGTCCGAGTCCGAGGAGGAGAACGCCTTCGAGCTGGTCCCGCGCCGCGATCGTCGTGGGACGCGCATTTATTCGGGCCAGCCCTTGGTCGGTGAGTTCTACCAAGGGCTCGACGACTCATCTGAAGAAAACGAGCCCGCGGTCAGCGCGGACTACGACACGGGCGAGGCCCACGACACGAATCTTTGCCGACGGGCTTCCGGCCCCGTGAGGGAGGATACTCAGGGCCTTGAGGCCACGATTGAAGTGGCCTCCAAGACCCCACCAGCCACGATCGCCCCGGGCGTTGAGGCCGCGACCCCACCGGTCACCGGGGGTGATCGGGTCGCGAAAGCTCCGCAGACCTCCCTGGCTGCGATTGTGCCGAAGGCCGAGGTCGCGGCACCCTGTGCCACGGAGGTCGTGAATGCCGAGGCGGATCCGCCGCCACCCCTTGGCGCCGGAGACTAACGGACCCGACCGTGGAGATCGGGCTAGCATCGCCGCTATGTCCTCCCGCCGGGCGCCTTAACCCACCGGAGGAGGCGGATAACTGCCGCCCGGCGGGACTCGAGTCCGGCCCAAGTCGCCATCGGTGGTCGTGGTCGATCCCAAGACCGCATGGCGGTTGACGAGGAGGAGGAGATCCTCGCGATCGTGTTGACGATCGTGAGGACTTCACCAAGACGCTCGAGGGCGCCTCCGCGAGGTAAGGGTCTTCCGCCAACCGTAGCTCGAGTTTGACCTCCTTGTCCCTCTCATTTTTAGGCCACCCTTTTAAATCGTGAAGGTGATCGACCATGCCTCTCAAGGGCTACAAGGCCTCCGAGCAGCTTTGTCATGCCGAGGTCTCTCTCGACGAGAGAGGCGCGGGAGGTTGAGCGCGACAGCCTGCCTGCACCATTGAGGTCGGCAGGGGAGCTCGGCGAAGGCCCAAGAGCTCGACGATCACGCCGGACGATGAGGGCGCAGGAGATAGCCCACGCGAAGAGCTCGAGCGCACCAGTGGCCTCGAACGTGACTTCGCTTTAAGGCCGTGGAGCAGAGCGCCACGTTCGCCACGGCCTGGGCCGAGGCCGAGGGCCAAGATCAAGCTCGAGAAGGCTTCATGAGGCGCCGACTCGAGCTCAAGGCCAAGATACTCCAGCCGAGGAGGAACTTGGGAGCGCCAACAAGACGCTTGAAACCGAAAGGTGCCAAGGTCAAGGACACAGAGAGGGCGCCTGTGGAGCGAGCACTCCACGACGAGGGTGCCCCCGAGCTCGAGGCCAAAATCCTCGAGCTTGAGGGGAAGCTCGATCGTGCCACCAAGGCGCCGAGGTCTAACGCGCTTAAAGTCGAGTCTTGGAGAAGGCTCCGTGAAGTCGCCTCTGGGCCCGGACTAAGGTCCCGGGCTCAAGAGAAGCTCGAGCGTCGGTAAGCAAATAAGAGTGCCTGCCCCGGCTTGAAGACTAACGACGCCGAGCCGTGGATGCTTCCGGCAAGCCCTCCGGCCTGTGGTGAGATCGCAACCTCGAAGGCAAAAGTGGCCCAGCTCGAGCAGAAAAGCTTGCCCGCGAGATGGCCGATTCAGAAGAAACATCAAAAAGCAAGGAATGTACTAATGAAGTGGTTTGTTTTGGTGTACAAATAAACCTTGTCCCTGTTGTAAATCCTTAGCTTGGGGATACTTGAAGTCTTTCTTGCTTTGCTTGTTAGCCGTTCCCGTGCTTTCTAGGTCGTGCGCCGATAGGGCACCTTACCCAGCCCGTTGGGTCCGAGGTCGAGCGACGAGTGCCTCTGCACAAGACTTAAATATGGACGAGAGGCCACGACCGCAAAGTGGAGGAACACCAAGAAGGTAGAAGGGCACGGCGGACATCGTTAAGTAGGTTAGCGCCGAACGGCTCTCGCGACCATGCATATCGCCGACAGCCTAAAGCGGCGAGGTTCTCACCGAGCCCCGCACAGGAAGAGCTAGATTGCGAAGAGGTTTGGCTTACGTTTAGCTCGTCACTGGGGTGAACGCCAAACTCAAGGCTACTTAGACTAGGAGCAAATGCGCTTGCGCACAAAGGTCGTGGTTCAAAAAAAAAACAAACGAGGAACCATCGAAAAAGAAATAGCAAAGAACATAAGTGGAAGCAGACATAAAAAGGGCAAAAATGAAAGACCAAATTTTATTGAAATGTGAGGCATAGAGTTTACACATAAAACTTCCGGTCGATCTATATTCCACGAGCTAGAGAGCTCTCGCCATCGGCATCGCTAGCCAGAAGCCCCGTGCGATCTGTTGAAACAACTCTATAGGGGCCCTCCCACCGAGGGGATAACTTGTTGGTGCTAGACGAGCTCTGAATCCGCCTCAGGGCTAGGTCCCCAACAAGGAGCTTCCTAGGTCGTACCGATCAAGACGCATGTCTGCGAAGAGTTTGCAGGTAGTGCGTTGATCGTAGCAGTGCACGACATCTTACTTCTTCTACGAGGGTGAGGTCGAGAGACCGTTCGTGCTCGAAGTCGACTTGGTCGACCAAGCTGACCCTGGCAGAGCCCAGCGTGACCTCGGGAGGCAGGACGGCTTCGGTACCGAACACGAGCTGGAAGGGTGTGGACCCTGTGGCTCGGCTTGTTGTGGTATGAATAGACCATAGGACGGTGGGAAGTTCGCCCACCCGTGTCTTGCCAGACGACGAGCTCATCTCGCGACTCGTTTCTTTGATACTCGATGATTTGCCCGTTGGCGCTGCTCCGCCGCTCCGCTGTTCGGGGTGAGCCACCGCTTAAGCAGATTTTGATGCCGAAGTTCCTCGCAAAACTCCCCGAACAACTCACCGGTAAACCGAGTACCGTTGTCGCGATAATTTTGCATGGAACCCCGCACTGTGACCACGAACAAGAGGAAGAAATGAACCGCCGCCCGAAAGATTATGGTCGAGACCGTTCAGCCTCTATCCACTTGGTGAAGGTGTCGACAATGACTAACGTAAACTTCTTCCCCGCTGTTTGAGGAAAAGGACCGAGGATGTCCAAATTTCTGTGTCGAGAAGGGCCACGCGAGCGGATGGTCCGGAGCGCCAGAGGGCGGGTTGATGCGACTTCGGGCGTGGAATTGGCGTGCTCGGCAAAGCGGACGATATCACGAGCATCCTGGCGCCGAGGGCCAATAGTACCCCATGCGGAAGGCCTTTCCGACCATTGTCTGTCTGAAGAGTGCGCCCTACGATGCCCGAGTGAATGTCATGCGCTTGGTACTTACCTCCTCCGTGGAGATGCACCGTCCAGATGCCGGAAACATTGCGCTCAGTAAAGCTCTCCCTCGACAAGCGTGTACAGACTCACCCGGTGCTTGATCCGGCTCCTCTCGACAGGGTCGGGTGGCAGGTCGCCCCGAGCAAGGAAATCGTGGATGGCCTCGGCCCAGGAGGGGGTACCTTCAACCATGGCGAGCGCGACCTCTTGGTCGGAGATTGACGTGGCCGCTAGCGTCTCCAGGATGACGTCGGGTGGGACGTCGTCGTTGGAGGAGCCGAGCTTGGAGAGGGAGTCCGCGCTGGAGTTGTCCTTCCCGGGATGTGTTTGAGCTCCAAGTTCTGGAACCACTTCTCCATCTTCTTGCGCCTCGGCGAGGTACTTTGCCATCGAAGTCTCCCGAGCCATGGTAGTCCTTGTTGAACTGATTGATGACGAGCCGAGTCGCCCTTCATGACCAAAGCGGCGACGCCTGTGGCCTTGCAAGCTCGCAAGCCGCCAAGAGAGCTTCAGATTCCGCCACATTGTTGGTCGCCGAGAAGCCAAAACGAATTACGATTTCACCTTGTCGCCGCTGGGTGAGGATAGGATCCCACCGAGCGCTGAAGGATCTCGAGCCGTCGAAGAACATGACCTGTGGCTTTTCCTCTTCGACTGAAGCTCGGGAGCGGGCTGCGACGCTCGCTTGACCACGAAGTCGGCGAGCACTTCAGACTTTATGGTCGGCGCGCCACGACCGGACGCCGAACGCCGCCGGCCCATGGCCCACTTGGCGATTCGCCCGCCCTCCGGTTCTCAGATGTCCCCGAGCGGAAGTTGCTCGACGACCACTGAGTGCGCTCGAAATAGTGCCGAGCTTGCGCCGGCCATGAGGAGAGCATATAACAGCTTCAGACTGCGGGTAGCGCCTTCGGGCCGCAAGACCTCACGACATAATAAATGGGTATCGCTGAGGCCCCTGCTCGCCACCAGACGGCACTAACAAAGATGGGGGTGGCCGCGAGATATAGTAGTAACTTCTCACCAGGTTGTGGCGTTGTAAGGAGGGGTGGGGACGATAGGTACGTCTTCAGGTCGTCGAAGGATCGTTGGGCCTCTGGAGTCCACTCGAAGCCCCCGTGCTTGCACAAGGTTTGAAAGAATGGGAGCCCGCGCTCGCCGAGCCTCGAGATGAACCTGCTGAGGGCGGCCATGCGGCCAGTGAGGCTTTGCACCTGCTTGATCGAGGTTGGGGTGCCATCTTTCGACGCCTCGATCTTCTCCGGTTTGGACCAACCCCGAGCCCCGATCATGTAGCCGAGCACCTTATCGGACGCTACCAACACGCACTTCGGGTTGAGCTTGATCTTGTGCTGCTCAGTTGGTGAAGGTCTCCTCGAGGTCGCGAACGTGGTCGCCTCGGCGGGCTTTTGACGATGATGTCGCCCACGAGACCTCAAGGTTCCGCCCGATCCGGGGCTCGAAAGTCTTGGTCATTAGACGCTGAAAAGTGGCCCCGCATTGCGCAGACCAAATGACATGGTCAGATAGCAATAGGTGCCAAATGGCGTGATGAAGGAAGTCTTGCTCGCCGTCGACCGCCCGCCTTGATCCGTGGTATCCCGAGTAAGCATCCAAGAAGCTCAAAGATCTTGGCATTCGCGGTGGAGTCCACGATCCGGTCGATGCGCTGAAGCGGAATTGTCCTCTGCAAGCCGAGTTCAACCCCGTATGGTCGACGACATTCTCCACTTTCTCCCTTCTTCACGACGATGGCCGGGTTGGCCAGCCACTCGGAGTAGTTAATCTCACGAATGAAGCTGGCCTTCAAGAGCTTGTCAAGGTTCTCCTTGATGATTACGACTTTCTCCGGGGAGAAGCGATGCAGCTTTTGGCGCACAGGTCGGGAGCCGGATCCCACCTGCAACTTGTGCTCGATCACCTCCCTCGGGACGCCGGGCATATCCGCTGGCTCCTGCGAATATACCCTTGTTGGCGCTGGGAAGGTGACGAGCTCGAGTTCCTATTTGGAACTCACTCATCGGAGACGTGGACGCACTCGGGTCGGGTCGCCTCGCCGAGAGGCACGGCCTTTGTTGCCCGCTTAGGTCAGATCGCCGCTTTCCGCGGCGCTTCGTCGTCTCCTCGATCATGGCCGGGCAAGATGCTCGCAAGGGCCAAGGCCTTGGTCTCACAGCCATGCGCCGCTTGTAGGTCGCCCCGCACGATGATGACACTGTTGGGGCTAGGTAACTTCATGCACCGATGGCCATAATGGTTGGCAGCTATGAATTTGACCAAGGCAGGTCGCCCGAGGATGGCGTTGTACGGGAGGTCACCCTCGACCACCTCGAAGGTGATCAACTCGGTGCGAAAGTTGTCAGAGCCACCGAAGGTGACGGGCAAGACAACCTGCCCCAAGGGGGTGGTCGAACTCCCGGGGACTATCCCGAAGAATGGTATGGTGATGCTCTTGACCTTCGACCGGGAATCATCGATCCGGCCGAGCTGCCTCGCTTAAAGCAAGTTAAGAGAGCTGCCGCCATCGACCATGACACGACCGACCGTGGTGTTGCCGATGGTCGGGTCACGACCAAGGCGGTCTTTACGCCTCGAGCCATACCAGGAGAGCATCCTCCGAGGAGAAGGTGATGGTGGCCCCGCCCACTTGCAAGGTCGTTCGTGGGCTTCCGGTGGCGCACCGGTAGATGGTACGGCGGTGGCCTTGACTCTCGCCGATCGGTAGGCCGACGAGCCACCGAAGATGACATCGATCCGGCCGCCTTTGCCGAACTCCGTGTCGAGGTCGTCGGTTCGGCCGCATTCACCCGGCCGGCTGGTCGTCATCCTTCGGGAGCATGGGCATCTCACCCCGCCCATCGAGAAGGCGTCTAGCTTATTCTCGCTAAGCCTCGCAGTTCGCAGATCGTGGCCGACCGCCTGTGGAAAAGATGTAACTTTGTTTCGTCATACCCCGCGCGCCTCTCGACCCCTGGCTGCCGAGCATCGGCCCGTCGGGGACCGGCACGTTGGCCCTCCTGCTGGGGCTGGTTCTTCGCCTGGTGTGGTCGGGGTCGACCTTGGCGAGGCTTAGAGTCCTCCCGAGCTTGGCCTCGACCTCGAGGACCTCATACCGCCATCCGCCGAGACGATCACCCGTGGTAGCCCTCCGCCACCTCTGCGATCGTGCTTTCGCTTCTTGGAGGTGGCGCCTTGGTCGGCGCCCCTGGAGTTGGACGGGCCGGCCTCTGTTTGGTTCAGACCAAGCTTACCTTGGTCGTAGTCGCGTTTCCAGCGGACAGCATCGTCTGCGTTCGCGTACCGCTCCGCCATGCGGAAAAGTTTGTTGACGCTGAGCCTCGAGGTGATCTCTAGGTCTTCGGTGAGACGACGATCACGGACCCCGAACTTAAAGGCCTTGATGACGGCCTCGTTAGAAATGCTCGGGATCAGGTTCCTTGTGCGGATGAATCGCCGCACAAAGTCGCGCAGTGGCTCGTTCTTCCCCTGGATGACACGATCGAGTCTTTTCCTCGCCGCGCCGCCGTAATAACTCGAAGTTGGAGTGAAGGGCGTTCGATCTGGCGCCACGACCAAGGAGCCAAAGCCGATTAAAAGCGAGTTCTAGCGCCCCGCCCGAAACGATCGGAGGTAGTTTGCCATTACGAGCTCGTTCTCCAAACCGCCAGATAGCGGTTGAATAGATGGACAGAACTCGCCATGGTTCTTGGTCCGCTGAAGCGCCGATCACGCTGGCTTGAACCGCCGCCATCGCGACGCGACGAAGGCCGTCGGAGTATGCTATGCAGCCGTAGGCCGGGACAGGTGCACGCCGGTCGTGGTCATCGCCGACAAGATCCCTGCTGCTGCCAGACTCGGAGTAGAGGCTGCCCCGGCGGCTCGACCTCCGGCGGGGACGACCATGGTGCCGAGCACGGGAATCACCTGGTTGGTAACGCAGGCGGTCCAGGACCCTGCGGCGCCTGGGCGGAACGTCCCAGGAGAGTTTCGCAGACCTGCTGCCAGTCGACTCAGAGCGGCTCGGCCAGTTGGTCTGGTTGGCGCGGTGCCGTGGGGACGCCGGCGTCTGCGCTGAGCCTCGCCCCGAGCCCGCTGTTGCTCGGGGCTAACTCTGCGCAGAGGTGTCCGACGGTGATGGCGCGACGTGTTATCATTACTTTTTCGGGAGCGGGTCCCGAGTGTTGACTTCGATGTCGCGGAGGTGCCACCTTGGCGCGCACCGTCGAGTTCTTCGACCAGGGCTCGCCAAAGAGCTCCGACCTCGCCCTATCAGGGTTGGCCATGACCCGGACGATAGCGCGGAGGCTCTCCCCGGTAGGGGGGAGCCTGGGTGGCTCAGAAGATGTGCTAGCCTTCTCCTGGGCCTCCCGCCGGAGAGCTGTTATGGCTTGGTTGATGGCAACCTGCACCATCCGGCGAGCGTCTTCCGGGGTCTGCGGATCACGGTCATCCGCATCTCCCTCAACGCTTGACCGCCCGCCACCGTAACGGCCGCCGAGCGGCGGCGTGAGGGCGTGAACAGGACACGGAGTCGAGTCCGCTCTCGAGGAAAATCCATCGGCGAAGGGCGCCATGCTCACTCGAGTCTTGGTGTCGTTCCTGCGAAGAGCAAAACAATCGGGCCCCACGGTGGGCGCCAGCTGTCGACGATCGGGATCGTCAACCGCAAGAAAAGAGGTAGGGGTCAGAGAGTTTATGGGACCCGAGCTGCGTTTTGCTCGAACGAAGGAAGAAAATCGATCGCGGTGATGGTCGGAGCAAGGCGACAACGAGCACGAGACAAGAGTTTATACTGGTTCGAGCCCCTGTGAAGGTAATAGCTCTACTCCAGTCACCTTGCGGCGGTGATTCTTGTTATATGGGTGTACAGAGTAGTGTTTACAACTCAAGACAGTAATGGTGATTCCTAGCTCGAGCTGCTGTGTGTGCTATGTTGTCTTCGTCTCCTTTGGAGCTCATGCGTCCTTGGTCTTTATACTCCCTCTGCCCGCAACGGCCGGGAGCGATCCTTGGGAAGGGGCCTTCGTGCACCTTGAGGGCGGGCAAGAATCGCCTCGAACTTGCCGCCAAGACTCTTAGTCATCCCCACGACCCGCTCTCTGGAAACTGTCAGTCAAACGCTAGATCCGAAATCCTAGGGCGGACCAGGGCTTCAGACGAGACCCCGCTCGAGCTCGAGGTCATGCGGAGTCGAGCTCGGGCACACCGCGCTCGAGGTCGAGCGCCCCAGTGCGCACCCAGGTCGCGGTCGGGGCCTTCCGAGCTTGGGGATCCGTTGACCGCACGCCGGCCGGTCAAGGAGTTCCCAGCCCTCGTCAGGTCTCTTCTCACCTCTTTCCCTTTTGTTGCCTTCCTTATTCGACTATTTCTTAATCTGGATTCCATAGATATCTTGACGATTGCTGAATCTATATAACTCCACCGCTTCTTGCCTCTCTTTGTAGATATGTTGAGCTTATTCATTGAGCCAAGGTAATAGGCGACCTTCTTGGTCTCGTCGATGCGGCACAGGGGCAGGTCGCCAGTGGTGGGTGGTGAGAAAGGCTAGCGGCGCTGCTGGAGCTCACCACGGTGGATGATGTCAACAGGTTAAGGGTGGCCCTCGTGGGGGGAGGCGATGAGGCGGTGGAGCTGCTCATGGGGTGGGGCTATGGTATGGCCGGAGCAAGGCGTAGAAGCCACGCATGCCGCTGATGATGGTAGCCACATATGATGACGCCTACCTCTTAAAAGACTTTGTGTCCATGGGGCAGCAGGTGATATCTTTCTCGGTCGATCGATCGATCTCGAATTGTGGTGTTACAAATTTACAATCCCAAGTACTGTAATGTTATTATTTAAGTTTATGAAATTAAAGATAATTTTAAGCTTGAATTTGTAAACAGGTGCTTGGAATTTGTCTGCTTGGATGAATTGATTTAAACATTTATCCATTGCATATTCAGAGTGAACATTATTATTCAGATAAGATTAATGCTTTGTAACATCCCAACAAATGTAATAAAATAAAAATAAGTATTTTCAATTTGAATATAATTATTTCTGAGTTTCCTTCACAATATTGTTTTTATTTGAGTTTTCATTGAATTTATGCATTGTATGAAAATCAATAAAGAAAATTAAAGAATGGATAATGGTAAAAGATGAAAATGTAAAAGTAAATTTTAAAAATTTATAATAAATATTTTATCACTCAGGTAAACTTTTTACCTGCTAAATTTAATTTTTAATGTAGAGTAAAAATAATAAATAATTGAAAAGACAATCTTTTGACTAAGAACAGTGTACAGTCAGAATTAATGGAAAATCTACCCACCTTATCTCATTCTAAGAAAATTACCATAATACCCTCAATATAGTAGTTACACCTGGTAAAAATATTTGAAAATTACTAAAATATTTAAGGCTTTTAAAAATTCAAAAATAGAAGCATTGAAAATCTGAAATTTGGAATATCAGAATTCTTATAAAATAAATACATCAGATTTTAACTTGAAAGTTTTATGGGAACATTTCTAACCCAATTAACTCTCAAAAAAAGTTTTAGAAATAAATAATATCATTTACACCCTTAAATAAATCAAAATCCAAAAAGGAATTTTTAAGAAGTCATCAATGTCAGAATTTCTAATAATTCCCTGTAAAACATTTTAACCCCAAATTTTTACAGAAGGTCATACACATCCAGGAGACCATAGTCAAAAAGTTTGGAAAGTTTGGGTGGTGATAAGATAGAAGAATTAATGGGAAACCTAATCTATCCGAGCTGCATCTACTCCTTTTGACTAAACCGTTTCGCTGACTGGTGGACCCATCTTCCTATTGCGGCCCCAAATGCTTGGTGTAGCCAAGCCTCACTTGTTCCTAGTCCCTACCAGGTGGTCCCCGGCCCCACTTGGTAGCCTCCTCTCTCCCTCTCCTCGTCTCCTTCCGAATGAAGTTGCCGCCACTGGTGAGTCATTGTCGCCACAACGTTTTTGCCAGCGAAACGCTACCACGGCAAACCCTGGGAAGCATGGGGCAGCAGCCAATTCATTTCCTCTTCTACCAAAGCCCTCCCATGGCAGTTGTTTCCTTCTGTTTTTCCTTTCCACGGTAGTACTTTGGCAGATCGAGCACAGAGTTGTGGTGTCGCCCTTGTCTTGCATTCTCATACTATGCCATGATGTCTGTAGCCTTCTTAAGCCCTTTGAGGTGCTCATTAGCTCCCATATCACCACCACTCCTCTCCATTGCAAAAACCTTCGATTGAAACCACTGTCTCCTTTGCATCCGCCATTTTTGGCAAGAACTGAGCTCAAAAGCTAAAGGTCGATTCAACCGCAATGGTTAGCCATCTTCAAATTCATTCGGGAATTAGTGTTTTGGGAATCTAATGATCCTTCTACCTGAGTTAAACCCTACTTTTTCCCATTGGAATACTCTCCCAGCACTACTCATCTTCTCCGCGGCAGGCGACCAGTGGTGGTGAAATCCGGTTGATCTCTGTCGCCATTTTCAGGTATAATGGACTCCATGAACCTCATAGACGCTTAAGGAATCCATTCCCGGTAAAAATGAGCCTTGTGCAAGCTCGTCATTGATTCGGCCATGGAGCCACCATGCGGCTCTCAGTGGTAGCCCATTCCGGCCATCACCAGTGGTAGCCAACCCACAGTCCTGTGCGCAAGAGTGCTCTGGAGCTCCCCGAAGCCCTGACCAGCTGGCCCCGCTGCGCCTCCCTCGTCGGTGAGGTGCCCTAGCTTCTTCTCTGCTCTACCATCACTGACATGCGAGTCCCCCCTGTTAGTGTCCTTAGGCTGAATTCAAAGCTCACACGCCAAAATGAGAAATATGTCTTCAGTTCAGTGAAAACGGGTTTTCAATTTCTACTCGATTTTCTTAACAGCCCAAAATTCAAACGGGCATAACTTTTAACGTATAACTCCAAATGAGATGAGGTAAATTTCTATATTCATATAAAATCAGGTATATTTTATATAATCAAAAATATTTTGGAATTTGTCACTGGGTAAAATTTAAATTTAAATCAATAGAAATGGACCAAATATATGCCGAAAAAATATCCTGTGCAATCAGACAAGCTGGTGAAACCACGGTGCAACCCAACTAGAAAAAGTTTCAAAAAATTCTGAAAAAAATCATGGATGTACATCTCAGCTTACCCCATCTACATATAAAATTTCATGATCAAATTCGTCCTGTGCTAAGAGTAGTAAAAAAGACAAACTTGATCATGAACAGTAATAGTTACTGTTCATGATCAACTTTGTCTTTTTTTAATTTCTAGCGCAGGACGAATTTGATCATGAAATTTTATATGTAGATGGGGTAAGCTGATATGTACATTCATGATTTGTTTCAAAAAATTTTGAAACTTTTTCTAGTTGGGTTGCACCGTGGTTTCACCAACTCTCTGGTTGCACAGGATATGTTCCCATATATGCCATACATAAATTTTTTGTAAACAAAGTCAAAATTACCTGAAACCACATTAATAGAATTCTTATGTTTCCAAAAATCCAAATATATAAAAATATTTACATTTTAACTTTGTTTGTATCATTTTTTAAATAAAGTTTAGTTGCAATACTATAAATATTCAAAATACATGGGTTATGCAAAAGAAATTCAAAATGTGTAGAATTGGTTTTTAAATACTAGTATGATATTAGACTACCTAAAATTGCTAAAATATTTAAGAAATGATTTTGACTTGAAGTCATGCTATGAATAGATAGAGAAGTCAATTGAAAAGAGGTATGTATGTATAGGCATATAACTATCCATAGTAATATATATATATAATACCTGAACAAAGACATATGCATGAGTACAATTTGCATAAAGAGCATAAACCTGGTTTATGTGTGTGTGTGTGTGTGTGTGTATAGGTTACGAAAAGTAAGTCTTGATTCATGAGAACTAGAATCTAAATATCCTACACAATCAAATTGCTTGTTCCAACAAAAATCATTATAATGAAGTTATAATTAACGCTTAACCAAATAGTTGAAGTCCAATACTTGTATATTTCGAATTGTTATGTCTTGTGCAAACAAACTTCAAATTAGAGGAAACCAAATCCTGTGACCATGAAAAATAATAAGCTCGTTAATTATATAAAAATGCCTTATGTTTGTAAAAATATGAATTAATTCTATGTTAAGCTTTGACGATCTCTTATGTGGAAAACAACTCGGATAAAAACCAAATGTCATGGAACTAATATTAAAACACTCTTAGAAACATCCCCTGCTAATGCCAAAAAATGAGTTAATAATTATGTATAGTGCAGTCGCAAACTTAAAAGGAAAACTGAACCTCTATTGTGTCGACTTTGTGACCACTTAAGCCTTTTTGACAACTTGTAAAGCTTCTCGTCTAAATTTAAATTTTGGAAAGATTAGTGTAGAAACACTATTTGGTATATGAACTACCATATTCTAGGAAAACATCTTATTTACAACTTTCTTTTCAACTAAATATTGCTAACTCAATACCCCTAAGTGTTAACCTTATGCTTCACCTTGCCGATTCAGTATAACGTGAACTTTATAATGCCATGTAAGCTTTTTCAACAATGAATAAAATATCTTGTCCAAATCCTAATTCATATGAAATCATCTTATGAATGTTCTCCAAAGTATAGACTACCATAATATGAAGAAATAATTTTATTTTGTTATGCTTTGAATATAAATCCTGTTAGAAGAACAACCTTAAGTATTATGATTTTTGGACTCCTTAAAACGAATAAACAAACTTAGCAATAATGAAGAAATCTGTAGTTAAGATGCTTGTATCATCAGAACCTCCTTAAAAGCCACCAATATACCTAGTAACCTATCTTAGCAAATCTAACATATTCCAAACCGCTTTTTAGGAAAAATCAATTATGGATTAAGTGCTATTCATTCGTATCCTCAGCAAAGTCACTAATGTTCTAATCCTATTAATCTAAATAATTTTTGCATCTTGAATTCAAAATTATAAATATAAAAGTTCATAATTTTAACTTCTGGAATTCGTAAAACTAGAATGGATAATCTAAAAAGGGAATCATGCATCGCTCATCTTGAAAGCTAATAACAGTATGAATGTTTAATCATTTAAAACACGAGAACCTAAAATCCTCTAATGCAAACCTAATACCATGCCTGCTTTTCAACAGTAAGGCTTTATTTGGATTTCTATCTCTATTGTTTTTGCCCATATTAAAGTTTGCTATTTGCTATGTTTTTGTTGTACAACGTGTAGAACTCGACGTCACTGATCCCATCATTGACCCCGTTAGCTATGACGCCGACTCCATTGTAAACAATAAATAAGCAAGGCAAGCACCCCTTCGATCATATTGATCCCAATATTTAATTTTCCTTTTGTTTACCAAATGGTTTCATGCAAGCACTTATTTTCTGTAAATTCGCTATTTTGTGGTATTAGTAGTTATACCTGTTGTCTCATGAAACTTTCTTGATAAGTATGGACATATGAACCTTGATAACCATAGATTGAGGATAGACAAGACTTAATGTCATCATGGGTATATGCATTTACATATTAATCATGCTTAGCCATGCTTTAGAATCAACAAGGTAGATGATCAGATCAAAATTGCTTTCTGAGAATTTAAAATGGTTGGAAATGACTATGTTGGCTACTGATATTTTGATTAAAAATCCAACATAAAACTATGGTTTTGACACGGGTGATTATTGGTAATTGCCGGATGTGCAAAGGGAATTGCACGTAGTGTAGGGTGATGTATCGCCTGTGTTAGATTAAGGACCAAGCAATGGGAGGCTATTGATCCAAGAATTTCATGCAACTCTGAGGGCTGGTATGGGACGGCCTTAACCTATTAAGTTATTTAGGTATGGCTTTGCACATTGGTAGGCGGGAGCTAGCAGAAGCATTCCATTCTGGTCTGTTTGTGAAGGGCTTCCACCCTCGGTGTGGGTAAATGCATACCAGTGTCATGGTGTACGCCTTGCCATAAGCAGAAACGATATGTTGGGTGTTGTGAATGAATCCACATCTTGGATGAGTGTTTTTGTTTCTATGGCAAGGGCTTAACGTCCCAGGCTGGTTCAAAGTCATGTCTATGTAATGTAACGGTTATGTATGATCTCTCTGTGGCACACGAAAGGAAGTGTGCAAATACACTGCACAAACAGCTGATCATTCCTTGTGGGTAAAGCTGTATACCTCTGTGGAGTGAAAATCTAATCGATTAGTCATGCCTGCAGTCATGGGCACTCGGTGAAGTCATTCCAATATTAGATTTTGGTATTTTCTGAAAATGGGTTTTGGTTTGAACTTGTTTTAGCAATTGTTGCTTTATGTCCAAGGGCCGACATTGTTGGACTTCATGATTTGGATTATTTATTGCTCGCAAAGGGCTGTGAGTGTTACTTATGCTTTACTTATTTCTTATCAACCAATCTTGCTTTATTAAATTCCATTTGGGAAATTACAACTTGATTTAAAAATTCAACTTTGCTTTATGCAAATTAACTGTAGTAGCCCCCTTTGATTTGGCCTGCATTTATGCATTTGGAAATACCACATTAAGTCTTACTGAGTACGAAAGTACTCACCCTTGGTTAATCTATTGTTTTTAGGTGGAAAGTTAGTGAAGCTCCAAAGATTTGTTTTCGTCGCACTTTGCTTCTTTTGATGCTATATATATACTCTGAGTTGTAAGATTTCTTTGTATGATAGTGTTTACTTTAATAATATGATGTATGGTTGTGATTTCAATTGTTTTAAATGTGTGTACTAGCTACTGATCATGAGACTTGTACTGTATGCACATTAGATTCTCATTTTGGTATTTTGTGCTAAAATGAGGTTCGTTACAGTTGGCATCAGAGCTATACTAACCATGGGATAAACCTTAGATAGAATGGTCGTTAGCATTAGAATAAGCAAATTCAAAATCTTATTTTGAAAAAGATGCCCTACATGTAAAATATAGTCTTTGCTATTCTCTCCACTTTCTTAAATTTCTTCCTTACCTCTACTTTCATTTTAGTTTGTAAACAAATTCCCCTTTTCTTAAAAGTAGTTTTTGCCCATGGTTCATCTTCACTATTTGCTTCTAAAGACGACCGAGACATGTTGTTACCATCCTTCGTGCCAGTCGATGAAGACTACAATGTCTACTCCAACAATCTCAACGAAACATACAACGCTTCACTAACCTCAACAAAAGCAGAAGTAAAGCTCGAAGATTCTACTTCATGAAGAGACAGCATCACCCAACAGTAAACGGTAGAAGATTAGAATATATTAGGATTTACCTTAAGATAAGAACCCTTACGTATAGCATATTATTCTACTATAGTTATATAAAGCATTTTAATGTGGTGTTTATAACTTGCTACTTGAAATTGGTTTTATTTTATTTATAAGGACCAATTTATGTGTGAACTTATAACCTCTAGCTTAAAGTTTCATAATAAGTTGTCCTTATGTATGAATATGGAAAATTCACGCATATGATAAATAGAAGATCATAAAATAGCTTATCTCTTTTTTCTCTAAAACTTTATACAAACTTATCCATTCTTTCTATATGATTTCTCACCTCTGTAACCATTATGGTCATTAACCATTCTCAAAATCAAGCCTCATCAAGATTAGTAATAAAGTCTCCATTATTACTTTTAGCTTCTTGTGACCACACCATCTGTATACAAACCAAGACCAAGATGTTCACAACCACCAACTTACCTAAGCTATTTTAGGCTAGTTAAAACCTAATTTTTTGCAATAATAATTTTTGACCATGTCTCAAAACTACCTCGTTGCCTTGCCTAGATTATATACCATGAAAATGAGCTAGAACCAGAGAAGTTCTATGCTTCTGAATGGAAACCTTAGAATGATCGTTAAAATGAAAATTGGAAAAGTTGGAAACCCTATTTTTCTAAAATAAATATAGAAAGAGTAGCATTAGCCGTATATATACTTTTTTGCCATCTATAGGATTTAGTCTCCCTATTTACATACTCTTTCCTCTTATTGGATATCTCATATATTCATTTTCCCTCTATAGAACCTTCTTATTTCACCTCTAGTGATTCTTTCTAAAAGTATTTCTCTCCTTATCCTTTTGCATAATAAAAACCACCAACAAATCTTTTTGAAAATAATTCTGGTAACAAGTCAACAGCATCGTGACGTCTACATTAACAACTTCAAGAAGATGGAGGTAATGAAGCATCACAACCTCTCCGACGTCATAAGATGCTTGCAAGATTGACACAACAGGTGGTGCAAAAGTTAAAAGAAACTCGTCGACGAATAGTCTACTTTGAAGGACCGTATTATCCAAATTACACATTATTCTAGATATATAGTAAACCTCTTGTGCAGAAATACGTATGGTAGAACTAGTAGAAGAAAAAACCATAGATACCCCTCCCATGTGCTAAGTTGAATATATAGTTTTATGGTTGTCGGCATACTTTACACCGGGGTACCCTCTCCGCCACGGTCAGGCCCCGACGCCAGGCGACTGGGCCGCGTGGCAGCCTGGCGAGCAGGTGGGCGATAAGGCCCCGACGCCAGGCGATAGGGCCATGTGGCAGTCTGGCGAGCAGGCGGGCGACCAGGCCCCGACGCCAGGTGACCGGGCCACGTGGCAACTTGGCGAGCAGGAGGGCAACCAGGCCCCGACGCCAGGCAGCTGGGCCATGTGGTCGGCCGACAGAGTTTGAAGGTACTAGGGGGTCCGCTGTCGGTCAGGTATGGAGGTGTACGATGAAGGAGCGGGGGAGCTTCGCCTTGAAGTCTTCTCCCTCGACACACCATTTCAGAACCATTGAATGCGTGTGGCTCTGCTGACGGCACAATAGCTTATCCCTCTGACGTCCTACTCCTAACCCATTGCATGCAAGTCGCTTCCCGGCGGAGTTAGGTGGTGGTACAAAGAATGAGGCCAGAGGATGAGGCTACACCGATTGGTGTAATAAATGAAGTGTAATCAGTGTGATGTCATCTTTCCACTTGCCCGAGCCAGCCCGACCTATATAAGGGAGCTCCGGTGCATAGGGGAAGAGGACCGAAAGACGAAGGAAGAACCCAGAGAGAGCTCGGGAGGAATCGAGAGAAAAAACGAAGAGAGGAGAACTAGAGAGAGTGAGGATCAAGCGAACAGTGCAATCTGCTCAAAGCACATTAACAGGAGCTCAAGTAGGACGTTGGGCTGTTACCCATGTTGGGGGCCCGAACCTGGATAATATCGGCGTGTTCTTGGATTTTTGTCTGTGTGGATCCCTCGGGAGAGCCTGTAGGTGTCCTTCTGCGAAGACCCCCTCTATCAAACCCTAGACTCCGTCCAGAGAGAATAACTGTCAGGCAAAATACGCTGACAGTGGCGCGCCAGGTAGGGGGGTAGCGGTTGGCTCACCCTTTCGTCTCTCAAGTGGATCCTGGTCATCCATCTGGGAGGATCCCGCTTCTAGTGATGGCGGGTTTGCGTTCTCAGCGAGAAGAGCCGGTGGAGGTTAGCAGCGCCCGCAATGTGTCCCGGCACTCCCGTCGGGCGGGGGACTATCTCACGCCTTCCCTGGAGGGGGCTACAATGTTCCCCGGTGGTAACAGAGCTACCGGTTTGGCGGCGGCTAGCTATGGAAGAGGCCACTCTGGCCCAAAACCTGCATGCCATCCATCTCCTCTTGGACCACCCCCTTGGTGGAACTTGCGGGAGACACCCCAACCACGCCTTGGCTGCGGGACATCGCTAGCCAGATAGATGCAGCCCATCTCCGTGTGGGGGTGTCTGATCGGTCGGGTACCTTCGGTACTCCGCGGTCCGGGTTGCGTGCGGATCGCACCCAAGATTCTGGCCACCCGAGCGGGAAGCGCTCTAGCTAGGAGGGCCAGAGCAAGGGAAAGGGCATACAGGACGCAAACCCCGTTTACGTGGGGGGCCGTGCGGTAGTCGGCGTATCGCCTTGCATGTCCCCCGGGCACAAGGGAGGCCGTGAGGATTTGAGGACTCAGTTGGAGAACCGTTGCCGGCAGTGCGGCGATGATTTGCGCGATATACTACAGCGTTGTCGCGCGCAAGGGCAAGGCCGTGATAGGTGGATGGCTCCTGATGGTGATAGCTCCTCCCACGACTCCCACCCTCAGGATGAGGAGGAGGCCCTCTCCTCCGAATCCTTGGGGAGTCAAGGTCCACGCTCCCCGGCATGGTCTCTAGGCTGGGATTTAGGTGGACGGTGTGGCTCCCCCAACAGCGTTGGGTGCCAAGAGTTCTCCAGTTGGCTACGCCGCGTTGCGTGGCCGAAAGGTTTCGCCCGATGTCCATCGAGAAGTATGATGGCACTACCAACCCGGAGGAGTTCTTACAGATATACATGACTGTGGTGCGGCCGCAGGTGGGTCTGAAAAGGCCATGGCCAACTATTTCCTGACGGCCTTGACGGGATCCGCCCGTTCTTAGTTGTTGAATCTTCCGCGAGGGTCGATGCACTCGTGGGAGGAACTGTGTGACCTTTTCGTCACTAACTTCCAAGGCTCGTACACACAGCCGAGCGTGGAGGATAATCTCCATGCCCTCGAGCAGAAGAAAGGGGAGTCATCGCGCGACTTCATCCGACGGTTCAGTTACTGTCGCAACACTATCTCTAGGATCTTCGAACAGTAAGTTGTCATCGCCTTTCGAAGAGGTGTCCGGGACCTCAAGATGTGGGAGAAGATGGCCACCTGTAACATCACCACCACTTCCGAGCTGTTCTCCCTAGCGCACAAGTGTGCCCAGGTGGCGAAAGCTCGGGGGAAGGTGTCCAGTCCGGCTAGCGGTCATGGTGGAGACGAAGCTGGGACCTCGAAGGGTACTGGCTCCATGAGCAAGAAGAAGCGCGGAGCGGCTGAGTCTAGGCAGGTCCTAATCGCTGAGCACGTGCACAGGGACACCAAGTCACGGTGGCATGATCACCGTGACCGGCGAGATGATCACCGCGGTCGAAGAGAGGACCGCCGCCAGGAGAAGAAGGGCAGGCCCTATTGCCCGATCCATAGATCCAATGCGCACGACCTGGCTGATTGCTAGGTTGTGAGCAACATGGTGGAGCAGCGGCTTAAGGAGCACCGTCCCAACGACGACGACTAGGATGAAAACCCCGCCCCATTGGCTTTCCAGCGGGCGGAGCACACAGTGGCATACATACACGGTGGCTTGGCCACCTATTCCTCCAACAAGAAGTATAAGCAGTTGATGAGGGAGGTTTGCGCCGCTGTGCCGAGCTCAGGGGCAGGTAGGTCACTGAAGTGGTCGGAGGAGCCGATCACCTTTAGTCGGCCTGACCACCCTGAAAGCACTATCGGCCTGGGTCACCTTCCGATCATGGTTTCGCCCACGGTCCGGAACGTGAAGCCTGGGCGGGTGCTGCTGGACGGAGGAAGTTCCATCAACCTCCTATCCTCTAAGGCATTTCGGGCACTCCAGATATCGCAGCAGGAGTTGCGTTCGGCCTTACCTTTTACAGAGTCACCCCGGGGGCTGGTTTAGTGCCCCTGGGCAAGGTACGCCTCCCCGCCACCTTTGGGGACGAGAGCAATTACCGTACGGAGGTGGTGGACTTTGAAGTCACCGACTTTGACCTTCCGTACAACGCTCTACTTGGCCGACCGGCGTTGGTCAAGTTCATAACGATGACCCACTATGCGTACATTGTGGTGAAGATGCCGGGGCCTAGTGGTCCCACAGTCATTAAGGTGGACAGGCTGAAAGCCTTACGCTTCCACAAGCAGGCATTGGACCTGGCCGACGCCACCTGTGCAAGGCAAGCTGTAACATCCCAATTTTTGCTTTTCTTGCATTTTAGTGGTATTTTGAATTTCTGGAATTTATTTGGATTTATTTGGAATTATTTGAATTTATTTTGAATTAAACCATTTAGCAAATTAATTAAATAACGGAAAAGTTAAGATAAAGTTTTGCTGAAAATATTTTATTTGAGTCACAAATGACTTAAAATATTTATGAGAATTTTTCAGAATTTTTCTCGATATTTTTAATGCCCCAAACAAATTATTTTATTTTCGGAAATATTTTTAATCGAAAAAGAATTAAAAATCGGATGAATAGTGTTGGGCGAGTATTGTCGCGCCCGTTTGAAAACCCTAGCGCCATGGCGTTCGATCTTCATCCGAGCGGCTCACGATCGCCACGTCACCAACCCTATTCCGCCGGACTCGCCGCCACGGACTCCTCCGCGAATTTCAGAGCAACACGGACGCTAAGAGCCCCTATTTGTCGCGCCGCCACCCTCCGTGTTCCTCGGTTTGCGCCAAGACCAGCCAGACGCCCGACGCCGCCGAGACACCGCCGCCTCGCCGACGACCACCGAAGTCCGGCCATCCGCCGACTTCTTCGCGTCGGTTAAATGCCGCCGCCGGTGATTCTCGCGTCGCCGCGCCACCATCGGACTCATCTCGTCGCGCCGCACCGGGAGCGTTACCGCACGTCGCCGGAGGACCACGGAAACGCCGCGCCGCACGTCGTCGTCTTCGTCTCCGGTCAAGCCAGCGCCGCCGCACCATCGCCGTCGCCGAAGCCGTCGACCGTCCGATCTCAATCGGCGATTCAGATCCCGCCACGCCGCCCCAAAGCAAGAAAGCCCATCTTCTAATCTCCACCGTTAGATGCAACCGAGGGCCACCGTCGTGCCACGCACGATCGATCATCGCGGCGTGGCGACAAGGCGGACCCACATGTCGATCTCACCGCACGTTCACTGTGCGCATGAGTCGCTGACAAGGCGACCCGCATGTCGATCGCCGACGAGCATCTTGGCGATGAGACGCCGACAAAGACGGGCCCACCTCGGCCACCAAGACGCACCGTGCGTGTGACGTCACCGCTGACGTCATGCTGACGTCACGGTGGGACCCACTTGTCAGAGAGATAGCCGAGTCGTGCTGACGTCACGATGACGTCATCACGGGAGCCGGTCAGGGCTGACGTCAGCAGGGCCACGTGTCACTCTCTAGTGGCGACACGTGTCACAGATGACGCAATAATTGATTTTCCGAAAAAGAAAATATTTATTTAATTCGGTATATTGATTTTAAATATATTTTGAAAGTTCAAATGCTTATAACTTTTGCGTTTTAACTCCGATTTGAGTGATTCCAATTTCTATAAATTTGTAAAATTGTGATCTTTCTGTTTATGAATTTTAATTGAATTTTTGAGCACTGTTTTCCCACTGTTTATTTATTTTATTGTTTGTGTTTACGTTATGCGTGAGACGTTGAAGTGCGAAGGTTTCGAGGAGAGGTTCGACCGAGAAAGCTCAGAGCCGAATCGATACTTTTGAAGGCAAGTTGTGTTTGATCATGTCGAACCTACTAGAGCAAATTATTTTGATTTAAAGTATTGCATGCTAATTTGATAGAAATGATTTTGAATAAGTTTTGGGATTAGTTAAATGCCTAAGTTCTTTGTATGCCACCTTGTCATATGTAATTGTAGGACATGAATCTTTTGTCACCCTAGGATATGGATTAATAGTTGGACTTTTATAATTTGCCAACATGGGTTGAGTAGACCAAGTAGTATGCTTAGCCCCGCCACGTGGACTTTCATGATTTTGGAATACCAAAGTGAATCTTGACTTAATGAGATATTGAACATGCTTTGTGAATGAGACATGTGTTATTGAGTTGATGATGGCACATGGTGCAATGGTAAAGAACTGGGGTGGGAAAATGATTTAGGCTGGGGCAAATGGCAAGATTGTTTTCGTGAGCCAAGAGTGGCAAGCAAGGTCGATTTGGTTTTATTGGTTTTGGATAATTGAGATCACACTTGGTTAGTCTTGCCTCGGTCAACTAAGGACTTAACCTTGCGAGCATTTGAACTGAGTCTCTCATACTGACCACAAGCTCCGTAATGGGACGGACTTAGCTGAGTAAACCGGGAAATCTATTCTTTGGTCTTGTCGTGGTGGTGTGAGGCCTGGAAGCGGAATGAGAACTCACATGGCGCAAGAGGGGGGCCCTAGGTGTGGTAACCAGTCCCTCCAGTGTTGAAACCTTAGCGGGCAGTACTGGGTTTAGATGGAACTTTGGAAAAGCTTCGTTATGGTTATTTGCCTTGGTGGTATTTGACTGTATCTTGTGGGTAAAGTGTATAACCTCTGCAGAGTGTACAACCTATTCGAATAGCCGTGCTCACGGTAATGAGCATCGCTCGGTGATTACGGTCAAGGGTTAGATTTTTATGAAAATGAATTTTTTATGGAAAAATGCTTGGGTTGGTAATGAGGAACTTGACATAGGATGGAAATATGATTGTGATTAAAATGTTTGTGAAAGCTACTATTCTTATTATTGTTTTGCTGCTTTGCAAATTATTACTGTTATTCTTAAATGTTGTACTGCTCATGAACCATAGCCTATCCTTTGTACTAAGCCATGCCTGTAGAATATTAGAATTGCATTACATGCATGACTTCTTTGAGTGCTCAAAGTACTCACCCACAACAACACAACTTCAGCTTGAAGAAGAAGCAAACCCTTTCGGGAGGAGGAGTATCGAGGAGCCGACAAACTAGGGCGAGCGAGCCCGATCGGTTACTGTGGCAAATTGGTTGGCGCCACGAGTTTATTTTATTTCATTGCATTTGAATATTTTAATAAGTCTTAAGCTCTGAGGCGTATCTTTGTAACTTGACCATAAGGTCGATCAACTAGTTTGAGTATTTAATCAAAGTACTTATTATTTCGCTGGTTATCACCGTGATATGTACCAATGTTGAGATGTGTGCACTAAGCGTGATCTGGACTAGTGCTGAATACATAGAGGGTCCGGATTTGCAAATTCGGGTACCGACAGAGGTGGTATCAGAGCATCACTAACTGTAGAACTGGCCCTTAGTTAGAATGGTCGTAGTGAGGATAAAACTATTTTCTAAAAGCTAAAATGTGCCAAGATGATAATGCAATCTCGACTTACCCTTCTCTTCTTTCATACCCTTGCTGAATTCAACACATATTCGCTTTGATTAAAATATCCGAGTTTCACGTGAGTGTCCTTTGGCGAGATGAGGATGATCCACTCTTTTGGTGGCGCCTTCGAGGGTACGCCATGAGCTTTGGCGATGATCTGTTGCTTGGAGGATATGACAGGCCGATCTACCGAGGGACTACTGTGGATCGGGCAGGACTGGATATTGCCTGGGATGTCACTATCACGGTTTACGCTCGGGATAGGGCAAGGGCGAGCCGTCGTATCCGTATCACAGCCAGGAGGTTGTCATTTGACGCTGGGATTCAGGAGACATCGCGTCTGGCGATGAGGCAGATTGCTCGTACCTACCCCAGAGAGTTGGATGGCACAGTGTTTCGTCACCACCCACGTAGAGACACTCACTACAACCGAGAGCCCATCGAGGAGGAGGATGCCACGATCACCCACCTGGCCAGATATGTTATCGCTCAAGAGGATGCTATCGACGAGACGGTTCAGGAGCTGCAGAGGTCTCGTGACGAGTTCACACAGCTTAGGGCTCATCATTGCAGGACTTGTGAGTACTTGGCCCACTCTATCCAGAGGATTGGGGGCTGAGACAACTATGACGGACGAGCCGGAGCGATCTTTGGAGCTACACAACCCAGACCGGAGGAGCCCACAGCAGAGCCGCAGCGAGCGAGCGAGCTGGAAGTGAAGTCGAGCAAGTGGAAGTGAAGCCCGAGCCTATGGAGGTCAGCAGAGCAGTGGAGGTTGAGCCTGTAGGAGGCGCATCCAGCGGAGGATCGTTGGGATAGGTTTGTACCGCACCAAAGACACACCGCGGTGTATCCACCAGAAGTTCGGTGGGGATGGCTAGAGGAGTGGCGTTAGGATTAGTGGTTGAGACTCTGCGCCGAGTCGCGTCTGGAATAAGAGTCACCCTTAGAGGCGTTTGACTCCGGAATGTTAGTTCGATTTGCTTCTTTCATGCTTGTGAGTGATTAGTATGTGTTGCAAGGCCCTTAGTCATTGTGAGCAACCATACCCAAATATTAATAAAGTAATAAAGTTGGATTTTGTGTTACACCTTTGACCCTGCATAAGTACTCTATTACTCGTCTATTCTTATTTCCTCTCGTCTCTAAACCATGGAGCAATCGGCGGATGGTGAACACTCGAGAAACCAAGGAGGAAATGGGAGCGGTTCTCGCTCACCGAAACATCGATGGGGAAGGACAAGGACCCCAACCAGACCGCCATTGATATCGAGAACTTTGGAGCCTTTATTGCTGCCTGAGACCCGTTAATGCATGCCATGATCGTGAGTCATCGCCTTTGCCGCCCGCCCAAGCTAACCAGTCAACCCGGGCAGAGACCACACTCGAGGTCAGCCGAATTCATGAGGACATGACCGCCTACATTTTTTCGAAATGCCAATCCATTGGAGGCGATGATTGGTGAGGATGATAGAGAGAAAGTTGCACAATACCGGTGTGAAGGAAATGAGAGGGTACTCTATGCCTCTCATCGACTTGAAGGAACCATGGTGAATGGTGGGAAAACTATCTTGTTGCTCATGAGCACCCGCAGACATCGGTGGGAGGAGTTCACGATCGCTTTCCGGCAGTACCATGTGCCCGAAAGCATAATGGAGCTAAAAAAGGAGGAGTTTAGGGCAGGCAAGGGGCAATCAATCGGTGTCCGAGTATCTGAATAAGTTCACATACCGCACGCATCCTTTTGAGGATGTAGCAACGGATAAGGCCAGGCAGTCTCGATTCATGAAAGGACTGAATTCAGGGCTGCAGGTGGGACTCATAACCCACACTTTTCCTGATTTTCAGGAGCTAGTGAACAAGGCGCTGATATTGGAGGACAAGCGCAAGGAGCTGGAGGACAACCGAAGCCTTGGATGGCACAAACAGGAGCACGCCAGGAGCGCAATGTTGAGGTTACACCAAACCAGTTCTTGATTTCAGCCAAGGAATGTGATGACGACGCCACCGCCACAGTACCAAGACCTGCCGGACAAAATTTCCAGACACCAACACCAGTTGGGAATGCGGCTGCAAGGAGCCAGCAGTCGACAGTTAAACGTTGTTTTATCTATCACGAGCCAGGGCATTTTGCAAATTATTGTCCTAAGAAGGGAGGAGGAGTGACACCAGTTCGCTTCAACCTTGGGACTACTCCAACGAAGACACCTGCGCCAGGAGCAAGTCGTGGAGTTACACAATCTGGAGCTGCCACGCAGACTGTGGTAAGAGGCAGAGTCAATCATGTCACCGCCGATGCAGTGCAGAATACATCGGACGTCGTACTGGGTAAGTTACTTGTCAACTCAGTACCTGCAACAGTTTTATTTGATTCTGGAGCTTCGCATTCGTTTATATCTCGGATTTTTGCTGTGAATAATGGATTGAAAATGGTGAACCTTAGGCATGTATTGCTAGTACAATCCCCGGGATCAGAACTCCGATCTGATGTAGGATGTTCTGGGGTAAAGTTGCATATAGATGGAATGGAGTTCCTAGCAAACTTAGTAGTGTTAGATACCCAGACCTTAGATGTTATTTTGGGAATGGATTGGTTGACTAAGCACAAGGTTGTGTTAGACTGTGGACGAAGAGTCATATCAGTCGAGAGTCCTTGTGGGAGAAAAGTAGAGTTTCAAGCCACTGCCGTTCGGGATGGACAGTTGATGGTCAATAGTGTGAAGGCCGTCAGCATAGAAGACGTACCAGTTGTCAGAGAATACCCGGATGTGTTTCGGAGGATTTACGAGATGCCACAGACACGGGGACATAGAGTTTGTAATTGAGTTAGTACAGGGAACAGCCCCGATAGCTAAGAGACATTATCGGATGTCAACCGATGAGCTAGTGGAAATGAAGAAGCAGATAGAGGAGTTAATGGATAAGGGATTTATTAGACCAAGTTCGCCGCCATGGGGAGCACCGGTTCTATTTGTCAAGAAGAAGGGCGGAGTTCGGATGTGTGTGGATTACCGAGCAATGAATGAAGTCACTATAAAGAATAAGTATCCGCTACCCAGGATCGATGATCTGTTTGACCAGTTGAGAGGAGCGGAGTTTTCTCCAAGATTGACCTGCGATCAGGTTATCACCAGCTGAAGATTCGATCGGAGGATGTGCCGAAGACGACATTTTGTCAAGATATGGACATTACGAGTTCACAGATTATGTCTTTCGGTTTGACAAATGCACTGCATATTTCATGAACATGATGAACAAGGTTTTCATGGAATACTGGATAAGTTCGTTGTTGTGTTCATAGATGACATTCTAGTTTACTCCAAGACCGTGGAAGAGCATGCGAGCATCCGAAGCTAGTTACGAGAGGTTAAGAGAGCGACAACTTTTCGCTAAGTTTAGCAAGTGTGACTTCGGAAGAACAAGGTGGAATTTCTTGGACATGTGGTGACCGCCGAAGGAGTCGCATTGACCCAAGTAAGGTGGAAGCAAGTGTTGCATTGGGAGCCACCCAAAGCGGTGACTCAAATTCGTAGTTTCCTTGGAATGGCGGTTATTACCGCCGATTTATTGAAGGATTTTCAGCGATTGCGAGACCTCTTACGCAATTGTTGAAAAAGGAAAAGAAGTTCGCATGGACGCCGGAATGTGGCGGAGTTTCCAGGAGTTGAAGAAACGTTTGACAACGGCGCCGATGTTAGTACTACGGATTTAAGCGAGTTTTGATATATCTTGTGATGCATTGCGCCAAGGACTAGGATGCGTGTTAATGCGCGAAAGTAAAGGTCGTTGCGTATCGTCAAGGCGATTGAGGCCGCATGAGGAGAACTACCCCACACATGACTTGGAGTTAGCGGTAGTAGTGCATGCTTTGAAGTTATGGAGGCACTATCGATTGGAAGCAGATGTGAGGTGTACACTTGACCATAAGAGTCTTAAATATATATTTACACAATCGGACTGAACATGAGGCGAGAAGATGGTTGGAACTAATTAAGGATTACAATCTGGGGATTCATTATCACCCTGGGAAAGCCAACGTGGTGGCCGATGCTTTAAGCGAAAAAGCCATTCGGTGAACATGTTGGTGGAAGCAAGTCGTTGAGTTATGCAAGGAATTTGAAGTGGTGAAGCCGAAGTTGTGCCTAAAGGATTTATAGCCGCTTTAGAAGTGAAGCCTACCCTGGAAGATCAGATCCGGGAAGGACAGAAGGACGATGTCAAGATTCAGAGGATTAAGTTGAAAATGGAGGAAGGCAAGGCAAAGGATTTCAAAATTTGGATGAGCAAGGTACATTATGGATCAAGAAGCGCATTTGCGCATCGCACAAGAGGCTCAAAGCAGTGATTCGGAGGAAGCTCATGACTCCAAGTACTCCATTCATCAGGGAAGCGCTAAGATGTACCAAGACCGAAGGAAAGATTTTGGTGGCCAAGCATGAAGCGTGAAGTTGCGAGCATGTTGCGTTGCGACATATGCCAAAGAGTCAAAGCAATGCATCAAAGGCCGGCAGGGTTACTCTGACCATCGAAGATACGAGTGGAAATGGGAGGAAATCGGAATGGACTTCATTCTTGGTCTCTGAGGACCCGACAGGTATGACTCCATATGGGTTATAGTGGATCGGTTGACCAAGGTCGCCCACTTCATACCGGTGAAAACTACCTACTCGGGGACCGCTTAGCAGATTTGTATATGTCAAGAATTGTGTGTCTGCATGGAGTTCAAGAAAATTGTATCAGACAGAGGTACCGGTTTACCTCAAGATTTTGGGATAAGTTGCATGAGGCCCTAGGAGCCCGCCTGAACTTGAAGATGCATATCACCCAGACATGATGGGCAAGCGGAAAGAGTTAATCGATCTTGGAGGACATGTTGAGGGCATGTGCATTGGCTTATACAACCGTGGGATAAGTGTTTGCCATATGCCGAAGTTTAGCTATAACAACAGACTACCGAGCAAGTTTGCGAGATGTCGCCATTTGAAGCGCTATATGGAAGACCACGCTTAACGCCGTTGAAGCTGGAATGAGGCCGAGAAGCGTCATATGTTGGGCGGACATTCTTCGAGAAGTCAAGAGCAGATAGCCATGATCGAGGAAAGGTTGAAAATTGCACAATCAAGGCGAAGAGTTCTGCCGATAATCGCCGCAGGATTTGAGCTTTGAGCCGAAGATTTTGTGTATCTCGAGTTACACCACTCGGAGGAGTTAAGAGGTTCCACACTAAAGGGAAGTTAGCACCAAGATATGTTGGTCCGTTCAAGATCCTAAGTCGAGAGGCGAAGTAAGCGTGTCATTTGGAGTTACCGCAGATCTTTAGCAGAGTGCATGATGTGTTCCACGTGTCACAATTAAAGAAATGCCTCCGAGTGCGGAAGAGCAAATCCGTTAGAGTCGATCGAGCTACGGAGGATTTGACCTATAAAGAGTACCCGGTGAAGATCTTGAATACGATGGATCGAGAAGCGAGAAATAAATCGACGCAACCTGCGAGTTCGATTGGAGTAACCATTCGAGAGCGAAGCAACTGGAGCGTGAAGAAGACTCAAGAAGAATTCCCAACCTATTCCTTAGTCGATACGAATCTCTGGGTCGAGATTCCGTTAAGGGGAGGTTTGTAACATCCCAATTTTTGCTTTTCTTGCATTTTAGTGGTATTTTGAATTTCTGGAATTTATTTGGATTTATTTGGAATTATTTGAATTTATTTTGAATTAAACCATTTAGCAAATTAATTAAATAATGGAAAAGTTAAGATAAAGTTTTGCTGAAAATATTTTATTTGAGTCACAAATGTCTTAAAATATTTATGAGAATTTTTCAGAATTTTTCTCGATATTTTTAATGCCCCAAACAATTATTTTATTTTCGGAAATATTTTAATCGAAAAAGAATTAAAAATCCGGATGAATAGTGTTGGACCGAAATCTTGGCGGCCCGTTCGAAAACCCTAGCGCCGTGGCGTTCGATCTTCATCAAGCGGCTCACGATCGCCACGTCACCCAACCCTATTCCTCGCCGGACTCGCGCCGCCACGGACTCCTCCGCGAATTCGAAGCAAGACGGACGCTAAGAGCCCCTATTTAATCGCCGCCACCCTCCGTGTTCCTCGGTTTCGCGCCGACGTCGCCAGACGCTGCACGACGCCGCCGCCGCCGCCGCCGCGACCTCGCGAAGTCCGGCCGTCCGCCGCGCTTCTTCGCGTCGGTTAAATGCCGCCGGTGATTCTCCGCCGTCGCCGCGCCACCATCGGACTCATCTCGTCGCGCGCGACGGGAGCGTTATCAAGACGCCGGAGGACCACGGAACGCCACGCCAAGACGTCGTCGTCTTCGTCTCCGGTCAAGCCGGCCGCCGCACCATCGCTGCGTCGCCGAAGCCGTCGACCGTCCGATCTCCAATCGGCGATTCAGATCCCGCCACGTCGCCCCAAAAGCGGTAAAGCCCATCTTCTAATCTCCACCGTTAGATGCAAACCGAGGGCCACCGTCGTGCCACGGCACCGATCATCGGCACGTGACGCCGACAAAGCGGACCACATGTCGATCTCCGCACGTTCTTCAGGCGCATGAGTCGCCGACAAAGCGAGCCGCATGTCGATCGCCACGAGCATCTTGGCGATGAGACGCCGACAAGACGGGCCCACCGTCGGCCACCAAGACGCACTGCGTGTGGCGTCACCGCCGTCATCTGGCGTCGACGGTGGGACCCACTTGTCGAGAGATAGCCGAGTCGTGGCCGGCGCCACGATGGCGTCATCACGGAGCGGTCGGGAGGTGGCGTCGGCGAGGCCACGTGTCACTCTCTAGTGGCGACCGTGTCACGAGATGACGCAATAATTGATTTTCGAAAAAGAAAATATTTATTTAATTCGGTATATTGATTTTAAATATATTTTGAAACTTCAAATGCTTATAACTTTTATGTTTTAACTCCGATTTGAGTGATTCCAATTTCTATAAATTTGTAAAATTGTGATCTTTCTGTTTATGAATTTTAATTGAATTTTTGAGCACTGTTTTCCCACTGTTTATTTATTTTATTGTTTGTGTTTACGTTATGGCGTAGGCGTTGAAGTGCCGAAGGTTTCGAGGAGAGGTTTCGACCGAGAGCAAGCTCAGAGCCGTAATCGAGTACTTTTTGAAGGCAAGTTGTGTTTGATCATGTTGAACCTACTAGAGCAAATTATTTTGATTTAAACTATTGCATGCTAATTTGATAGAAATGATTTTGAATAAGTTTTGGGATTAGTTAAATGCCTAAGTTCTTTGATGCCACCTTGTCATATATAATTGTAGGCCATGAATCTTTTGTCACCCTAGGATATGGATTAATAGTTGGACTTTTATAATTTGCCAACATGGGTTGAGTAGACCAAGTAGTATGCTTAGCCTCGCCACGTGGACGCTTTCATGATTTTGGAATACCAAAGTGAATCTTGACTTAATGAGATATTGAACATGCTTTGTGAATGAGACATGTGTTATTGAGTTGATGATGGCACGTGGTGCAATGGTAAAGAACTGGGGTGGGAAAATGATTTAGGCTGGGGCAAATGGCAAGATTGTTTACGGTGGGCCAAGAGTGGCAAGCTAGGCGGTCGTATTTGGTTTTATTGGTTTTGGATAATTGAGATCACACTTGGTTAGTCTTGCCTCGGTCAACTAAGGACTTAACCTTGCGAGCATTTGAACTGAGTCTCTCATACTGACCACAAGCTCCGTAATGGGACGGACTTAGTGAGTAAACCGGGAAATCTATTCTTTGTATGCTTGTCGTGGTGGTGTGAGGCAGGAGAAGCGGAATGAGAACTCACATGGCGCAAGAGGGGGCCCTAGGTGTGGTAACCAGTCTCCTCGGTGTTGAAACCTTAGCGGCGTCTTGGGTTTAGATGGAACTTTGGAAAAGCTTCGTTCACGGTTATTTGCCTTGGTGGTATTTGATGTATCTTGTGGGTAAAGTGTATAACCTCTGCGAGTGTACAACCTATTGAATAGCCGTGCTCACGGTAATGAGCATCGCTCGGTGATTCTGGTCAAGGGTTAGATTTTTATGAAAATGAATTTTTATGGAAAAATGCTTGGGTTGGTAATGAGGAACTTGACATAGGATGGAAATATGATTGTGATTAAAATGTTTGTGAAAGCTACTATTCTTATTATTGTTTCTTTGCTTTGCAAATTATTCTTTATTATTCTTAAATGTTGTCTTGCTCATGAACCATAGCCTATCCTTTGTACTAAGCCATGCATGTAGAATATTAGAATTGCATTACATGCATGACTTCTTTGAGTGCTCAAAGTACTCACCCACAACAACACAACTTCAGTTGAAGAAGAAGCAAACCACCTTTCGGGAGGAGGAGTATCGAGGAGGCCGACAAACTAGGAGCGAGCCCGATCGATTACTGTGGCAAATTGGTTGGCGCCACGAGTTTATTTTATTTCCGCTGCATTTGAATATTTTAATAAGTCTTCGCTCTGCGAGGCGTATCTTTGTAACTTGACCATAAGGTCGATCAACTAGTTTGAGTATTTAATCAAAGTACTTATTATTTCGTTGGTTATCACTGTGATATGTACCAATGTTGAGACTGTGTGCACTAGCGTGATCCTGGACTAGTGCTGAATACATAGAGGGTCCGGATTTGCAAATTCGGGTACCGACAGAGGTGGTATCAGAGCATCACTAACTGTAGAACTGGCCCTTAGTTAGAATGGTCGTAGTGAGGATAAAACTATTTTCTAAAAGCTAAAATGTGCCAAGATGATAATGCAATCTCGACTTACCCCTTCTCTTCTTTCATACCCCTTGCTGAATTCAACACATATTCGCTTTGATTAAAATATCTGAGTTTCACGTGAGTGTCCTTTGGCAGATGAGGATGATCCACTCTTTTGGTGGCGCCTTTGGGTACGCCATGAGCTTTGGCGTATGATGCAGCTGCTTGGAGGATATGACAGGCCGATCTACCGAGGGACTACTGTGGATCGGGCAGGACTGGATATTGCCTGGGATGTCACTATCACGTTTTACGCTCGGGATAGGGCAAGGGCGAGCCGTCGTATCCGTATCACAGCCAGGAGGTTGTCATTTGACGCTGGGATTCAGGAGACATCGCGTCTGGCGATGAGGCAGATTGCTCGTACCTACCCCAGAGAGTTGGATGGCACAGTGTTTCGTCACCACCCACGTAGAGACACTCGCTACAACCGAGAGCCCATCGAGGAGGAGGATGCCACGATCACCCACCTGGCCAGATATGTTATCGCTCAAGAGGATGCTATCGACGAGGCGGTTCAGAGCCGCAGAGGTCTCGTGGCGAGTTCACACAGACTTAGGGCTCATCTCATTGCAGACTTGTGAGTACTTGGCCCACTCTATCCAGAGGATTGGGGAACTGGAGACGGCATGACGGACGAGCCGAGCGATCTTGGAGCTACACAACCAGACCGGAGGAGCCACTGCGAGAGCCGCAGCCAGAGCGAGCGGTGGAAGTGAAGTCGGAGCAAGTGGAAGTGAAGCCCGAGCCTATGGAGGTCAGCAGAGCCAGTGGAGGTTGAGCTCTGCAGGAGGCGCATCCAATGGAGGATCGTTGGGATAGGTTTGTACTCGCACCAAACACACCGCGGTGTATCCACCAGAAGTTCGGTGGGGATGGCTAGAGGAGTGGCGTTAGGATTAGTGGTTGAGACTCCTGCGTCGAGTCGCGTCCTGGAATAAGAGTCACCCTTAGAGGCGTTTGACTCCGGAATGTTAGTTCGATTTGCTTCTTTCATGCTTGTGAGTGATTGGTATGTGTTGCAAGGCCCTTAGGCATTGTGAGCAACCATACCCAAATATTAATAAAGTAATAAAGTTGGATTTTGTGTTACACCTTTGACCCTGCATAAGTACTCTATTACTCGTCTATTCTTATTTCCCTCTCGTCTCTAAACCATGGAGCAATCGGCAGATGGTGAACACTCGAGGAAACCAAGGAGGAAATGGGAGCGGTTCTCGCTCAGCTGGAAACATCGATGGGGAAGGACAAGGACCCCAACCAGCACCGCCAGTTGATATGCAGAACTTTGGAGCCTTTATTGCTGCACAGACCCAGTTAATGCATGCCATGATGCAGCAGGTCACTGCCCAAGCTGCCGCCGCCGCCCAAGCTAACCAGGTCAACCCAGTGCAGAGACCACACTCGAGGCTGTCGGAATTCATGAGGACATGACCGCCTACATTTTCTGGAAATGCCAATCCATTGGAGGCAGATGATTGGCTGAGGATGATAGAGAGAAAGTTGCACAATACCCAGTGTGAAGGAAATGAGAGGGTACTCTATGCCTCTCATCAGCTTGAAGGAACCGCAGCTGAATGGTGGGAAAACTCATCTTGTTGCTCATGAGCACCCGCAGACATCGGTGGGAGGAGTTCACGATCGCTTTCGGCAGCATACCATGTGCCCGAAAGCATAATGGAGCTGAAAAGGAGGAGTTTAGGGCATCAAGCGGGGCAATCAATCGGTCCGAGTATCTGAATAAGTTCACACACCGCACGCTACGCACCGAGGATGTAGCAACGGATAAGGCGAGCGGTCTCGATTCATGAAAGGACTGAATTGTGGCTGCAGTGGGACTCATAACCCACACTTTTCCTAATTTTCAGAGCTAGTGAACAAGGCGCCGATATTGGAGGACAAGCGCAAGGAGCCGGAGGACAACCGAAGCGCAGGATGGCACAAAGCAGGAACACGCCCGAGCGCAGCGGTTGAGGTTACACCAAACCAGTTCTTGATTTCAGCCAAGGAATGTGATGGCGACGCCACCTTGATACCAAGACTGCGGACAAAATTTCCAGACACCAACACCGGTTGGGAATGCAACAGAGCAAGATCGGCAGTTAAGCGTTGTTTTATACATCACGAGCGAGCATTTGCAAATTATTGTCCTAAGAAGGAGGAGGAGTGACACCGATTCGCTTCAACCTTGGGACTACTCCAACGAAGACACTGCGCCAGAGCAAGTCGTGGAGTTACATTATCTGGAGCTGCCACGCAGATCTGTGGTAAGAGGCGAGTCAATCATGTCACCGCCGATGCAAAGTCTGAGAATACATCGGACGTCGTCTTGGGTAAGTTACTTGTCAACTCGAAGACTGCTTGAGCTTTTATTTGATTCGGAGCTTCGCATTCGTTTATATCTCGGATTTTTGCTGTGAATAATGGATTGAAAATGGTGAACCTTAGGCATGTATTGCTAGTACAATCCGGGATCAGAACTCCGATCTGATGTAGGATGTTCTGGGGTAAAGTTGCTTATAGATGGAATGGAGTTCCTAGCAAACTTAGTAGTGTTAGATACCCAGACCTTAGATGTTATTTTGGGAATGGATTGGTTGTCTAAGCACAAGGTTGTGTTAGGCGTGGACGAAGAGTCATATCAGTCGAGAGTCCTTGTGGGAGAAAAGTAGAGTTTCAAGCCACTGCTGTTCGGGATGGACAGTTGATGGTCAATAGTGTGAAGGCCGTCAGCATAGAAGACGTACCGGTTGTCGAGAATACCGGATGTGTTTCGGAGGATTTACGAGATGCCACCAGACGAGGGACATAGAGTTTGTAATTGAGTTAGTACCGAAGAGCGGCCCGATAGCTAAGAGACATTATCGGATGTCAGCGATGAGCTAGTGGAAATGAAGAAGCGATAGAGGAGTTAATGGATAAGGGATTTATTAGACCAAGTTAAATGCGCCATGGGGAGCACGGTTCTATTTGTCAAGAAGAAGGGCGGAGTTCTGGGATGTGTGTGGATTAATGAAACAATCGAATGAAGTCACTATAAAGAATAAGTATCCGCTACCGGGATCGATGATCTGTTTGACCGAGCTTGAGAGGAGCGGAGTTTTCTCCAAGATTGACCTCGATCAAAGTTATCACCGGTGAAGATTCGATCGGAGGATGTGCGAAGACGACATTTTTGTCAAGATATGGACATTACGAGTTCACGATTATGTCTTTCGGTTTGACAAATGCACTGCATATTTCATGAACATGATGAACAAGGTTTTCATGGAATACTGGATAAGTTCGTTGTTGTGTTCATAGATGACATTCTAGTTTACTCCAAGACCGGGGAAGAGCATGCGAGCATCCGAAGCTAGTTACGGAGAGGTTAAGAGAGCGACAACTTTTAGCTAAGTTTAGCAAGTGTGACTTACGGAAGAACAAGGTGGAATTTCTTGGACATGTGGTGACCGCCAAGGAGTCGCATTGACCCAAGTAAGGTGGAAGCGATGTTGCATTGGGAGCCACCCAAAGCGGTGACTCAAATTCGTAGTTTCCTTGGAATGGCGGTTATTACCGCCGATTTATTGAAGGATTTTCAACGATTGCGAGACCTCTTACGCAATTGTTGAAAAAGGAAAAGAAGTTCGCATGGGCGCCGGAATGTGGCGGAGTTTCAGGAGTTGAAAAAGCGTTTGACAACGGCGCCGGTGTTAGTACTACCGGATTTAAGCGAGTTTTGATATATCTTGTGATGCATCGCGCCAAGGACTAGGATGCGTGTTAATGCAGAATGTAAAGGTCGCTTGCGTATCGTCAAGGCGATTGAGGCCGCATGAGGAGAACTACCCACACATGACTTGGAGTTAGCGGTAGTAGTGCATGCTTTGAAGTTATGGAGGCACTATCGATTGGAAGCAGATGTGAGGTGTACATCGACCATAAGAGTCTTAAATATATATTTACACAATCGGACTGAACATGAGGCGAGAAGATGGTTGGAACTAATTAAGGATTACAATCTGGGATTCATTATCACCCTCGAAAGCCAGCGTGGTGGCGATGCTTTAAGCGAAAAAGCCATTCGGTGAACATGTTGGTGGAAGCAAGTCGTTGAGTTATGCAAGGAATTTGAAGTCAAGTGGAAGTTGTGCCTAAAGGATTTATAGCCGCTTTAGAAGTGAAGCCTACCTGGAAGATCAGATCCGGGAAGGATGAAGGGCGATGTCAAGATTCAGAGGATTAAGTTGAAAATGGAGGAAGGCAAGGCAAAGGATTTCAAAATTTGGATGAGCAAGGTACATTATGGATCAAGAAGCGCATTTGCGCATCGCACAAGAAGGAATCAAACAGGTGATTCGGAGGAAGCTCATGACTCCAAGTACTCCATTCATCCGGAAGCGCTAAGATGTACCAAGACACGAAGGAAAGATTTTGGTGGCCAAGCATGAAGCGTGAAGTTGCAGAGCATGTTGCGTTGCAGCGACATATGCCAAAGAGTCAAAGCAATGCATCAAAGGCGGCGGGGTTACTCTGACCGAAGATACCGAGTGGAAATGGGAGGAAATCGGAATGGACTTCATTCTTGGTCTCTGAGGACCAGACGGTATGACTCCATATGGGTTATAGTGGATCGGTTGACCAAGGTCGCCCACTTCATCTGGGTGAAAACTACCTACTCGGGGACCGCTTAGCAGATTTGTATATGTCAAGAATTGTGTGTCTCGCATGGAGTTCAAGAAAATTGTATCGGACAGAGGTACCCGGTTTACCTCAAGATTTTGGGATAAGTTGCATGAGGCCCTAGGAGCCCTTTGAACTTGATCTTGCATATCACCCATGCAGATGAGATGGGCAAGCGGAAAGAGTTAATCGAATCTTGGAGGACATGTTGAGGGCATGTGCATTGGCTTATACAACCGTGGGATAAGTGTTTGCCATATGCCGAAGTTTAGCTATAACAATGACTACCGAGCAAGTTTGCGAGATGTCGCCATTTGAAGCGCTATATGGAAGACCTCGTCGACGCCGTTGAACTGGAATGAGACCGAGAACGTCATATGTTGGGCGGACATTCTTCGAGAAGTCAAGAGCAGATAGCCATGATCGGGAAAGGTTGAAAATTGCACAATCAAAGCGGAAGAGTTCTGCCGATAATCGCCGCGAGGATTTGAGCTTTGAGCCGAAGATTTTGTGTATCTCGAGTTACACCACTCGGAGGAGTTAAGAGGTTCCACACTAAAGGGAAGTTAGCACCAAGATATGTTGGTCCGTTCAAGATCCTAAGTCGAGAGGCGAAGTAAGCGTGTCATTTGGAGTTACCGCAGTCTTTAGCAGGAGTGCATGATGTGTTCCACGTGTCACAATTAAAGAAATGCCTCCGAGTGCCAGAAGAGCAAATGCCGTTAGAGTCGATCGAGCTACAGGAGGATTTGACCTATAAAGAGTACCGGTGAAGATCTTGAATCGATGGATCGAGAAGCGAGAAATAAATCGACCCGCTTCTGCGAGTTGATTGGAGTAACCATTCGAGGCGAAGCAACTTTGGGGCGTGAAGAAGACTGAAGAAGGAATTCCCCAACCTATTCCTTAGTCAGCCCTGAATCTCGGGGTCGAGATTCCGTTAAGGGGGGAGGTTTGTAACATCCCAATTTTTGCTTTTCTTGCATTTTAGTGGTATTTTGAATTTCTGGAATTTATTTGGATTTATTTGGAATTATTTGAATTTATTTTGAATTAAACCATTTAGCAAATTAATTAAATAATGGAAAAGTTAAGATAAAGTTTTGCTGAAAATATTTTATTTGAGTCACAAATGTCTTAAAATATTTATGAGAATATTTCCAGAATTTTTCCGATATTTTTAATGCCCCAAACAAATTATTTTATTTTAGGAAATATTTTTAATCGAAAAAAATTAAAAATCCGGATGAATAGTGTTGGACCGAGTAATTGTGCGGCCCGTTTGGAAAACCCTAAGCGCCGTGGCGTTCGATCTTCATCAAGCGGCTCACGATGCGCCACGCCACCCAACCCTATTCTCGCCGGACTCATGCGCCGCCACGGACTCCTCGCGAATTTCATAGCAAGACGGACGCCAAGAGCCCCTATTTAATCGCCGCCACCCTCCGTGTTCCTCGGTTTGCGCCGCACCAGCCGTACACCGACGCTGCTCGAGACGCCGCCGCCTCGCCTTACGACCTCGCCGAAGTCCGGCCGTCGCGCACTTCTTCGCGTCGGTTAAATCGCCGGTGATTCTCCGCCGTCGCCGCGCCACCATCGGACTCATCTCGTCGCGCCCGACCGAGCGTTACCGCCAAGACGTCGCCGGAGGACCACGGAAGCGCCACGCCGCCGCGTCGTCGTCTTCGTCTCGGTCAAGCGGCCATGCCGCTTTCATCGCCGTCGCTTCGAAAGCCGTCGGCCGTCCGATCTCAATCGGCGATTCAGATCGCCCGTCGCCCCCAAAGCAAAGTAAAGCCCATCTTCTAATCTCCACCGTTAGATGCAAATCCGAGGGCCACCGTCGTGCCACGGCACCGATCACTGTGCACGTGACGCTGACAAGGCGGACCCACATGTCAGTCTCACCGCACGTTCACTGTGCGCATGAGTCGCTGACAAGGCGAGCCGCATGTCGATCGTGACGAGCCTTGTGGCGATGAGACGCCGACAAAGACGGGCCCACCCGTCAGCCACACGCACCGTGCGTGTGACGTCACCGCTGACGTCATGCTGACGTCACGGTGGGACCCACTTGTCAGAGAGATAGCCGAGTCGCGGCCGGCGTCACGATAGCGTCATCACGGAGCCGGTCGGTGGCGTCGGCGAGGCCACGTGTCACTCTCTAGTGGCGACACGTGTCACGATGGCGCAATAATTGATTTTCGAAAAAGAAAATATTTATTTAATTCGGTATATTGATTTTAAATATATTTTGAAACTTCAAATGCTTATAACTTTTGCGTTTTAACTCCGATTTGAGTGATTCCAATTTCTATAAATTTGTAAAATTGTGATCTTTCTGTTTATGAATTTTAATTGAATTTTTGAGCACTGTTTTCCCACTGTTTATTTATTTTATTGTTTGTGTTTACGCTATGCGTAGGCGTTGAAGTGCCGAAGGTTTCGAGGAGAGGTTCGACCGAGAGCAAGCTCGGAGCCGAATCATTACTTTTGAAGGCAAGTTGTGTTTGATCATGTTGAACCTACTAGAGCAAATTATTTTGATTTAAACTATTGCATGCTAATTTGATAGAAATGATTTTGAATAAGTTTTGGGATTAGTTAAATGCCTAAGTTGCTGTATGCCACCTTGTCATATATAATTGTAGGCCATGAATCTTTTGTCACCCTAGGATATGGATTAATAGTTGGACTTTTATAATTTGCCAACATGGGTTGAGTAGACCAAGTAGTATGCTTAGCCCCGCCACGTGGACGTTCATGATTTTGGAATACCAAAGTGAATCTTGACTTAATGAGATATTGAACATGCTTTGTGAATGAGACATGTGTTATTGAGTTGATGATGGCACGTGGTGCAATGGTAAAGAACTGGGGTGGGAAAATGATTTAGACTAGGGCAAATGGCAAGATTGTTTCTGGTGGGCCAAGAGTGGCAAGCTGGGCGGTCGATTTGGTTTTATTGGTTTTGGATAATTGAGATCACACTTGGTTAGTCTTGCCTCGGTCAACTAAGGACTTAACCTTGCGAGCATTTGAACTGAGTCTCTCATCTGACCACAAGCTCCGTAATGGGACGGACTTAGCGAGTAAAGCGGGAAATCTATTCTTTGGTCTTGTCGTGGTGGTGTGAGGCAGGAGAAGCGGAATGAGAACTCACATGGCGCAAGAGGGGACCCTAGGTGTGGTAACCAGTCCCTCGGTGTTGAAACCTTAGCGAGCGTCTTGGGTTTAGATGGAACTTTGGAAAAGCTTCGTTCACGGTTATTTGCCTTGGTGGTATTTGTTGTATCTTGTGGGTAAAGTGTATAACCTCTGCGAGTGTACAACCTATTGAATAGCCGTGCTCACGGTAATGAGCATCGCTTCGGTGATTACTCAAGGGTTAGATTTTTATGAAAATGAATTTTTATAGAAAAATGCTTGGGTTGGTAATGAGGAACTTGACATAGGATGGAAATATGATTGTGATTAAAATGTTTGTGAAAGCTACTATTCTTATTCTTGTTTTCTTTGCTTTGCAAATTATTCTTGTTATTCTTAAATGTTTGTCTTGCTCATGAACCATAGCCTATCCTTTGTACTAAGCCATGCATGTAGAATATTAGAATTGCATTACATGCATGACTTCTTTGAGTGCTCAAAGTACTCACCCACAACAACACAACCAGTTGAAGAAGAAGCAAACCCCTTTCGGGAGGAGGAGTATCGGGAGGAGCCGACAAACTAAGGAGCAAGCCCGGTCCATTACTGTGGCAAATTGGTTGGCGCCACGAGTTTATTTTATTTCATTGCATTTGAATATTTTAATAAGTCTTAAGCCTGCAAATGTATCTTTGTAACTTGACCATAAGGTTGATCAACTAGTTTGAGTATTTAATCAAAGTACTTATTATTTCATTGGTTATGACTGTGATATGTACCAATGTTGAGACTGTGTGCACTAGCGTGATCCTGGACTAGTGCTGAATACACAGAGGGTCCGGATTTGCAAATTCGGGTCCCGACACAAGCCGATGCTGCCTACTCGGGAGACCCTCCGGCGAAGACCTGTGCCTTGCCCAGTTCATCCGGTGAGGTTAAGGTGGTCTCCCTGAGCGAGGGCAAGCCCGAGAAGACTGTCAAGGTGGGTGCCAACCTTGGCACCAAATAGGAAAGCGCGCTCGTTTCCTTCTTTCGGTCTAACTCCGACGTGTTTGCATGGCAACTGTCTAACATGACTATGGTCCCCAGGGAGGTGGTCGAGCACTGATTGGCAACGCTCCCAGGAGTGCGCCCGTTTTGGCAAAAGGTCCGGAGGCAGGCACCAGAGCGACAAGATGCCATTCGTGAGGAGGTAGAGAAGCTGCTGTGCTCGGGGATCATTAGGAAAGTCTCTCACCCCGAGTGGCTTGCCAACCCTGTTGTCAGCGTGTTTGTGCCGGACAGTATTGGTTCAAGTGTATAACCGAGTTTCGGTACGGGGGTCTTTGCAATAGCGCCACTCTCTGCTCTCTTCTCTACTCTCTTCGCGTGATGAGCAGGATAGGAGACTCAAGAACACACGGGAGTACACAAGGAACACACAAGATTTACCCAGGTTCGGGCCCCCAATGTGGGTACAGCCCTACGTCCTGCCTAAGCACGTGTTGCTCTTGTATTCTGCTTTCTCTTCGTTGTGAGTTCCGACTAACCTTAGTGATTCAATCCTTTGAGTTTCGACCGACCTCCTTGCCTCATGCACACTAGCGCCCTTATATACTCCCGGGACTAGCTAGGGCAGGCAGAGGGAGTAGTTTTACATCAATTATATTGACTGTGTCTAGTCCTTTCGCTATTGTCCCTCGAAGCCTCTTTGTCTACGCCATATCTTGACGCCACCTATCTTCGGACCGCTCGAGAGGAGGGGTTCGGACACTACGTGACGAACGCCTGGTACACGCGTCACCCTGTCCTGCCTGGGGCGGTGTAGATGGACAGGAGTTGGTGAAGCTAGCTCAGTCGGAGGGATAGGTCATCATAGCTTCAGGGAGCCACGCCCATTTAATGGCCTTCTGGCACACTGCAATGGCTCCCTACGCTAGAGGAAATGACAAGGTGATGGCCAACTATCTGCTCACCACCCTAGATGATGCGCTGAGATCTTGGTTACTCAACCTCCCACCTCAATTGATATCATCATGGGCAGAGTTGCGGGCCTAGTTCATCGCCAATTTTTAGGGTACATATGAACACCCTGGAACACGCAGCGACTTGCATTGGGTGGTGTAGAAACCAGGATAGTCATTGTGCGGCTTTATCCAATGCTTCAGTGATAAGCGTAACTTGATCCCTGACATCTCAGATGAAGCAGTCATAGTGGCCTTCGAGAACAGTGTCAAGGACAAAGAGCTGAAGGGAAAGCTCGCAACTCAAAAGATCAGAACCACCAAGGAGCTCTTCTAGTTGGTGGATAAATATACCATACGCGCCGAGACCCGAGATCATCTTGATGACCCCAAGCATGGCAGTGATAAGCCTAAGTTGTCCAAGCAAGGGGCGAAGAAGAACAAGAACCACGGGGAGAAACACAAAAGTGACTCCACTATAGCCGCGGTCGAAAGGGGCAAGGCACACAACCTCGATGACAACAAAAGCCGAAGCCGTGAAGGGAACAAGTACTGCCCAGTCCATCATACGGGGAGGGACTCTACCGCGGTTGTGAACTTCTAAGTTTTCTAGATCCCTATTTGGTGTATCACTAAATTAGCATGTCCGCAGAAGATGAGGAGAAAATAGCTTTTACTATGCCTTTCGGTGTATTCTGTTATATTAAAATGCCATTTGGTTTGAAGTGTGCTAGTGCCACATATCAACGCTGTATTCAAAATTGCTTGAAGTTCCAAATCAAGCGCAATGTAAAAGCATACGTCGATGACATAGTGGTAGAATCAAAAACCAGAAACACCTTAATCGGTGACCTCGAGAAGACATTCGACAACCTCTGGAAGTATCAAATAATGCTTAACCATGAGAAGTACACATTTAGCATCTCGTTTGACAAACTTCTCGGCTTCCTAGTGTTTATTTGAGGCATCGAGGCCAACCCGCAGAAAATTGAGGCTATTGACCAGATGCGTCCCACGTGGACTCTGAGAGAAGTGCAAAAGCTCGCAGGCTGCACCACAGCCCTTAGTCGATTCATCTCTTGGATGGGCGAGCGAGAGCTACCCTTCTACAAGCTACTCAAGAAGCAGGACAATTTCGAGTGAACCGAGGATGCAGAAAAAGCTTTTCAAGACTTGAAAAGGTATTTATCGTTTCCATCAATTCTATTTTTTTCTAACAAAAAAGAGGAGCTCTTTTTGTACGTTACAACTACCTCCCAAGTAGTAAGCATAGTCCTGGTGGTCAAACGGGATTGCCCTGAGAAAAAGGCCAAAGTCTAGAAACAGGTATACTACGTAAGCGAGGTTTTGCGCGACGCCAAACTACGATACCCTCAAATACAGAAGATATTGTATGCCATCCTAGTGACTTCCCAGAAGCTATGGAATTACTTCCAGGTGCACAAGATTATGGTCATGACGACGTATCCGCTCAAGAAGGTAATGCACAACTGAGAGGCGACAAGGCAAATTGCACAGTGGGCGGTCAAACTCAATAAGTTCAAGGTCAATTTTGCCCCGTGGACCAGTATCAGATCAGGAGTCTTAACAGACTTCTTCATAGAATGGACACATGTCGAGGACCACTAGACTATGTTCTTTGATGGATCGCTCACACTTCAGCGTTCAAGGTATGGCATCATGCTCAAGTCTCCGACAGGTGAGGAACACAAGTATGTCATCCAACTCAATTTTCAAGATTCAAATAATGTCATAGAATATGAAGGACTGGTCTATGGGATCTGAATATCTGTGGCACTTGGGATCAGGTGATTACTCATGAAAGACGACTCATTGCTAGTTGTAAACTAAGTGCAGAAAGATTACCAGTGCTCGGATGACAATCTGGCAACATACCTGAACGAGGTTCGCAAGCTGGAGCACAAGTTCGAAGGGCTCGAGGTAAGACATATCAGGCGAAGTGATAACTCCACCATTGACAAACTTGCCAGGCTTGCTTCATCCTATTCACTTGTGCCTGCAAGAGTCTTTGTTCAGAAACTCCTTAAAACATCCATCTCCCTTATTCAAGAGACAGATGCTACCCAACTTGACCAGCAGCCTGATCGAGTCAGCGAGGAAGAACCCACAGACACAAAAGTTGCACTACTCAAATGCGAGCCGACTTGGTTGACTCCATTGTAGGTCTATCTTTAAGGTCGAAAGATCCCTAACGATGATGCCTCAGCTGAGAAAATTGCACGTAAGTCCAAGCTATACACATTGGTCAGGAAGAGGGCAAGAAAATATTGCCGATATCAATGGAGGCATCTGCGGCAACCATGAGTCCTATCGCACTCTAGTTGGAAAAGTTTTTCAGCAGGGTTTGTACTGGTTGACTGCCCTCCAGGATGCTTGTGAGCTGGTGAAAAAGTACATAAGCTGCCAATTTTACGGCAAGCAAACCATCCGACCAGCCTAGGCCCTGCAAACTTTTCCTTTGTCTTGGCCTTTCTCCGTCTAGGGCTTGGCCATCTTGGGACCTTTCCCAAGAGCCCAAGGAGGTTACAAGTTCTTGTTCATGGCAATCGACACGTTCACTAAGTGGATCGAAGCCGAACTCGCCAGAAGCATCACCTCAGAAGTGGCCAGAAATTTATGAGGAGCATTGTTACTCGATTTGGCATCCCAAATTGAGTAATCACAGATAATGGTAGCCAGTTCAAGAGCAATGCTTTTACAATCTTTTGCGAAGAATTGGTCATCAAACTTTGATTCGCCTCTGTAGCTCATCCTTAGAGTAACGGTTAGGTCGAACACGCCAACAGCATAATCCTATAGGGAATCAAGACCCGCATATTCGATAGGCTGAAGACTTATTCGACCCAGTGGATAAAAGAGCTCCCCTCGGTGCTATGTGCCATTTGTACATCGACTAGTCGAACCACTAGTAAAACACCATTTTTCTTGGTATGCGGAGCAGAAGCGATGCTTCCGACCGAATTAACATTAAGATCACCTCGAGTGGACAACTACTGAGGAAAGGAACAAGAGCAGATGCGAACTGATGAAGTAAATATACTCAAAGAATACAGAGATCAAGCAGCCAAGTGTCAGCAAGCCTTGCGTAGATATCATGTCCTAAGAATCCAAAAAAGAGCGCTCAATGCTATGGACTTGGTACTAAGAAAAGTGTAGAAGCAAGATAATCATAAGAAGCTCTCACCTAAGTGGAAAGGTCCCTACGTAGTGGTCGAAGCAACTCGGGCGAGATCGGTGCGGTTATCTACATCAGAAGGAGCGATACTGGAGAAATCATGGAACATCGATCAACTAAGAAGATTTCATAGGTAAAATAGAAAAGACAGTGCATTTGAGCCATCGGACAACAAAAGATCAGGAAAGTAAAATTTATTATTTCACTAACAAAAATCATTTTATTACATTATAACTACTTGTCCTCGGAGGTGTCTCGCCCCTCTCCTGCATCCATGCGGACTGAAAAAGAATGGTCCCTAGGATGGGCCTACGCCCTCTGTATGGGCCGGAAGAAGCGGTGAAGACCTAGTCGCTTGTCGATGGAGAAGGCGACCTCTCCATCGCCAAAAGCCTCTGGGCAACATGAGGGCTTGGAAGGCGAGCAGGTGCCGGACCAGCAAAGCTGTTTTAAGCTCCACATCCCTCTGCTGTGTTAGTGGATCCACCTCCCTCTCCTCATGTGATGGCAGTGGCATCTGCTTTCGCAAAGGGAGCAGGAGTAACATCGTCCTTTTCAATGATGATGCGCAGCTTGCTAGTGACTTTGTCTTTGTCCTCCAGCCAAACCTCCCTCTCGATATCCTCCTAGTCGATCTCGTCTTCCCCATCGGAGGAGATGATGATCCGACGAGGGGAGACAATGGCCACTGGTGTTGTGGGAGGAGAGTTTACGATGATCTTCACAGATGGGGACAATGGTGGAGTGGAGGCCATGGATGAAGTAAAGAGGCAAAAGTGTTGCGAGCAAGGAACAAGACAGAAGACAGGTCGTGGCAGGTGACAACGAGTCATGTCTATTTAAAGCTCAGGGAACAGCTCGTGCCATAATCGCAAACTACCCAAATTCGTGTCAGTTCTAATCCATGAGGCGTCCTTTGCGCTTCCACATAAATGCAGGAACCAAAGAGACTCTAAGTCATGATGAGCCGCGCAGAAGCCAAAAGGGTGTGAAGGTTACAACAGCATTCGGTCACACATAAAAAAGAAGGTTGAGCCTCACTAGCTCACTCGAGGGCTCACATGCCTAAGCGTATCATCGAAGGCTAACATCTGTGATGCTCACGCCTTACTTTCTCCTCGATACACTCATCGAGTAGAGAGCTGGGGGCTACATAATGTATTTGGTCAGTGCACTTGCTCTACCATCACACCAATGCGCTCATCGGGTAGAGGGACGGGAGCTATATCCCTTGATCTTTTCTAATGCTTCTTGATGCTTACGCTCTACTTTTTCCTCGAATCGAGTAAAGGGTCATGAGCTACATCAAGCACATTGATGCATATGCCCTCCCTTCAATTTGAGGTGATCATCGACCAAGAGGTCGGGGGCTACATTGCTCGATTTTGTCTTCACCTAGCTCCACCCTCGGGTTGATACGTCTATCGAATAAGGGGTTCAGAGTCAAAACAGGTGCGAGATACTAATGCTCCACTTTCATCTCGATCCGGCTATCGGGTACAGAGTCGGGGCCAACATCACAATATTGTGCTTACTACACTCTACCCCCACTCAATGGTTTCATTGAGTAAGGAGTCGGAGGCTACAAGTAACATGATACCTCTTTTTAGTTTTGTTTTGGTCGATACCATTATCGAGCAAAACACAATGTAGGCACAATTCCTTGATCTCAGTTTATTTGTCACTTTTACATGCGATTTTTTGTATGCATTTACTCGATCACATACTTAGCATGTCAGCAAACCAAACTAATGTGTGGCCATACCTGAATTTGACGACGAGCGATTCTATCCTACACGCATATGAGCACCAGATTGTCAAACATCTAAAGCTCAGTAGTCGGTGAGAGACAAGGGCCTCTAGTCAGTTCTACACCCAGCAAGTTCATGTTTGCTACAAAGTCTGAGTCATAAGGTCGATGACGGCTTGCAAAAAATCATGTAGTGTCACTTCAACTTAGATAGCATTTACGTCACGTGCGGTCTCTCCGAGTATAAGCTCGGGGGCTCAGTTATTTATTGAATATTTTTTAGCCTTGTGTGCAGACACAACTAGGTGTACGAACACCAAGAAAGCTACTACTGAGAGTCTATGAGTGCTAAATCAGAACTACATCTATTTGTGCTACACTATTCCATCGGCAAGAAAATAGCAAGCAAAGCACAATAGATAAGCAAATAATTTGGCACTATCGCTTAAGACTGCGTTAGCAGCGGTATTAACATTACATCGATAAGGTCAGGACAACGGTCTAGCTAACCTCATCACCATCGTCATTTAGAGATTGCTCCAACTGGGCTATAAGCCTCCCAGCAAGGTCTTTGAAGGACTTGACATAATCGGTGGCTAGACTTGCCTCGCATGCGAATCCTTCATCCAGTACAGAGGTCCAAGCCTAGGTAGTGGCTCTTCACCATGTCGAGCGCATGGGAAGTCACAAGACAGGCAGAGAAGTCATGTATTTAAGGGTCTCCAACTACAGAGTAGCAAGTTCCACATCTACTGCAAATTTCTCGATCTCGACTGCATTCCTACCCACCTCCGCCTCATCTTGTTCGACCTTGGCTTTGAGGCACGAAGTGTTGATTGCGGCCTTTTCGTCCTCCAGCTTCACTGTCACTGTCCTCAGTTTCTTCACCTCTAGCTCGGCTCTAAGGGCTCCTAGTTCGGTATCTCTCATCTTAAGCACTTGTTGACTGGATGTCATGAGCCACTCCATTTGCTGGTCGGCCTACTCGCAGAAAACTTCTGCTTCAAGCAGGGTGTCCACGGCACAATATGAGAATAAGCCAAGAGGTGTTAGAGATTGAAGCAGGGGACAAGGCAGAGCCAAGAGAGATTTGGTCATAGTCACGTACCCAAAACTAGGGCTTCAAGACAGACCAAAATATCTGAGGTGCTTAGGAAGCTGAAGGAGGGGGAACAATAGTTGTTGTAGGAGCTACCGAAGAGGGAGCTACGACAGCAGCGACCGTGCCAAGAGATGACAAGGCAGCTACGACGACGTCGTCAATGGCACCGCTGGACACACTTTTCTTGCAGGAGATTTCCTGTTTAGCATCTCCAAAAGGAAGAGGAACAATCGCAAGGGGAAAAAGAGATGACTCACTTCTCTAGTTTAAGTTTTGCCTGCACATTTTTCCTCTGTGTAGTGTTTTTTGCCAGGACTAGTCTAGTCTCGATCAACGCAAGAGATGACACTAGAGGGTCAACAGCCGGTGACTGAATCTGTAGATCAGTAGCTAATGTCAGCGAATAACAATCGAAGGTGGAATCGATAAGCGCTGCTCTATAATGGTTGAACAACTACAAAACAACTTTAACTACGCGACCGCTCTGGTCAAAGGGGACTCTGCTCGGGGAGATGTCTACGGAGGAGACACTGATTTCAGCGTATTGACCCCCAGGCAGCCCACTGTTCATGTAGTATTTGCTGAATTACATCTGAAGAAACCTCATAACATCCAAGCGAGTGATTGAAGATCACTTGGTTGGATGGTCTCGACGATGAGGTTTGAGGCCATTTGGTTGGCCAAAGGGGCGCTAGAGACTCCGGCCTCCTCGCTTGAGGGGACTCGACCACCGCTAGCTCTAAGGCCGCCTCGCTCTCGCTTGGGGCAATGGTAGGTGCAGGATTACTCGAAGGAGAGCCAGCTTCGGCGGAGACAGAGCCCGATGCCTGATCATCATTTTAGGTCAGCTCGTCATCCTCCAGACTGATGACTCCCTCAATTGGGTTGCTTTCCTCGTCAAACTTGATTTCCTAAGGAGATGCTGGGATAAGGCGAATGACAGATGCTTGAACGATGCATTACATTATGCTATACAGTATTGACCTCCGATCGAGTGTTGGCGAGTGAATATACCTCAATGCCATAAGCGCCAGGTTCAAAGCCCTAGAACATCCTGCTCAGCCTAGAGGAGATGTACGAGTTCGACAAATCTGGAAAGATGTAAGTTAGTTCACCATTCATCAACTAAGACAAAGAGAATGACAACCTTACCAAGACTTCTAGGATTATCTCTAGTGGCATCATCGACTCTGGAGTAGCCCTAGGCCAAGTGGTCCCAGCACTTCAACGAACTCACTAGCGCATGATGAAGTCTTTGGCCACATGCCACCCTGTTAATCCATTCTTCCTCAGCTCCTCGATCTTCTGAACATAATGCGCTTTGCGAGCAGTTGAAGGAAGGACTTTCATCCAAAGATCAATTGAATTAAGGAAGAGTGGTTGGTAATCTAGAGGAAGATTCACGATGTCTGGGGAGGTGATGTAAAACTACCATTTTTTCCAGTCCGATTGCCAGGAAGAGGTAAGCAAAACAAAAATGTACATGCTCTCTACACCGTTGCAGAGGTGAAAATCGACACCCCCAACCACTTCATTTCTTGTCGCCCTCTTCAAAATGTAGAAGTGACGAAACAGATTGATGCTGGGCTTGATGCCCAGAAAGGCCTCATAGAGATAAACGAACACACTGAGCATCATGATCGAGGTGGGGCTCAGGTGGAAGAGCTAAATTTGATAGAAGTCCAAAACATTGAACAAAAATTGCGAAGGGGAAAAACTAAGTCTGCAACGGAAGATAGCCTCAAACACAACAGTTTCATCCTCATCCTTAGGGATGGGATATGACTCACCGAGTGCTAGCCTCCAACAAAAGAACTCTAGAGGGTGAACAAAGCCATCTTCCTCCAGCTCGGCGAGATGCTTTTCCATCATCATCAACTTCTTCCACACCTTTTTGAAGGCATCATCCTCGAAGACCGCTTCGGTCATCTCAATTTTCTTCTCTGGTGGTGGAGCGACTCTGGCACTGGCTGAATGAAGGGACACCATTGAGGGAGACGTAGGGCGAACTCTTTGAAGGAGACGGTGCTAGGGCTTAAGGAGCGCGACGGAAGTCTCAAGAATAAGAATGGAGGCACAAAGGGGAAGGTAGTGGCTACAGTTCCAAGCATGGGGATTTATAAAACCGAAATCTTCCTTACAGGTGAACGGTTCAATTCCCAGAGGCACAACACCTCGATCGGCAAAAAAAGAGGAATGATTGCACTGCACCCACCTTGGCATTGCTGGCAACAACAACAAATGCTTCGCTGCCCAACATTTAGATTTTTCTGACTTTTTCTAACTTTGCTCAAAGTTGGGTCAATGAGTTGACATCGAGTAACATATGGTTACTCTAAGAATTTGCGTTGGGCTGGTCGTAGGGAGCTCGACCCAGCACATTCCTACTCGATACTTAGCGACTCCCAACCTACTCGAGTCGTTCGATCACAAGCGGGAGAGGCATTACTTGACCAAGCCAGAGCTTAGCAGTAATCAACCAAGCACTTAAACGGACCCTCCTCCAAGCAGAGTTCGAGGGCTACTATCGAATATCTAAATATGGGATATGTACATGCAAGGGAAACTCAAAGACCATACTGTATCCACTCAAGCAAGCATTTAGAAACTCTGTATATCACGGGCCCAGTTCTGTGGAATAAGATATACATGAAGAGGGTGTCTTCATGCAGGGAAGGACTCGATCGTGTTCTCATTACGAGGAAACCAACTCAAGTACGCCAGATATCTAAGGAAGTTTGGATATGCTCTAAAGATCATGCGATGATGGACTCCTCATCGGCTACGATTTGATATCACAAACCGACTACAATTCGACCTGAGGCAAGGCTACCCCAACTATATAAGGACGAGAGTACGCATCCCTAGGGGAGGAGGCAATTATCAGATTACAGCCATCTAGAGCTAGACAAGTGAGAAGATCTTTTCAGTAGAACATCTTTGGCCATAGCATAGCCACCCCAAGTTCAATCTTCATTGTAATTAGAGCTAGGCATCCTGCTTTGTACTCTATTTATAGACTTCATACATCATCCATATAGGGGTAGACTCCATACGGAGGCCCGAACCTGTCTACATCGTGTGACCCCGTTTTCGTGCCTGGCTCTACTAAATTCGAAGGTACCCGAAGATATAAGTTTATTGTCAATTTCTAACCTTCGACAATGTGTATCATGCTTAGGTTAGTAGGGTAAAAATGGAAGAAAATGGTAAAACAAAATTTTGGTCACATTGGAAAATGTTTTTGTAAATTATAGACAAAGGGGTTTCCTCTAATATGTTAGTTAAAAATGTGAAAATAAAAATGGTTTAGACTTCGATAGGTGGTTCAATGAGACTGTTGCAGTTTTGCACGTGATTTTAGTTTGTGGTAGTCTCACCTAGGTCATTAAGGACCAAGACTAAACATTAGAGCTGTTGATCCAAGCATTACAATAAAACCACATGTTTCGGAGTGGGATGGACTTGGTAGAATATATAATTTATTATGTTCTAGATTTAAATGGTATGGGTCGACGATAGGCTTATTGTTGATCGTGCAGGCTCAGTAAACACTACTGCACAACAAGCAATCCTTGCCGCCATATCACTGCCGATTGGGCTAGAGCCGTCAGTGATAACATATCACTGCTGGTTCATAAAATTAGCAGCACGGGAAACGTATCACTACCGGTTTGAGAAACCAACTGGTAGTGATAACACACTATCATTGCTGGTTTATACCCAAAACCGGTAGTGAAATATCACTATCAATTCTATTTATAACTGGCAGTGATATCAAAACTTTTACTATCGGTTTTACTCTTTAACCGACAGTGATATGTATTTTCCCGCGCATCCGAATTTTCCCACGTAATATGACCTTATCACTGCCGGTTTTGCGTAGAGCCGGTAGTGATAAGGTATTTATATAGCTAGCCCTGACCGACGCCTTCCCCGGTCGAGCAGAATAGAGAGGAGCTCTGTTTGCTCGGTTGTTATTTTCTTGGTGAGGTGTTGCCGAAAAATTGTGTTAATATTTTTCTCGTATTTCTCTTCGAGGCGACATCTTCTCCGATCGAGCAAAACAAAGAGGAGCTCTGTTTTGCTTAGTAGCTATTATCTTGGCGAGTTGCTGCTGAAAAATTGTATTAAAATTTGTGTCATATTTCTCTTCGAGGTTATTGACTTAATCTATGTTATATTTGTAGTAAAATTTTACTTTATAGATTGCTCTAAATGTTGATAATTGTTAATTGTATGTTGTGAACAATTTAGGTCGGTAGTGCTCAAATTAAGATCTAGCTAAATTATTGAATAAATTATAATTCTTATCTATTTTAGTGATGTAGTGGATTTTTAAGTAATGAAAATTGCTAAATGGACAATTATGCATAATTGTAATTATTTTAAATAATGAAAAATTGTTATATGAATTTTTAAATAGTAAAATTGCTAGATGAATTATAAATAGTGAGAATTGCTAGTTGAATATTTAAATAATGAAAAATGGTAGATGGATATTCCAATAATGAAAGTTTCAAGATACATAATTATTTAGAAATATATCCTTATATTCAATTATATGGTTGTTTGATGTATATTAATTTAATTTAATAGCACTACATAACAAAATGAAATGAATAAATCTTCTAAATAATGAAAAAATGATATATGGATATTTAAATAGTGAAAAAGGTTTTATGTATTTTAATATAGGAAAAATTGCAGATTTATTTGTAAATCTAATCATTTACAATTATATTGTTATTTGCGATTATGTGCATATAATGTGTTTATCATTTTAATTAATTAGCACTGCATGACTAATGCAAATAATAAATTATTTTGGTATCTTTTATTGATGTATTGAAATGTAGTTTGATATAATTAACTGTAGATGGACCGAAGGTGGATGTATGACACGGACCGTCGCGGTCCAAAGTTCTTTAATAGTGTGACTTGTTTTTTGAATGCGGCTATGGCACATAAGTCGAAGAACCTGGCAGACTATATGTGTTGTCCATGCGTTGATTGCAAAAATGAGAAGCTATTTTCTAACATAGAGTCAATACGTGCACACTTGCTTCGAAGGGGTTTCAAGAATGGTTATATCTATTGGACCGAGCACGGTGAAGATGATATTGTACATAAAGGGCAACACATTGATGAAGATGATAGAGACAACGATATGACGGTGGTGGAAGATGCGTTCGTTGATAGCCACGAAGATGATCTAGATCAAATGTTGCATGATGGGGAGGGGGACTTCATGAGTGTAAGGGAGTTTCAAAAGTTCCAATGTATGGTAGAGGACTTTACAACGCCATTGTACCTGGGTTGCAAGGAGGAGCACAAAAAGCTACATACCGTGCTTTCACTACTACAGTTGAAGGCAAGCAATGGTTCGTCCGATAAGAGCTTTACTGAGCTATTATGTCTCTTAGGGGACTTGCTTCCAGAGGGTAACGTGTTGCCTGCAACTACGTACCAGGCCAAGCAGGTTGTCTGCCCATTGGGACTGGAAGTACAAAGAATACACGCATGTCCAAACGATTGCATATTATATCGCAATGAGTTTGCAGACATGGATGCCTATGTTGTTTGCAAAGCAAAGCGTTATAAGGGCAACGATGATGATATCGCGAACGATGATGTCGGGGAGAAGCGTAAGAAGAAGAGGTGTCCCTGTAAGGTGGTGTGGTATTTCCCTATAATCCACCGTCTGAAGCGATTGTTTGCGAACAAAAAGCATGCCCAATTACTACGATGGCATGCCGAAGAGCATAAGAAGGATGGAATGCTCAGACACCCTGCTAATTCTGTGCAATGGAGGAACATCGACAGAAAATATAAGAAGCACTTTGCATATGATGTGAGGAATATAAGGTTCGGGTTGAGTATGGATGGGATGAATACTTTTGGCAACATGAGTAGCCGTCATAGCACTTGACCGGTGACTTTGTGCATCTACAACCTTCCTCCTTGGCTTTGCATGAAGCGAAAGTACATTATAATGCCACTACTAATTCAAGGGCCCAGGAAACCTGGCAATGATATCGATGTGTACCTCAAACCATTGGTTGAAGATCTTCTAATATTGTGGAACGATGGTGTACGGGTATGGGATAAGTATAAAAGAGAGAACTTTATCATACGGGCATTGTTGTTCGTAACCATCAATGATTACCCTGATCTTGGCAACCTGTCGGGCCAGACGACAAAAGGCTTCAATGGATGCATCGAGTGCTTTGATGATACAGCTAGCCGGTGGTTGAAAAACAGCCGAAAAATGGCTTCCATGCGGCATCGTAGGTTCCTCCGCAAGGATCACGCATACCGCAATAAAAGAGCATTTGACAGGATAAAGGAGATTGCCTTAGCTCTGGAGAATCACACTATAGAAAACAGATATTTGCGGCCGTAAAGGATCTTACAATTATTCACAGAAAGGGAGCTGGCAGTACATCTATCCCGGGTTCCCGGGATAAGGCTCCTTTGTGGAAAAAGAGATCAGTATTTTGGGTCCAACCTTGTTGGTAGCACTTGGAAGTTTGACACGCAATCGACATCATGCACATAGAGAAAACGTGTGTGATAGCTTTCTTGGTATCTTACTGGACATACCTGGCAAAACGAAAGATACACTCCAAGCACGGATGAACCTTGAAGATATGAAACTCAGGAAGGAGCTGCATCATGAAGAAATGGATACAGACAAAAAGTACCTTCCCACAGCTTGCTACACTCTGAGCAAAAAAGAGAAAATTAGCATTTGCGAATGTTTGCACGGAGTCAAAGTTCCGTCTGGTTACTCTGCTAAGATAAAGAGACTAGTCTCAATGAAAGACTTAAAATTATTTGGTATGAAGTCTCCCGATTGCCACGTAATGATGACACAGATGCTTCCAATTGCAATTAGGGTTGTTCTACTAGAGAAAGTCCGAGACCTAATTATCAAGTTGTGATCATTCTTCAGCGCGATTTCACAGATGGCCATCGATCCGATAAAACTAGATAAGCTGCAGGAAGATGTAGTCCACACTCTATGCAGGCTTGAGATGTGTTTCCCTCCATCTTTATTGATATTATGGTCCATCTCATTATTCACATTGTGAAAGAGATACGGATTCTTGGTCCCATATTTCTACATCATATGTACCCTTTTGAGAGATTCATGGGGGTTATAAAGAAATATGTTCATAACCGACATTGACTGGAAGGCTGCATTACCGATGGCTGGGGAACTGAGGAGGTCATTAAGTTCTGTGTCGATTATATGGTTCTCAAACCAATTGCTGTGCCTATATCTCAGTATGAGGGGAGGCTACAGGGGAAAGGGACACTAGGCGAGAAATTACTACGTACTAGCAATCTAGCTTCATTTACACAAGCACATTTCACAGTTTCGGGACAATCAGTTGTGGTGGTCCCGTATGTCAACATGCACAAGAACATGCTATCCAGAACAAATCCAGGGAGGTCAGAGGTTTGGCTCGCGAGAGAGCACAGAGATAACTTTGGCGATTGGTTGCGTAGACACATGATGCTTACGGAGAGAGACTACACTCAGTTGAAAGTGTTAGCTCAAGGACCGTCAACTACAATTCGGATAGTCCAAGGATACGACATAAATGGTTTTACATTTTATACAAGAGCGCAAGATAAAAAGAGCACTAACCAAAATAGCGGTATCTGTATAGATGTTTATGAGAGCAATGGAAATAGGCAAACCGACTATGGATTCATAGAAGAGATTTGGGAGCTTGACTATGGATCTTTGAAGGTCCCTCTCTTTCGATGCCAATGGGTCAGACTTTCAGGGGGCGTGAATATCGACAAGTACGGTATCATTACCGTGGACCTCAAACTCATTGGATACAAAGAACAACCATTCATACTTGCTAATTCTGTTACACAAATTTTCTTTGTAACTAACCCGTCTAACAAGGAGCGCCACGTGGTTATTCAAGGAAAAAGAAGGATTGTCAAAGTTGAGAATGTTATCGACGAGTTAGAGTACAACCAATTCAATGAGCTTCCCCCTTTCGGAGAGGGCGTTGAACTAAGTATCATGGAAGGGAGTGACGAAACTACGTACATACGCCGCGATCATAACGAAGTCGAATCGTAGCTTAGTTGTAGTAATGAAATGTATGCTTTCTTTTGTACGAACGACATGTTTATTTTCTCAAATGTAACAATTAATGTAATATATGCAATAATGGAAATTTAGGTTAAGCTCCAAACAGGTTCGCTCTGTATAGTCCAATGATAATTGCTCTTAGGGGGATCTGGCTACATGGGAGCAATCTAGATTTTTATAATTTTAGGACTTGATCAAAATTTGGGAAAGTATTTAAATAAAATATTAGATGTCCTATAGTATGCCTCCAAAAATTTTCAAATAATTTGGATCAAATTTGATAGGATTTAAAAAATCCCAAAGCACTCAGCCATTGAAATTAAATAAATTGAAAATGTCAATTAATTGGTAAGAGGCTTATCCCTACCGGTTGTTCATAAAACCAATAGTGATATGGCTTATCACTGCCAGTTGTATCTCCAACTGGCAGTAATGTTCTCCTATTACTACCGGTTGCTAGTATCAACCGGCAGTGATAAGAACTATCACTGCCAGGTGTATCTCCAACCGGCAATAATATTCTACTATTCTCGCCGGTTATGAGTGGGCAAGAATGATGGACTTTATCTTCTTGGCTCTACTTTTGGCCCAGCAGTGATATACTATCACTGTCGGTTCTTGTGTCGAGCCGGCAGTGATAGTCCTTCTCTATAAATTTGAAAGCCGCGTGCCTCTCCTCTCAGTTAAACCCTAAGTCTCTAACCTAGCCGTCGTCGCCTCGGAGCTCGACCTTCCCGCCATTGTACCTCCCCACCGCAACCTCCCCACCGTTGGCTGTACTACCCCGCCATCGGCTCGACTTCCCCATCGTCGCCTCGACCTCGACCTCCCCGCCATCATATACACATGCTTTTTTATAGTGTTTAAACTCATATATAAACTTGCTTCCAGCAATATGCTCAGGTGTCCTTTTTTGTTTTTTTGATATGGCAGTTTAGCAAGTAGCTCTAGAAGTTAATGGATATTTGAGGGGAGCAATTTGGTTGTTTGACATTCTATACTCTGTAGTCTTTTTGTGATTTGTTCTAGACTAAAACCTTTTGAGAATGCATCTTTGAAATTTGACTTATGTGCATAGATCAAATATGACATAATTAAAGAATGTCCAAGTAGGAGCCTATAGTTTCTATTGGCAAGAGATGAACAAATTTGTTCTATGTGGGTATTTCGAAGTGTATTTTCTCTGCACCTAACTTTTGTACAGTACAGCTGATCCTACACACATCACAATTCACAACTGCTATACATGTAACATCCCGAAAAATTCAAAAACAAATAAAAATAAGAATTTAAAATTTAAAATCATTCACACTAATACTATAAAAATAACTAAAAACAATAATTCAATTTACAATTTGATTCTTATACATCAGCCCTATAAAACCTATTCAAAAACCCAAATCCTTGAACCATGCTTATATTAACTAAACGCATTCCCTTTAACATCCACTGTTCTCCAAGCATTTTTTATGACAAGCCAAGAAGGCATAAAGAACTTTGGTAAAGATCGTAGAGTGATCAGTCTCTGTGTTAATGAGGCATGAACTTGTTCACACGTATGCGTATCACACAATGTGACAGGATTAAAATACGCATGCTGGAACGAAACAAGAAACTATACTAAATCAATCAGCTTTCAGATATACTATACACAGATTTAGTTAAAAAATTCTATACACAGATTGACGGATACTAAGCCAATCAACGAGATACAAAATTCTACTACAATCATTAACATGGCAGTTTAATTTGTGCATGTAGAAATCTGCTCTGAGATTGATGAAAAAGAACACAACCACCAAAAGAACAGCAATTCTGAATGAAGCACCTAACAAATAAAAACCTACAAATATGTGTTCTCTGTTTCTCCAATCTCCATTGAATTTTTTAGGCGCCAATCTCCATTGTCAAGACGGTGCTATTTCTCCTATTTACACAAAAACAAATGAGCGTACGAAACCAAAAAGAAGAAGGAAAGAACAGCATTAAAACAGGTGATAGCTTCGCCACAACCCACTGACGTTGGCGAACAACCCGACAAGATCTTGCTTGTACGGAAGATACAACCTCCTCCAGCCGCTGCCTCCTCCTTTATCATAATAGCTCCATCCACGGCCGCTCTTGCTTATGGGCATTTAGTCGAACACCTTGTGGGCAGCAGAATAGAGAGGGAGGAGGAGGGCGCGCACAACTATACCTCGGTCCTCCGGGGTGGAATGGCGGGCTGGCATCGGAGCGGTGGTGGAGGAGGCGTCGGCGAGGTGGCGTCGGCGCGGTGGCGGAGGAGGCGTCGGCGCAGTGGCGGAGGAGGCGTCAGCAAGGTCGAGTGGCGCAGGGGTGGAGTGGCGCCGGGGTGATCGGTGGCCAAGGAGGGCGACGGCGTCGACAAGGACGATGCGGTGGTGGAGGAGGGCGAGATGGCGGCGCGGGGTCTCGACGAAGGCGGCGGCGGTGAGACACAGGAGGCTATCGAGCGGGACTTAGAAAATTTGGGGTGTGAGAGAGCGCGTGGAGAATAAGGCTATAAAGGGAACCCACTTCTACAAGCGGTTGGTAGTACAAACCCTTTGTGAAAATAAAAATTAGAAGCGGTTGGTATTACGAACCGCTTGTAAAAGTGCTCAACAAGCGGTTCATATTACTAACCGCTTTGTAGAGCGCATGGATGGGCGGGAGTGGGAAAGGACCTATACAAGTGGTTACTAACACCAACCGCTTGAAGAAGCAATCTATTCAAGCGGTTTTTAGTACGAACCACTTGTAAAAGCGCCGACCGGCTAACATTCAAAAGAATATGCTGCCCTTATAGGTTGACAAGATCTCTTCCTCCCCCCTGGCTAGCGTAGGGCGCTTGAGTGCGGGCTCGCCCGTGTGGTCACGGGTTCGAGCCCTGCTCACGCCCCTAGCCTTTCTTTATTTTTACAATTTCACTTCTACAAGCGGTTGTTACTACCAACCGGTTGTAGAAGTGATCAATTCAAGTGGTTGATAGTACAAACCGCTTGTAGAAGTGATCAATTCAAGCGGTTGATAGTACAAACCACTTGTACAAGTGATCAATTCAAGCGGTTAATAGTACGAACCGCTTGTAAATGTGCCAACCGGCTAACATTCAAAAGAATATGCTGCCCTTACTGGTCGACAAGATCTCTTCCTCCCTCCTGGCTAGTGCGGGGCGCTTGAGTGCGGGCTCGCCCGCGTGGTCGCGGGTTCGAGCCCTGCTCGCGCCCCCTAGCCATTCTTTATTTTTTTATTTACTATTTGTAAAAATGCCTTTAGCACTTTTGTTTCATTTCAGAGATCATAAAAATGCTTTTAGCACTTTTATTTCATTCCAAATAAACACATAATATAGTACAAGACCGGGCCTTTTTTATTTTTTTTATTTACTGTTTTATGATTGTTTCATTCCAGAGTTTGTAAAAATACTTTTAGCACTTTTGTTTCATTTCAGAGATCGTAAAAATGCTTTTAGCACTTTTGTTTCATTCCAAATAAACACATAATACAGTACAAGACCCGTGTTACATATACATAGTTCATACAGTAGTGGTACATCTTAAGTAGTCACGTACTTTGTCTTTACAAGTGTTCCTTCATTATGATTGCGACGTATGAAAGGAGCATCCACGTCTGTGTCATTCAGGAGGCTTATGTTGACATCCACTGTGAAAGGAGGGAGCTCGTCGAACTGACTATACTCTTCTTCGTTTGTGACATCCTCAACTCCAACAATCCTTCGTTTGCCTTGGAGAACCACGTGTCACTTTGGCTTACTACTACAATCTTTGTGCTTGTCCTTCTGCTTCTTAGGTTTGCTTGACATGTCCATTACGTAGAAGACCTGTCTCACATCGTTCATGAGGACGAACGGTTCGCGCCTATAGTCGACTTGTGTGAGGTCCACGATTGTCATGCCGTATTTGTCGACCTTCACGCCGCTTGAAGTCAGTTTGACCCATTGGCACTTAAATAGAGGGACCTTCAAAGGTCCATAGTCGAGCTCCCATATCTCTTCTATGAAACCATAATATGTATCCACCTTGCCTTTGTTGTCTTCGGCGTCTATACGGACACTGCTATTCTGGTTGGTGCTCTTGTTATCCTGGGATCTGGTGTAGAATGTGTAACCATTTATCTCGTACTCCTTGAATGTGATGATTTCACTAGATGGTCCCCGAGCTAAGCGTTGCAACTGTTCATTGTCTGACTCTTTGAAAAGGATGTAGTTTTGTAACCAAGCACCGAAAGAATCCATGTGCTTTAGTGTTATCCAATCCTCAGACCTCCCCAGGAAATCGCGGCGTAGAATACTCTTGTGCTCAAGGACATACGGGGCCACTACAGTTGATTGATTCAAAACCGTGAAATGTGCTTGCTTGAATGTAAGAAGATCATTGTATGCAATTGCTTTCCTTCCTAGTGCACCTTTTCCCCGTAGCCTCCCCTCATGGCGTGATATAGGGATGCCGATCGGATTTAGATCATTAATGTAATCCACACAAAACTCAATCACCTCCTCTATCCCATAACCCTCGGCAATGCATCCTTCCGGACGAGAACGGTTACGGACATACTTCTTTAGCACACTCATGTACCTCTCAAAAGGGAACATGTTGTGCAGATACACGAGTCCGAGAATACCTATCTCTTTGACAAGGTGAACAGCGAGATGAATCATAATATCAAAGAATGCAAGAGAAAAGATCATCTCAAGACTAACCACACTTTGTACCATGTCATCCTACAGCTTACTTAGTTTATCTATGTCGATGACCTTCTGTGAAACAGCGTTGAAAAAAGAACACAGCTTTGTGATTGTCCCCCGTACCCACTCGGGCAGTATGCCTCTCACGACCCATGGAAGCAAGCGTGTCATTAACACAAAACGATCATGGGATTTCATGTATGCGATTTTATTCTCTTTCGTGTTTATGAGTCTCTTTACATTCAAGGAGTATCCGGAAGGGACCTTCACACTGTTCAGGCACTCTATCATGTTTTTTTTCTCTTCTTTGCTTAGAGTGTAGCTCACAGGATGTAGGTAATGTTGTCCTTTCCCTCTCTTTTCTGGATGTAGGTCATTCCTCAGTTCCAAGAGTTTAAGATCCTTCCAAGTTTGCAGTGTACCTTTCGATTTACCGTACATATCTATGTAACCCCCTAGCAGGTTGAAGCAGACATTCTTCATGATGTGCATGAAGTCAAGTGAGTGACGAACCTCCATGACTTCCCAATAGGGAAAGTCCCAAAATATTGACTTTTTCTTCCACATGGGTGCCTGACCATCTACATTCTGCATATGTCTGCTTCCAAGACCCTTTCCGAATACTACTTTCAAATCCTTTACCATAGCAAACACACGTGGGCCATTATGATGCTAAGGCCTTGCACGAAGGTCTGGTTGCCCATTAAATTCCTACCTTTCTTTTGCAATGGGTGACTCGTAAGAAGAAACCTACGGTGACCCATGTACATAACCTTCCGAGAATTTTTCAGGTACATGCCGTCCGTTTCATCTAAGCACTGGATGCAGGCTCTATATCCTTTGATAGTTAGGTCGGACAGGTTATCGAGAGCAGGCCAGTCATTGATTGTTACAAATAACAATGCACGTAGGGTGAAATACTCCCTTTTGTACTCATCCCATACCCATGCACCATCCTCCCACATCGTCACAAGATCTTCAACCAATAGTTTCGGTAGACATCGATGTCATTTCCAGGTTGCTTGGGGCCTTGGATCAACAAAGACATCAAGATGTACTTTCGCTTCATGCACAACCATGGAGGAATGCTATAGATACATAGTGTAACAGGCCAGGTGCTATGGCTGCTGCTCAATTCTCCGAAAGGATTCATCCCATCGGTACTCAACCCAAACCTTATGTTTCTCACCTCATTTGCGAAGTCTGGGTACGTCCGGTCGACTTTCCTCCACTGCGAGCCATCTGTAGGGTGTCTAAGCATCCCGTCGCCCTTACGCTCTTCTTTGTGCCAACGCATCATCTGCGCATGCGCTTTGTTAGCAAACATACGTTTCAATCGGGGGATCACAGGGAAATACCACAACACTTTAGTTAGAGGTCTCTTCTTCTGACATTCCCCATCTATTTCACCTGGATCGTCACGCTTCACCTTATACCGTGATTCTTTGCACACTGGACAAACATCCAAATCGGCATACTCATTGCGATACAGGATACAATCATTAGGGCATGCGTGTATCTTCTGTACTTCCAATCCCAAAGGACAGACGACTTGCTTGGCTTCATATGTAGATTCGGGCAGAGTGTTATCTTCTGGGAGCAACTTCTTTATGAGTGATAACAATTCATCGAATCCCTTATCTGACACACCATTTGTGGCCTTCCATTGCATGAGTTCCAGTGTGGTACACAGCTTTTTGTGGCCCTGCCCACAGTTTGGGTACAAAGGAGTTCTGTGGTCCTCTAACATGCGCTGGAACTTCTCGAACTGTCTTTCATCTGTGTAGTCTCCCTCTCCGTCACACAGCATATAGTCTAGCTCATCATCACCAAAGTCACCAAGTGTATCTTCCGTGGAACAGTATTGCGTGCCGTCCGGGATACTGTTGAATCCACCTTCCTCTTCCTCGCCTTCTTCATCGTCTTCCTGGCTAATCACCTCTACTTTGCCATGGTTGGTCCAACAGGTATAGTTTGGCATGAAACCTCTCATGATCAAGTGGTTCATAACTTGCCATCATTGGGAGCGCTCCTTCTCATTCTTGCAATCTACACAGGGACAACTTATGAAGCTGCCTAGAGGCAAGAATGCAACGGCCACATCGAGAAAAGCCTGCATGCCATCAACGAACTCTCTCGAGCGACGGTCCGCATTATACATCCATTGCCGGTTCATTAAAAATTATAACAAATTTCGTTACAAAAATTATAACCTAACTTATAGTTACATTTAAAAATCTAAAGCTCACAGGCACTTAGATCTACCTTTGTAATTATTTTTTCTTCTTGAGTCTACAATTAACGACCTCATTTTTTCTTCTCCAACAAAAAATGCTCCACTTACACCTTCATCCAATTAAAGACCTTGCAATGTACCTAGATCTTCCCAACTTATTGTGATATTTAAGATTCCAAAGCTAACAAGTACCTAGATCTAAAATTTCCAATCACCTTTACCTTGTAATTAATGTCATATTTTGAACTAGATCTCCACCCTACATCTTTATACAACAACAAAAACAAGCACACAAAATAAATTTTGGGGTATAAATCCCTACAATTGATCATGGCCTTGCCTAAAAAGTTCTAGAGTGAGCTAGCTAACAAACACCTTTCAACAAGAACAAATCAAGATTTCTCCACATCCATTGAAAAAAATAGCAATATCTAGGTGAAAAGAATGTTGGCATGATGTTACTAACTTTGAAACACTTAATTTGGAGCTAATCGCCCACAATTAAAAATTTGGACAGCACCTCCCCCCAAGAACAGCGCTGGGCCGCCTCTTCTCTGATCGATCACCTCTGCTGGCTCGTGGAGGAAGAAGGGTTTAAATGCGCTGGTGGGAGGGCTTCCAGAAGCGGTTTAAGACACGAACCAGTTCTAGAGCTCCAGAAGCGGTTTGAGAGAAGAACCGGTTCTAGAACGTAAGCTCCAGAAGTGGTTCGTGTCTCAAACCACTTCTGAAAGCCCTCCCACCAGCGCATTTAAATGCTGGCTCGTGCTTCCACGAGCCAGCATTTAAATGCGCTGGCGGGAGGGCTCCAGAAGCGGTTTGAGACACGAACCGCTTCTGGATATTGCGTTCTAGAACTGGTTCTTGTACAGAAGCGGTTTGAGAAAAGAACCGGTTCTAGAACGCAAGATACAGAACCAGTTCGTTTCTCAAACCGCTTCTGGAAGCCCTCTCCAAACCGTTGCTTGCTACGAACCGCCTCTAGTGCGAACATCACAACGGGTTTGCACCAAACCGCTTCTAATAGGTCGGTTGTGATGTCCAGTTCTGTAGTAGTGATACTATCGTATGACAAGTCGTGGTAGACAATGGTGAGCTGACATAGTCGTGGACAACACTTGGTGAAACTACACTTGGTTAGATTTTTTTGGCTTTAAAATGATTTTGGGTAAATTATGGATAGTGTAGTTTATACTAGTTTAATTTTACAATTGGAAAAAGGCATGGTTGGTGTGTAGTCCGTTCTAGTTTAAGTTTTTGGAGACGTTTTGTCAAATATTTATTGTTGTGGCTGCGGTAGGCGACTCGGATTATTGTACTAGCTTCTACTACTTATGGTTAGCATATGACAATCAATTGTCTCTACAAATTGCCTATCTCACGTTACTATGCCTATCGCACATAAAACTGGCTTTATGCAAAACAAACTAGTTAGGAAAGCCATTCTTTGTCCCAGCTTGCATATATTATAAATATTGCTTGAAGTCTTGATCAGTTGTCTCTACAAATTGCCTATCTCACGTTACTCGCACATAAAACTGGCTTTATATATGCAAAACAAACTAGTTAGGAAAGCCATTCTTTGTCCCAGCTTGCGTATATTATAAATATTGCTTGAAGCTAGTCTTGTGAAGTACAATTTTATATTCACAGTTGCATGTTGAACAAAAATAAAAGCGAGAGGAAGATCTTTCGGTTAGCTCAGTTGGTTTCCCGTGGGTTATGCCATACCATGAAGGCCTCTCTATCTTAGTTGCTGTTTATTTGGGTTGAAATAATCCTCCTATTATAGCCGGAAGAAATGGAGAGCGTTCAGGACGCCCACGTGTCGTCTCGTCGTTTTGCAAAAAAACCTCTCCGTTTCTTCGAAATTACGGATAGGTCCCTGTGTAATTTTCTGTGAGGCGAAAATATTTTTTTTCCCTTCGCGTTTAGGTCCCAGGCGCGGTATTTTACGGAAAAGCCTCCCGTTAATTTCAAATCGCGAACGAGCCCTTTTCTAATTTTTCAGGATAGCGAATAGGTCCAAAAAAATAACAAACAGATCCCTGCTTCTTACGTTCAGGTCATTTTTCCGTTTTTCCGGGGAAAAATATTTTCGTCACCGAAAAAACCCGAAAAAAAAGTTTTCGCCACAAAAAAAAACGGAAAAAATGTTTTCGCCACAAAAAAAACACAGATTCCTCCCGTTTTTCCCGGGAAAAATGTTTTCGTCACCGAAAAAACCCGAAAAAAATGTTTTCGCCATCCAAAAAAACGGAAAAAATGTTTTCGTCTAAAAAACGGAAAAAATGTTTTCGTCACAAAAAAAACACAGATTCCTCCCGTTTTTCCCATGAAAAATGTTTTCGTCACCGAAAAAAATGTTTTCGCCACCTAAAAAAACCGGAAAAAATGTTTTCGTCACATAAAAAAACACAAATTCCTCCACCTTTTTTCCCCGAGCTCATGCTATCGAAATTCAGTCGGCGCAGCGTAGCGCGCATTACAGCCTAGTTACTCTTATAAGTGAACTATTTGACCGGTCGGTCCATTTCTGTTAAACTTGATCATGTAGACCTTGTATATCTGCTTACTATTAATATGTTCTGCTCTGTTTTATTTACGTGTGTATGGATGTGATGCAATGATGTAATATGTGTATTAGCTACTAATCATAAGATTAGCACAGTAAATACATAGTATTTGAAATTAATTTTCTTGGTCTGACACACCTAATATGATATTATATTTTCCACATAATTTGTGGCAAGTCATTATCAATTTCACAGAATAAACAGACTGAAATGGAACCACCACCAGTTATGAATAAACAACATATTCAAGACGTGACAGTATATGTTTCCACCACCAGTTACGAATAAACAACATATTCAAGACGTGACATTATATGTTTTTATCGAAAGTGACAATATATTTTTCCAGGCTAGTGAGTTTTTTATTGATTAATCTATTTATACTCTATCAGAATTCTTTGGACTGAAGCGTCCAGGTTAATCATAGAGGTAAAAATCTAAAAATTCAAATAGTAATAAAAAAAGCTAAAAATTTCCACGTTAATCGTGAAAAGGAAAATATTATAACCATACTCTATGCGTAGAGCGACTTATAGATCGTTGCAAGTTCACGACATCTGGAAGAATACGATTCTACGCATAACTTATTTTTGCATGATTGATGTGAATAGTAGAGCTCCTTGTGTATATAATGCATATGTGTAATTTTCATGGCCTACGTGTCATGCTTGATTACAGCCCAAGTCTATCTATATCGATATCTGTATAACGGCCTACATGTCGACTTGTGATATTTCTACACTCATTGTAATTTATTACTAGTGCTATTAAGAGTAATAGTTTAGTAATAGTACTTAGAGGACTTGAGCACTTGGAGGCATGCCGAACTGGAAACGTGGCGATGGAGACACCATATTAAGTGCTATACTATGTCACAGTTAAAGAGATTATATATGATTGCTTTAATGTTTTTGTTTATTTATTTCTATGCATAATATAAAGTTATTTTGAATACTTTTAACATGGTAGAAGTAAAAATGTGAAAGACCATGTGGAGATCTACCCATAAGTGTGATAAGCAATTGTTTGTGTTTGACCCTATGGTGTTCAGGTTTGAGTTTGTTTTGAATTTATTTCGAATTTAAAGCAATTTGAGGCATTTGTCAAGATGGACTACCGGCCCTACAAGCAGTACTACTGGCCTGTAGTTGGTGGTAGTTATTTTCTATAGTGTGGAAAATGGGTTTGTGCTGAGTGGTACTACCAACATCGAGTTGGCGGTAGTATCGGGGCAGTAGTGCCGACTTTGGTAGGGAGTTGTGAATTCTGTTTTAATTATGTAATTGGTTAATTGCATGTATTGTGAACAATGCTACATGAAGTTTTGTTGTCTGTGTGGTTGCAGGGCTTCGGAGCTAGGTCACGGTGAGGCCGTAGAGAGCGGGACTAGGCTAGCAGAACTGAGGTCCAGACGACCGGGGTAATGCCAAAGGTGACTGAGGCCAAGAAGTGGTTGCAAGCTAGGAAGAATAGCAATCAGAGTGTAAAGCACTAGTGTTGGACATGGCGGGCAACGACATGGACTGGGACTAGACTTGGAGAGGAGTTGAGGTCAGAATGGTCAAGGAAGCCGATGCCATCATGGTGAAGCAGATACGGACTTGTAGTGTGTGGAGTGACTTGGGGCCATTTGCATGTAAGGATGGCTAGGGTAGTTCGGATGTGTAAGAGGCTTGACAGAAAGTCATTAAGGTCACATTATGGATGACGAAGTATGGTAAATGCTTCAAATTGAAGGAAATACCGGTTGTTGCGAAAATTAATAATTTATCTAATACTAGTGATTGAGGCAGTTTAGAAAACCGTGGAACTGGCATAAGTGGTTTAGGTCACGCCAATGTGGTAATTGACACAAATTCAAGCTCGTGGAGCAAATTGGGCATGAAGAATGACGCTTTGAGAAGAATGCTCATGTGAGTGTAAAACCTGTTATGTGTGTTGGGTTATCGGGTTAGACCATGTAAACATGGATGGTATCCACTTGATTGTCCAAATATTAGGGTTAGGGTTGACTTCTCTAAGGAGATGTAGAGGGAGGTTGTCGGCGTACTTTACGCTAGGGTACTCTCTCTGCCACTGTCAGGAGGAGCCACGGGTGCCAAAGCACAACAGCCCGGCGAGCAGGTGGGCGATCAGGCCCTACTGCCGGGCGACCGCGTCGCGTGGCGGCCTAACGAGCAGGTGGGCGATCAGGCCCTGCTGCCGGGCGACCGCGTCGCGTGGCGACCGGGCTACATGGTCAGTTGATGGAGTCAGAAGGTACGCGGGGGTCTGCTACTGGTCAGGAATAAAGACATACATCGAAGGAATGGAGGAGCTTTGCCTCGAAGTCTTCTCCCCCGACACCTCGTGTCAGAATCATTGAATGCGCGTGGCTTCGCTGATGGCACGATAGCTTATCCCTCTATCGTCCTGCACCTAATCCGTCCCATACAAGTCACTTCCCGGGCGGACCGGGCAGAGTTGGACGATGGTGCAAAGAATGAGGCCAGAGGATGGGGCTACGGTGACTGATGTAATAAATGAAGTGTAATCATTGTGATGTCATCCTTCTCACATGCTCAAGCCAGCCCGGCCTATATAAGGAGGGTTCGGTGCATGGGAGGGAGAGGAGACTGGAGACAACAAAAACAACTAGAGGACCAAGAGCCGAAGAAAGCAGAGAGAGAACAAGAGGAGGAGAGCACAGAGAGCTTGAGAGGAACCCAGAGTGCAGATTGTGCGCTTGTAATCCCCTCAAAACACATTAACAAGAGCAGAAGTAGGGCGTAGGGCTGTTACCCACACTGGGGGCCCGAACCTGGGTATATCGATGTGTTCCTGAATCCTTGTCTGCGTGGATCACTAGAAAGAGCTCATAGGTGTACGTCTGTGAAGATCCCCTCTATCGAACCTCGGACCCCTTCGAGGCATAATAGCTATCCAGCCAAAACCACCAACAGAGGTTAAGCCACGAAACCTTAGGAGAAAGTATTAGGGTTTCCATAAGATTTTGATTTTCTAGTGTGTGTGAGTACTTCTTGGAAGCTTGGCCCTCAGGTGAGAGGCTTTGTAAACATCTATCTTACTCTGAAATAAAATCAAAATTTGTGCTCAAGTTTTGCCTATTGTTTTGATCTTTCCTTTTCTTGAATTTTTTTATATTTCTTAGTGATTACTTCTTCTCTTGATCTTGTGTAGCCAAAGATGAATGATTGATGGATGAATCCTATGTGGATCATATCCCAACATCTAGGCAAGCTCCCACATGATCATTAAGAGATTTCTCAATAAACTGGCTTTTAGCACGAGAAAGAAGGATTTGAGGTAGATCTTGACCTTGCATATTTGAGAGTAATTTCTTTGGTATTCTTGCTTACTAAGACATGTAGGACATCATCTAATATCATTTGAATCATCAAAACCCCACCAGCAGGCTTAGGGTGAAGACTTTGATTTTGAACCAGTTTGGTGCAACCTTTAAAAAAATTGAAAAAATGTCAGAACTTTGACGTCAATCATTATGATTGAAAGTTGGAAAAGGTTCCTAACACCCATAGGAAGGTCCATACAAAGTTTCATGGGGTTTGGATCAGTCGATCAAAAGATACATTGATTTTGGTTTTGAAAACATGCTAATTTTACTATTCACCAGTACTAGCACCCATTACATCGTGGTAGTGCTGCTCTAATGGTGAATTTCTTAAAAAATTAATTTTTTCACACTTCGTTGATCTAGCAAGGTTTTTCTTGGTTTCTTTATTTTTCGTGGTTTCTTTGAGGGAAATATAGTTGACCATTCACCCTACTCTAATCGCCATTTCCAGTACTTCAATTGGTATCAAAGCCTAATTTTACTCTTTCTAGATCATGATCGATTTAAAGAGCTATGGCGATGGACAAGTATTCCAGCAAACCTTCAATGTTCTCTGGGGTGGATTATCTTTTTTAGAAATCCAAGATAGGCATACATCACTGCCTAGGGATTTTCAATCTAGTAGAAGGTGAAGCTCATGTATAAGGTTCCTGCCGATGAGAATGTTAATGCCACAAATATGGCTAACGTTGAGGCAAATGCTATGGCAAGGAACATCCTCATATAGGACCTTAGCTGTAGTGAGTATGATAGGATCTCTCATCTACAATCTGCTCACTGAATTTTGGTGATTCTCAATGCCTATGGTGAGGGAACCACCCAAATTAAGATGATGAGGCAAGATCAGTTCAAGTGTGACTACAACAAGTTTGAGCAGCATACTAGAGAGTCCTTTTATGAGTGTTTTGGGCATTTCACCAAGATCTTGAGTGATCTCTGAGCTATAGGCACCACATACTCTAACTCGGAGAATGCTTAGCATTTTCTCACAGCACTCGACCTTCGAGTTTGGGAGATGAAGGTGACCTCCATCAAGGACACTATAGACTTGTCAACTCTTAACTCTTGATGGGCTTTTTTTTCTTGACTTAAGATTCATGAGATTGACATCGTCTCATATAAGATGAAGTCATAGTCAACGGCTTTGATCACCGATACCACTACTTCAAAGATTTCTTTTGGTGTTTCCCTCTCGGCTCTCTATGAAATGAGTAATGAGCATCTAGTAAGTTTTTTGGAAAATGAGATTGCTCTTCTAGCCAAAAAATTCTACCATGCATACAAGAGGGTGAGAGAGAGGTGGTTTTATCACTTGCTTCTTGTGTGGTGGCCTAACCATATTCGAGCAAATTACCCCACACCAATAAGAACCGCAACAAGGGCTCGTGATCTCGCCTATGAGAAGAAGTGCCATAATTTCATGAAGAACAGGAAGCTCTTCCTCCACATCCTCACCATACTCTGACATGTGTTACATGGCCAATGAGAATGGCATCAGCGATGATGACCTCTACAGCGAGTCTGATGAGTCACCAACCTATGATAAGCTCAACGATGCATTCTACAAGCTAGGAAAATTCCATACTAAGGCTAGAGCTAGATGTTCAGAACTTAAGAACGAAGTAGATAGTATATCATGGTAGTTTGCTTCACTTAGATCTAGTCTCTCCTATGGCACTAATGACTGTTCTTTGTGCGATGCCTTGCTTGTGGAGTTAGAGAACCTAACGACCTTGCATGATAGTGTACTTTTTGACCTAGAGGTTCATAGAGTGATGATGCTAGCTTGAGTACTTCTGACGCTATTTCTATTGTTGCTAGTCTTCTTCATGCTCCTACAGGTGCTTCTTGTGACAATTATCCTAAGATGCTAGCTAAGATTTATGCCATGACTATTAACCTTAGGAAGCTTTGTATTAAAAATAAATAACTTGAACAATTTGCTTGTAAGGACCAAATCAGAGCTCATGTGAGGGCTGCATACAACCAAAACTTGAAAATGATGCTTTGAATGTCATGTTTGTTGAACTTGCTAAGGACCATCTAGCTAAGTCACAAGTTGCTTGTGCTAAATGTGTTGAGATTAAGGGAGACATGGATAGGATCTATGAGGAGCTTAGGAATAAGCTAGAGGCCCCAGAGTGCAAGGATTAGAATGCCAAGTGCATTTCTTGTGAGGCCCTCAAGATTAAGGCAGTTGTGTATAGGACGAGAAATGCACATGCTCTTCGTTCTTCCTCTTCTATCTCTTCATCATCTTCTTTCCCCTGTTCTTCATATCCCTCTCTATTTTAGGAGTGTGAGTACCTCATGAGCACTCTTGAGGAGTTTGTTGGAGGCAAGAAGAACTAAATCTTATCTTGCACCAATCTAAAATCACTAGATTTAATCTGGGTCTACAATTTGACTACTTGAAGCATGTTTAGGCACATCCTTCCACCATTGTTCGTGCCTCTAGGAGTGGAGAGATTGTGGTTGCTCCTATGCCTAGCACTATAGTATTTTAATCAGCTAGCGTTGTCCATGGGATCTCTGATGAAAAGGTTGCCCTCTTGTAGTTGCACCCTCTAGCAAGGTGAAGTACTTTTGTACTTTCTATGAGAAGGATAGATACTTAGTTGACTTCTACTTCAAGTATGTTAAAATAGCATGTCTTGAGCATGTTCATGTTATTAGGGGTATTCAAGGTCATCTCTAAACTCTAAGTGCTCCTAAAGCACCCACGGCTCCTAGACAGATTAGAGAGTCTTCTATAGGAGATTTGCCAACATTGCTGGGATAGTCTGGCCTTTGCACACGGTTGTTCTTCCTGATTTTGTTAGAGTTGAGCGTTGGTGAGATGTTAGAGTCCAATCTTTTGCTTCCTTGACTAGTACATCTACTCGTCATGTGGCTTAAAATTGGGTTCATAGATCTACACTTATCTGCCCTGTACTGAGTCATTGACCTCTCACTTTCATTGATTCAGGTTCGTAGGCTTGTAAGGGAGAGGTTTGGATCGTAGACTCCCGATGTTCTCATCACATGATTGGAGATTCTCGTTGGATCTCTTCTCTAGTTCATGCTCCCAGTGATGAGCTAATCACCTTTAGGGATGCTTTGTCAAGTAGAGTCATCGCTATAGATACCGTACATATTAATGATAATCTCATTCTTAAGGACATTGCCTTAGTGAGTAAGCTATGATATAATTTTCTTTTGATCTCTCAACTTATCGATGATGATTTCAAAATGAGCTTCAAGCATAATGCTTGTATAATTCTCGATTCTTCTAAAGGGTTAGCTTGCGGGATTTCTAGGTATGGGAGAGTTTTTTGTACTGATTTTACTATTTCTTCAAGGGAATCTCTCTATTGCCTAGTTGCTTCAGAGTCCTATAATCTCTTCTTTTGGCATAGGATTCTTGGTTACATTGGTTTTGATCATGTGACTTGAGTTAGTAGCCAAGAATTCATTCGTGGTTTACCCAAACTCAAAATGGCCAAAGACTTAGTTTTCTCTCCTTACTGATAAGGCAAGATTATTGCTGCTTCTCATCTCCTAGTCATCATGGTGATGACTGATGCACAAGAATAACCCTTACATATGGACACTATTAGTTCATCTAGTGTGCAGTCAACAAATGAGAAGTGGTATATTTTTATCATTGTTGATACCTTTTTGAGATATTCTTGGGTGTTTTTCATGGCCTCGAAGGATTAGTCATTTACTCGTTTCAGGGGTTTGATCTGTAGGTTGTCCTTTGAGCTCCTAGATGCCTTACGAGTTATTCGTAGTGATAATGGTACGGAGTTCAAGAACTGTTACTTTAAGAATTTTTGTGAGGAGTCAGGTGTTGAGCATCAGTTCTCCTCTCTATACAGTCCTTAGTAAAATGGTATAGTGGAAAGGAAGAATAGGACTTCAGTCAAGATGGCTAGAATGATGCTAGATGAGTATAGTACTCCTAGGAAGCTTTGGACTAAGACTATAGTTACTGCTTGTTATGTGTCCAATTGAGTTTCCTTGAAAGCATACTTGCACCTCACTTCATATGAATTAACGTATGGACAGAAGCCAAAAGTTGCACATTTTCATGTTTTTGGATGCAAGTGTTTCATTCTGAAGTCTAGGAACATAGATAAGTTTAAGTCACATTATTCTGATGGTATCTTTCTAGGTTACTTAACTTCTTCTCATAGCTATCTAGTTGTGACGGGAGTAAGACTATAAAAACTTATGAGGTGACCTTTGATGAGGCTTGTCTAAGAACTCAACTAGATATATTAGGTTCTTCTTCTCTCATCGAGACCATCTTTGTAGACGATGAGGATGATGGTATTCAACCTGTTCTAGTTCCCTCTACTCCTAAGGTCAGCAGTGTCATCCACCTAATCAGATGATCGGTGATCTATTTGAATGTGTCACATGCTCAAAGTTAGGCTTATCTCTCTTCTATCATCACTATGCCTTTGTTGCGTCTTTTGAATCAAAAGATGTTTTCTGATGCATTGTCACATGAGTCTTGGATCAATACTATGTATGAGGAACTAGAAACTTTGAGAGAAATAAGGTCTAACAACCTGTTGAGCCCCCATCTAGTCATAATATTTTTGGGACCAAGTTGGTGTTCAAGAACAAAGTGAGGATGGGATTGTCATTAGAATAAGGGTAGGGTAGTTGCTTAAGACTTCACTCAGGTTGAGTGTGTTGACTTTTAGGAAACATTTGCCTCTATAGCTAGACTACAAGCTATTAGGATTCTACTTGCATTTTCGGCATCCAATGGTTTTAAGCTATATTAGATAGATATCAAGAGTGCATTCCACAATGCATACATTGAGGAAGAAGTTTATAAGACGCGGCCTCTAGGATTAGAGAACCCCAAGTAACTAAACCATGTCTATAAGCTCTCCAAAGCTTTGTTTGGACTTAAAAAGGCCCCTAGAGCTTGGTTTGAGATACATAAGTCCTACCTTCATAGTCGTGGTTTTGAGATGGGTAAGCTAGATAAGATTTCGTTCATCAAACATGTAGACTCAGACTTTCTCCTTGTCTAGATCTATATTGATGACATTATCTTTGGTGGCTCCTTACATACTCTTGTATCTCAGTTTTTAGATGTGATGAGCACAAATTTTGAGATAAGTATGATGGCAAGTTGAGTGTGAGGAGCCGCCCTGACCGTCCTCGGGTTATTTGAATGCCCGGTCACCCTCATCGGATTTGGAGGCTAGCAACGGATCACCGATGGTGCTCACAGTGCTAACACCCAAGCCCAATTAGGACAACAACAATCCCATTCGAATAGCTCGACAACAATCCCGGTATTCCCCCGGTATGCGACCCGAAGGTCGCCTAGGATCTCCCCGCATACCGGTTTCCATTGCCATATCAATTCAATTCGCATAAAGGGGGCAACGAACTCAAAACTCTACGACCAGACACGCAACGCAGAAGTATAACCAACAACACTAACTCAAGCACAAAGATGAAACCAGACAACCACACAACTAAAACAACTCATCTAGCATACTAGAAGCATATAAAACATGACTTGACAGCAAGATAAAAAAAATTCAAAATTTCAGCGGCAACATTGCAGCACCTAGAGCAACAAGAATAGAAGCAACATGATAGATATATGACATGAAGCACAATACATACAAGATCCAACATGACACAACAACAATATAGCAAAAGGATCATCATGAGAAGAAGCAACATACTAGACATGTGATGAGCATCGCAACACAACCATGAACCCACAACAGAAATAGTTCAAGTATTCAAGCACAGCCAAGACATAGTTTAGAAGGCAAACTATACAACAAAATGAACGTACAACCATCATATTAAACCAAAAGTATGACATCTCCGGAAGTGTCCTGCCCTTGAATACTTCCGGGCGTTTACATCGTCGAGCTTAGCCCCTATTCGATGCCCCGCCCGAACACCGAGAGGCAATACGGACAGAACTCACATCCGTCGATGTCCTCACCTGAAAACTACAAAGCAGAAGCATGAGTATGGAAGGTACTCGCAAGACTTACCCATGGTCCATATATGACCGACTCGAAAGCATATGCATTGGGATGTAGCAAGGAGTAAACTTAAGGTAACAAGTGCATAAAAGCTTAACTTTGGTTCATATTCACATTCAACTACTCAATTTACAAAGTTTTATAGCATTTATGGACAGCACCTATTACTAGAGTGAAATCTGAAATTTTACATGAAAGAGAGCAAGTAATTTCATGAACAAGTATCAACATCAAGTATACCAACTAGTTTCAAGTTTAAGTTGTTACTACATTGAAATGTCGGATGATACAAGCGTGCTCATATCCGAGAGCACGGCAATTCGAATCGCTTACTCACCCTGCAGGAGATCATCAATCGTACGACATGTGCCACAAAGGAACCTAATGTCAACCCTCCTCCCATCCATATGTACTCGTTGAACCATCTTTATACGGTCCGAGCACCTAGCACCCTCTCGAGCAGCTCAAGCCTCGCTTAGCCCTCGAGAGTCGCCCTAAACCTCGCCCTCGACCTCGTCCAACCGCATGAGGGCATAACCCATCGAGCAGTATTCCATGAAAGGGTGACTTACCGTACCATTATATCAAGCATGCGATCAACAAGGTGTGCTCGATCAACATGGCAAACAATGGATCGGTCCTTAATCGACATAGACGAGACTACAACATTTAAGTCTCCACACCCAAATGATCCAACCCTCTCGCCCGGTCTCAATTTTACATTTCAGAACATAACCATATCCATTGCAACCCAATAGTGTGAAGTAATTATTCTCAAGTGATGGAACCATCCACCACTTGGTCCATACCCGACATCTAAGCAAACTAAGCATGGACACAATATAATTACCCATATACTAGCTCCAAGGGAGGTGTTCGACAATTATCAATCAGTGTATGTGCAGCAATTAGGTTCTAATACCATTCCCGCAATTCGACTCCTAATGCATAACCTAAACATCCAATAAGCAAATCATTCACTAAAATACAATTATAAATAAGGTTGAATATGCTTAGGTGCTTGCCTTGAGCTTCTGCTGGATTCTCAATAACAATCGGCTCTTCCGTACCCCCCTCGGTCACAGCCGCGTCAACCTCCGCGTGCTCGTTCTCTACACGATCACAATGCATGTGAGATGAGATTCAGAATACAGATTTAAAGTCCTCAACTGTACTCTGAACATCAGCCTCAAAGTCTGAACTTTCAGCAAAAACAAATTTCAGGACAGCATTGATACAAATGGCCATAACTTTTTAACTACTCAATCAAATTGAGTAAACTCATATTCGAAATGACCACAAGACGTTGAACTACAACTTAGCTTTGGCCAATCACCCAGAATCTGCCTAGAGAACTCCCAGTTTGGCCAGGAACAGAGAGCAGTCTCAGTGTCCAGAATCTTCAGAGTTTCAGAACAGCATGCACCATTTTCATCATAAAAATTGCTATACTTAATGGAATTGAGTAAAGGATAACATTTTTACAATCTACACAAAATTGCCTACAACTTCTTAGGCAAAATTAAATTCTAATTCGGCTTCTAACTAATTTTAAACCGCAGCTCAAGTTTCAGCTCAACATCTTCAGCATTCCAGAACAGCATGCACTAAAATCAACATAACTTTTAGCTGGATTAACAAAATCGAGTGATTCTAGCTGGAAATGAAAGAGAATTCCATTATCTACAACTTTCTCTACAATCGACCCAGCAGGAGATGCTCCTAACTTACTTGAATCAGCCAAAAACAGCAGCTACAGAATCTGCTCGAAAATCAGGATTTTGCTTCAAACCCTAGAGTTGTTTCCCCCAAAACTCGAATCTCCACCCTTCAAAACCCCCAAATCCACCATGGCAGCCCCCAAAACCAGGAAACAATCAACCCTAAACCAAGGGAGCCTTACCTCAAAATCCCACATGGGGGAACAAAGAGAAGAAGAGGAGGAGGGAGCTGCTGCTTGGAGTGAGGGAGGTGCCAGCCAGGGAGGGCTGCAGGGAGGGGCGCCGGCCTGGGGAGGGGCTGGAGGGAGGGGCACCACCCTGGGGAGGAGCTGGAGGGAGGGGCTTGGGGAGAACTCAGAAGAAGAGGCTGCGGTTTGGGTTTGGCTGCCTCCAATTTCTTTTATATTTGAGGTCACTTGACCCTACTAGGAAGCAAGAGCTAGAATGGCTAAGTCCCCAGAATTTCAGCACATGGATTCAGTTTTTGAGCCACATTTTGAATTAGTATTTGGCATTGGATTTTAGTTCAAACCCCACAATGCTGTAGAGAAAAGTTTCTAGTTTGTGATTAGCTAATCTGCACCTTCTAGATCCTTATAGTTCTCAAGTTACAAGGCTCCAAACTTTGATGAAAACCATATTCGCACCCTGAAATTTCTGGCTCTTAAATTTCTTTAAGTTTGGAAATTCTTAAGTGGCAAATTTGGGATAGATTCTGAAGTTAGCAGTGGATCTCAAATGCAGCCAAAAACTTGGTTGGCGCTAATGTTAGCCGCATGAGCCAAATTCGAATTTGTGGCCATGACAAATCCTCCCCCCCATAAAGGAATCTCGCCCCGAGATTCGAAAATAAGAGCATAACTAGATAGAATCCATATGGATGATGCAGCCACATACAAATGATATGGCTTTAATTGCGAAACGATTGGATGGTGGCATTTACATAGCATGGAAGAACTCGGGATACTCGATTTTTAAACGGTCTTCCCGCTCCCATGTGGCTTCATCTTTAGTGTGATTGCTCCACTGAATTTTGTAGAATTTGAGAGTCCTCCTACGAGTCTTGCATTCAGCTTCATCCAAAACTCGAATAGGATACTCTTGATAGGACAGATCGGGTAGAACCTCGAGTTCATCCACTTCGAGATGTTCAAAGGGGATACGGAGGCACTTCTTCATTTGCGATATGTGAAAGACATCGTGGACTATCACTAGAGTGGGAGGAAGCTCCAATTGATATGCCACTTGACCACGTCTTGCAAGGATCCGGAAAGGTCCTATGTATCGAGGTGCTAATTTTCCCTTAACCCAAAACGATGGGTGCCCCGGAGGGGAGATACCTTCAAATAGACATAATCACCAATGCTGAAAGAGAGAGATCTTCTACGACGATCAGCATAGCTCTTTTGCCGAGATTGTGCTACCCTCAAATTTTCTTGTATGGTCTTTACTTTCTCTTCTGCCATCATGACCAGTTCAGGTCCAAAGAATGGACGTTCTCCATTCTCGGACTAGTTTAGGGGTGTCCGACAGCTACGACCATAGAGTGCTTCGAAAGGAGACATTTTGATGCTGGTTTGGTAGCTGTTGTTGTAAGCAAACTCAGCATATGGAAGACATCCATCCCATTTCTTCCCATAAGATAGAACACAAGCCCTCAACATGTCCTGAAGGATCTGATTGACCCTCTCGGTCTGGCCGCCAGTTTGCGGATGATATGCCGAGCTATGAAGCAGTTTGGTGCCCAATGCCTCATGCAGACTTCTCCAGAATCGAGAAACAAACTAAGAGCCTCGATCTAAAACTATCCGCCTTGGTACTCCATGAAGACATACAATCCGAGATATGTACAACTCTGCATACCTCTTAGCTTGATAAGTGGTGCGAACGGCTAGAAAATGTGCAGACTTCGTCAATCGGTCGACTATAACCCATATCGAGTCGTGACCCGAAGAAGTCGTCGGCAGGCCGGTGATGAAATCCATGCCAACCTCTTCCCACTTCCAACTTGGAATGGGCAGCGGCTGAAGAGTGCCAGCCGACTTTAGATGTTCGGCCTTCACCCATTGACAAACATCACACTCGGACACATAGCGAGCAATCTCGCGCTTCATGCGAGTCCACCAAAACTGTTGCTTCAAGTCTCGATACATTTTGTTGCTGCCCGGATGAATTGTGAGCAAGGAGTTGTGGGCTTCATCGAGAATCTTTCTTCTCAACTCTTGGTCTTTAGGGACGACTAAGCGCTTGCCGAACCATAAAGTTCCACAAACATCAAGATGGAAACAAGTAGCTTGGCCGGAATTCAACTTGTCACGTATTTGGGCAACACCCTTGTCCCTCTTTTGCGCCTCTCTAATCTGATCCAGCAATAAGGAATTCAACTCTAGGTTGGCCAAGAACCCTTCTTCAACCATTTCTATGCCGAGTTTCTGCAATTCTGCATAGATAGTGGCACCTTGGGGTTGAAGAGTGAGGCAATTGCATCGGGCCTTGTGACTCAATGCGTCAGCCACCACATTGGCTTTTCCTAGGTGGTAATGCACTTCCAAATGGTAGTCTTTGATCAGTTCAAGCCACCTTCTTTGCCTCATATTCAAATTTGTCTAAGTGAAGATATACTTGACACTCTTGTGATCGGTATAGATGTTGCACTTGTTCCCAAGAAGGTAGTGGTGCCAAATTTTTAGAGCATGAACCATAGCGGTATGCTCTAAATCATGAGTTGGATAGTGCTCTTCACGGCGTTTCAATTGCCGAGACGCATAGGCGACAACTCGGCCTTCTTGCATAAGCACACAGCCAAGTCCGATACCTGATGCATCACAATAAAAATCGAATGGCTTGTGAATGTCAGGTTGTGTGAGGACAGGAGGTGTAGTAAGGCACTATTTCAAGGTCTGAAATGCTTGCTCACAGCCCGCTGACCATTTGAATTCAGCACCCTTCTTGAGTAACTCGGTCATAGGTTTGGCAATCTTCGAGAAGTCTTGAATGAATCGGCGATAATAGCCCACAAGCCCAAGGAAACTACGGATCTCCGTGACAGTTTTGGGCTGTTCCCACTCGAGAACTTCTTGCACTTTGCTTGGATCGACAGCAATACTTTGCTCGGAGAGGACATGTCCCAAGAAAGATACCTCCTTCAGCCAAAACTCACACTTGCTAAATTTCGCATAAAGGCGATGTTCCCGGAGTCTCTCGAGAATGATGCGAAGATGCTTTGCATGTTGTTCTACATTTGTTGAGTAGATGAGGATATCCTCAATGAAGATGACCACGAAGGAGTCAAGTTCCTCCATGAAGATGGAGTTCATAAGGTACATGAAGTACGCCGGTGCATTCGTCATACCGAACGACATGACGGTATACTCAAATAGGCCATAACGAGTGGAGAATGCTGTCTTCGGGATATCTTCGGCTCAAATCTTGATTTGATGATACCCGAGCCTCAAATCAATCTTGGAGAACACCCGTGCACTAGCAAGCTGATCAAAGAGGATGTCAATTTGAGGAAGAGGGTACTTGTTCTTTATGGTGACTGCGTTCAAAGGACGAAATCAACACATAGGCGAAGAGAACCGTCCTTCTTGGTCACGAAGAGAGCCGAGCAGCCCCAAGGTGAGGAGCTCGGACGAATGAATCCCTTGTCCATCAGTTCCTTCAGTTGATTCTTCAATTCGGCCAATTCATCGGGCGGCATTCGATATAGCCGCTTGGAAACTGGAGCAGCCCCAGGCTGAAGTTCAACTACGAACTCAATATCCCGATCGGGCGGCATCCCCGGCAATTCCACTAGGAACACATCCAGGTATTCAGAAACCATGGGAATGGACTCTAACCCCTCAATTTCAGCACCATTCAAGGAGCAAAGAGTGGCCTTGCCACCATCGAGAAGTAGAGTTAACCAGCCGCCCTTCGGTCCCTTGAGCGAGATGGAGCGACGAGAACAATATAGAATGGCCTGCTGCCGTGTTAGCCAATTCATGCCCAAGATAACATCCATCCCACGAAGATCGATGAGCAACAAGTTGACAAGGAATGGAACCCCTTGGATTAGCACAGATGCTTCTTGAACTACTTGATTAGCGACAATTTTTGAACCCGGTGCTTCAATGAGGAATGAGGTGTTGCTACAGCTCACTCTTATTTGATGATGCATAGCAAAATCCTCATGAATAAAAGAATGAGAAGCCTCTGAGTCAAATAAAACCCTAGCAGCATGCCCATCAATGCATAACATACCCGTCAACACAGTGTCGCCCTTCGGAATCTCCTTGGCGTCGGTGTAGTTGACTCGGCCATGCTTTGGCGCTTGAGGTGCCTTCCCGTTGGGACGTGGAGGCAGTGCGGTAGCGCCTTGAGGCCTTGGAGCATTAAAGTTGTTGTCCTGCCTTGGAAAAGGACAATCCCTGATGAAATGTCCCGCGCGCCCACAATTGTAGCACAGGCCTAGACCTGAATTCGCCCCCACTCTCACTCCCGGCTGTGGCGGTGGGGGCCGGGGAGCAACAACAGGAGGTCGGGCCATCCCAGCCTATAGGTGAGGTGCAGGAGCAGGTGCCCGAAGTGGAGGAAGGGGGACAGCTCGAACATGTTGCGAACTGCCACCTGCCGAAAACTGTACCACCCGCTTCCGCTTCTTTTCTTCCTGGTGGTTCATCTTGTGCTCCACCATGATCACCCGACTCACCAAAGCATTAAAATCAGGGAAGTCGCACACTGAGAGCGTGTCTTGCATCTTGGCTGACAGCCCATTCATGAAGCGATCTTGCTTTTTTTGGTCAGTGTTCACCTCTTCCGGTGCATACTGAGCAAGATAGTTGAACTCGCGAGAATAGTTCATCACGGACTTGTTCAACTGCTTGAGGGAGAGGAACTCCTGCCTCTTGATGTCCATGAGCCCCTTCGAGATATGATATGCCCGAAAGGCCTCACGGAACTCTGCCCATGATACCTGGTGACCGGCAGGCTGCATGACAAGGAAATTGGCCCACCAAGCACCAACAGGGCCCTGAAGTTGTTGAGCAGCGAATAGAGCCTTCTCATGGTCTTCATAGCGAATGAGAGCAAACTTCTGCTCAATAGTGCGCAACCAATCGTCTGCCTCCAGTGGCTCGCTGGTGCGAGAGAAGGTGGGTGGCTGTGTATGCAAGAAATCCAGATAACCATTGGGTCGGTCTCGCCCTTCGCGTCCACCTCAAGGAGCCTGATTCTGAGTAAGCATCTCAAGGATTCGGTTGGTTGCCTGCTGATTCTGCTCAGACCTCAACAACACATCCAAGAGGTTGGGAGGAGGAGGCAGATCGCCATTGTGGGGCTGCGGTCGCCCCGCAGCCTCATCACCTCCCGCACCTCCGCGGGTCCTCATTCTGTCGTCAACCAAGGTCAGACGACAAGAGTTAGACTCCACATGGAAGGGATAGGTTCTTAGACTTGGCTAAAAATTCGAATTAAAACATGACCTAGACAATAGCACAAGACAAAGGAATCCTACAAGTTTAACATGCTATTGACGCCAAAAACGTGATGAGGGTTTCTAGCCCGCAACACACCAGACGAACGCCGGGTTCAAGTGCGAGGCGTGCCAATCGATTTGACCCTGCAATCGATAAGGAGGTTTGTGAAATTCAATTGAGCCAATCTTGGAGGCGAATCGGCTAAAAACAGGAATCAGCTGTAAAGCCGATTAGAAGGGTAACTAGACTAGTCGATTAAGACTAATCCGAAGGTAAAAAGCAGATTGTTTCTGAAAAGGCGATGCGTAACAAGACAGAATGAATCAAACCAGAAGAGATCAATGATGACCAAACAATCGGCGATTCGCAACTTTATTTGATCAATATCGACTTACAAAGGGAAGATTACAGAGCTAAAAGACTAAAAACTATGAAAGAGAACTAGCAGATGTGTATTTGATTGTTGTTTTCTCTAAGCAGCCTTGGTGCGCCTTATATACCTGTTTAGCCGATCCGAGTCCTGCTCGGTTACGACAACATACTCCGAGTCGGCTATAGTTTCCTAACTGGACTCTTGTTTCCAAAAGCTTGACGTGCGTTATCCAAACTTTCTAAAGATATTCCGTATGCTATCCAAACTTGTGCATTCTGCTGATTTTCCCCATAATTGCCAAATTCTGGTGCAAACATATACCCCCCATTTTTGGAAGATAACTTGTTATCTTTCAAAAATTTCGTCGGCTTTTACATCCATCGGCTTCTTTTTCGTCAATAAATAATTGTTTGAGTAACCACTTTTTAACTGCGCCGTAAAAAATCTCAGTGCGGTTTAATGGCATGCGTCGCCTCGAGTTCGTTTCCTGCCACTTTTCGCTTTTCACCGTGCTATATATATGCGGGACCCCCACAGTCATTTTCACGCTTTCCAGCTCTCACACCTTCTGCAATCGGCTTTCTGTCTCCTACACTGGTGATCAACCTCCAACATCCCTTGATCGGCTAAATGGATTCTTCCAAGGTATTGATCCCGATCCCAGATAGTGATGACCAGTATTACTTGGGGCCGGTAGGGGATACTGACGCCAGCACAGTCATTAACGTAGAAATCCCTAGGCTTCCATTATCGGCTCAGGGCTATAATGTGAAAGAATGGAGTAAGAGTTTTAGAGCCTGGCCGACGGCGCTGAAAGGGTGGAGGAGCTGGTTTATTCGCGTGTCGGCCCAGAAGAGAGGGGAGTGGGAAAGAATGGGCATAGCCGAATGCCTCCCCTTAAGCCTAGCCAGCCCTGAAGCCAACGAGCCCTTAGTGGCCACGACGTGCTATTTCTGGTCTGACGCCTTCCTTTTCCGCCCTGGTCCCATCGGCTCGACCCTTCTGGATGTGGCCAAATTGTGCTGCCAAAGGCCCGACGGAGACCAACTATCGGCTTATAGCGGAAAACCTCGGTACAAGCTGATCCAAACCAAGGGTGAAGGAAGGTCGAAGTATATTCAGCATAACAACAAAATAAACGGGCTTGTATTGGATGAAGAGCATGCTGCCTTCCTAAACCTCTGGCTTGAATGGTTTCTCTTCTGCGGTGCATCTCTCGGGCCGACCCAGGTGTACCAGTTGGTAGCGGAGCAGCTAGTAGGGGCCGTCGACTTGCTCTTGGGAAGATGTTTCTAGGTGCAGTCTATCAGATGATGTTTGTCATCAGAAGCAGGCTTTTCTCTGGTTTCGTCGATTTCATTGTCGGCAATGTTGGAGGCCCTTTGTGGTTTATTCAATTGTGGTTATACAATATTTTTAGCCGACAACTGATCTCAGAGACCATTGAAGATTCAGCTTTTCCTCGAGAAGATTATCCAGAAAACACTACTCCACAATTCAGAGCAAGCCGATCCTATGGCGAAAGACTTATAATGTGCTCAAGCGGTGATACCAAGATTACTCCAGCTGGTTTTAAGAAGTATCTCTCTTTTTTCCTGGGCTTAGATAATACAATTTTTAGCCAGCAGGACTTCTTTTCCTATACTGACACAGCCGATTTTCGATGGCCTTCCTTCTTGCATCTAGATGCCGATAGCTCCTCGATGCCGGATTTGACGTTGATGTTTTATCGGCTTTTCATTTCTCCTTGTATTTTTCACGTCGGCCTAAACTCTAGAAATAGAACCTTTCAGCCTTCATATGAATTCTACCATCCTTCTGTTTATGCTCGCCAACTTGGATTTGGTCAAGTGATTCCTTCCCTGCCTCTCCTTGATCGGCTTCAGCCTAGAGCCAAGGTGAAGAGTATGTTATTGGCCAACATCGTTATGGAGATTGCTGATACACTTCAAGTCTCTGATCTACCACACTTTTTCTTGAATTCTCGTCGGGCTAGCTGTTTTTTTGCATGGTGGTCGCGTATAGCTGAAGCCCTTTACTTGGACCGCGATCCATTGGCTATCATAGAGAAGTTTTTACCGGATTATCACGAGCCGATGGTAGTTTCCAGCAGCAGTGGCGGCAGCAGCAGTTCAAGCGACGATAGTTCCTCGGGTTATACTGACTCATCGGTAGCTGTAGAGGTATCGGTTTTTATTGAGCAGGCTACTTTGTCTTGATCCTTACGTCACCTGCTAACCCTTTTCGTGCGCCCTTTTCAGATCACAGCTACGAGTGGGAAGGCTGCTGCTGTCTCATCGGAGGGTGGGTCGAAGAAAAGACCGCACCAATCAGTCGGTTTAACGGGCTATACCTCCGGCAATCTCCTGGTACAGAGCCCGTCTTTGTCAGATCTCGAAAAAGACCGTCCTTCAAGTAAGCATTTTGAGCTGGGAATTTGCAAAGTGTTTCGAGTCTGCAATTCTGACCGCTATTTATTCATCTTCATAGAAAAACCCAAGTCGACGAAAGCTCCAGCTCGGCGTCAAAGATGCAAAGAACAAAGTGCTGAGAGTTCCCCTCACCCATCGGCTTTAGTAGAGGTTTACTTTTCTTTCCTTAGTGTGCGTCCCAGAATTTCTTTAGTCTTATTGACGCTAATTTAATCCTATATTCCTTCAGCCGACAGCATCGGCTCAAGTGGCTAACATCTTGGCCGACCTTCAAGGCACATCTGCCGTCGATACCTCTGCGCCTTCTCCTCCAGCACAGCCTCCCACTGAGTCGCCACCTCGACCGATTATTCCTGCACCAGTCCTGCCCATTCTCCAATCATCTGAGGCCGTGCCGGACGACTTATCCAACCTCCTCGGCTTTACTTTAGACGAGCTGGTTGATCCGGAGGTGATGGCGATGAAACCTATCCTGAAGACATCCGATGGATCCTAGATGTATCTATGAAGGCGTCGGCTTCAGTAGTTAAGTCAGCCCCCAATATGCAAGAAAAACTGAATCGGCTGTTTCTGGAGATAACACAGTTGGAGGCAGCTATTTTAGCCAACTGTCAACCTATCCATGATGCAATGGCCGTTGTCGAAGCCGACCTTCCTGCTGCAGCCATGAGCGCACTTCTAAATGTATGTCATTTAGATGAGAAGAAAGCAGAAGTCGATGCGGCCAATGCTAGAATAGCTCAGCGCCGGGCCCAAGAAGCAGATCGGCATCTTCTGGACAATTTGATTGCTCAAGCAAAAGCTGAGAAACAGAAGTATGACAAAACCGCAGCGTCATTTGTGGCCGCCAAAACTTCCATTCAGAAGCTAGAATTGACTAAAAAACAGCTTGAAGAGGAGTTGGCCAAGGTGAATCAACAGCTGGCTGACACCCTTGCTACCACTAATGCGATGGCCCAATCTTTGAAGGGCCAGAAAAACAAAGTCGGCCAAGCTGTTGCGAAAGTCAAGAATCAGTCGGCCAAGATTGTTCTAGTGCCTGGAAACGCCAAAGCTGATGAAGATCTTGTTTGTGGCATCACAGAGACATTGGCTAAGGCTGCTGCAGCGCTGTCGGGACTAGGTGCCAGGATCCCGGGGTCTGGCTTGTAATTTTATGATGTGTTGATGTAATGTTTTAAACAATGTTGCTTTTGCTGCACTTTTGCGATACACTCTAATCGGCTGTTTAACCAATTATTTTTACCTTATTTAATCGGCTGTTTAACCGATTTGTTTCTGAATTCTTTGTGCCGTGCTTTGATTACGCACCGATCCAAACGCTAGGGTAGTATTTCTTCAAATATTTCCCATTGATTGCTTTAGGGAATATGCTCCCTTCTAATGTCTCAAGTATATATGCATTTCCGCCAACAAGTCGATTTATTTTATACGGCCCTTCCCATGTTGGTGACCACTTACCGAACCGATTATCCTTAGAACCGATCGGTAATATTGTTTTCCACACTAGATCGACTTTACCGAAGGACTTAGGCACAACTTTTTTGTTATAGGCCCTTGCAACTTTCTCCTTATTCTTTTCAAGCCGATTTAAAGTAATCAGCCTTAGTTCCGCCAAGTCATCTAGATTGCAAAACATCAATTCTTTGTACTCATCGGCCGATAGGTTATTCTGCCTCGCTACTCGCATGGATTCAGTATTTATTTCTACAGGTAATACGGCCTCTTGTCCATACACCAACTGATATGGTGATAGTTTGGTCGATCCGTGAAACGCTAGCCGATAAACCCATAGTGACTCTGATAGTGTAGAGTGCCAATTCCGAGGGCTTTCGTCAATTTTTCTTTTAATCAGCTTGATCAAAGATTTGTTGGACGACTCGGCTTGTCCGTTGGCCTGAGCATAATAAGGTGATGAGTTAAGCAACTTGATGCCCAAGCTTTCTGCAAAGTTTTTAAAATCGTTAGACATGAACACAGTTCCTTGATCGGTTGTGATGGTCTGAGGAATACCGAATCGATGAATAATGTGTTCATTAACGAAGTCGATAGCTTCCATGCTGGTGACCTTTTTAAGTGGAACGGCTTCCACCCATTTCGAGAAATAGTCCGTGGCCGCAAGGATAAACTTATGGCCTTTGCTTGATGCTGGGAATATTTGGCCGATTACGTCTATCCCCCATCCTCTGAACGGCCATGGTTTAATAATCGGGTATAAAGCCGATGCTGGTGCAAGTTGCACATTTCCAAACTTTTGACAACTTTGGCACCCTTTGTAATACTTGAAGCAATCTTCTAACATTGTCGGCCAAAAGTACCCGATTCGTCTTAATATCCACTTCATTTTGTGGGCCGATTGATGTGCTCCGCAAATTCCTTCGTGAACTTCACCCATAACTACCTTTGCTTCCTCATGGCCTAAACACCGCAGAAGCAATCCTTCCAATGTCCGATAGTATAATTCTCCTTCTAGCACAACATACTTCAGCGCTTTTTGACGAACTCTTCGTGCAGTAGGTTTGGATGGATTCATTAAGTAATCTTTTATTTCTGTCCTCCAGTCGGCATTATCAACACACAGCACTGTTTTGTCGATTAATTCAAATGCCTTGTATCGGCTATATTCCTTATAGCCTGAAGCTGTTTGAGCCAAGATGTTGTCCTTGTTGTTCATCTCCCTGGGCACATGGCCGATACAGAATGACGTGAAAGTGTTGATAACTTCAAGACAATGCTCTAGATACTTTGATAGCACCTCATCATTGCATTTAAATTCTCCTTTAATTTGTTGTACCACCAGCAATGAGTCACTATATGCTTCTACATTACTTGCCCCAATACTATCTACCAACCGCAGCCCTGTCAGCAATTCTTCATACTCGGCCTGGTTATTAGAGCATCGGCTTTTAAGCCGATATGCAAACTCGATGTCATGTCCTTTTGGCGAAATCAATACAATACCTATTCCACTCCCCTCTTGACAAACTGACCCATCAAAATACAGTTGCCATGGGGCTACATCGACTATTCCTGCCATGGTATCATATCCAGTTATGAAATCGGCCACTGCTTGGCCTTTAATGGCTTTGGCCGATTCGTACTGTAGATCGAACTCGGTTAGAGCATAAGCCCACTTTCCAAGTCGTCCTCTTAAGATTGGTGCAGATAGCATATATTTGATGATATCGGTTCTGCATACTATTATGCAAGTCGATGCTAATATATAATGCCTCAATTTCGTACAAGCAAAATATAAGGATAAGCATAACTTCTCTATTGGTGGGTACCTGGTTTCAGCTTCCAGGAGTCGTCGGCTTAAGTAAAATATTACTCGCTCTTTGCCATCGACTTCTTGCGCCAATACAGCCCCGATGGTCTCGTTTTCAGCCGATACATATAACTTGAATGGAATCCCCTTCTGTGGTGCGGCCAAGACTGGTGGTGACGCCAAATACCGTTTCACATCGTCGAAGGCTCTTTGCTGATCGGCTCCCCATATAAAATTCTGATCATCTTTTAACTTTAATAATGGCGTAAAAGCTTGAATTCTACTAGACAGATTCGAAATGAATCGTCTTAAGTAATTAATTTTGTCAACCAGCTTTTGTAACTCGTTTTTGCACGTTGGCGGCTTTGTGTCCATTATGGCCTTGATCCTTGTCTGGTTGACTTCAATGCCCCTCTAGTGAACCATGAATCCAAGAAATTGTCCAGCCGACATGCCAAAAACGCATTTCAAAGGGTTCATTTTTAATCCATGAGCCCTTGTATTTTGAAGCACTCTTTCTAAATCGGCCAAATGTTGCCACTCCTCCTTAGATTTCACCACCACATCGTCAATACATATCTCAACAATGTGGCCGATTAGGTCATGAAAAATTAGATTCATCACTCGCTGATAAGTGGCACCTGCGTTTTTCAAGCCGAATGTCATCACAGTCCATTCATACAACCCTAGAGCGCCAGGGCATCTGAAGGCAGTCTTAGAGACATCGGCTTCTGCCATGAATATCTGGTTATATCCAGCATTTCCATCGAGAAAACTAATAATCTTATTACCTGATGCAGCATCGATGAGCATATCGGCTATAGGCATTGGGTATTCATCTTTTGGCGTAGCTTTATCAGCATCGATGAGCATATCGGCTATAGGCATTGGGTATTCATCTTTTGGCGTAGCTTTATTTAAGTCCCTAAAATCTACACATACCCGAAGCCTACCGTTATTTTTCATGACAGGAACAATGTTGAATACCCACTCAGCATATCGGCAAGGCCTTATGAATTTGGCCTCTAACAACCTTTCGATTTCTTCTTTTATCACATCGTACAATTCTGGATTAAAACGCTGAGGAGGTTGTTTATATGGCCGATATCCCAGCTTTATAGGTAGCCGATGTTCTACTAACTGTCGGCTTAATCCAGGCATCTCATAATATTCCAAGGCAAAACAATCCCTGTATTTCCTAAGTATTTCGACCAACCTATTTTTGTGTTCTAGCCCTAAGTTTGCACTTACAAAAGTTGGCCTCTTTCTATCGCCTTATCCTATATCGACTTCTTCGAGCATATCGGCAGAAGTGAAACCTTGACCTAATTTTTCGCTCTGGAAGTCTTCAATGGCTTCACACGAATTCATCATATGCCGATAGCTCCTCGCTTTATCCTGAAGGATTCGGATCATTTCTGACTCCATCTCCTTAAGACTTCATCCGCCCGATCAAACGTGCCTGGCTTGACGCTGATCGGCGTAAATCCTGACTTCCCAATACATATGAAATCGCAATCGTCTAACGCTTTGCCCAATATGCATTCTACCTCTTCGTGTGGCCGATTCGCATCTGAACTAGCCATCGCGATATGAGCCGATGTGTCGGCTGATACGACTTCAACTTCTTCTCCATTCCATTGTACAAGAAGTTGGTGCATGGTTGAGGGTATGCAGCAATTAGCATGTATCCAATCTCGTCCAAGGAGCACGCTGTAGTTCCCTTTGGCTTCAATCACAAAGAATGTAGTCGGCAAAGTTTTGCTGCCGATGGTTAGCTCCGTAACCATCACTCCTTTTGCTTCGGTAGGATCACCTGTGAAGTCATTTAGCACCATGTTCGTCTTGATCAGGTCTTCATCGGTTTTACCCAATTTCTTGCAAGTAGTGAGCGGCATCAACTTCACAGTAGCCCCTCCATCTACGAGCATTCTGGATATCGGCTTTCCATTAATAAAGCCTTTTAAGTACAACGGCTTCAAGTGCCGATGAGTATCCTGCGGTTTCTCGAACACTGCGTCTTGTGCACCCAGACACAGTTGGGCGAACATATCTTTAGCCGATTCGGATTTGATCCTGAATTTGGCTGGTAAAGTAAAAACCATGATGATATCCATGGGAGGGGTGTCATCTCGAACTATTGGTGACAGCAAATCATCGGAGTCCGAATCATTATCGGCTTGCTCTTTTCTCTTCCATTCTTTTTTGACAATTTTTATTGGCTGTAATTCGTTGAATGTTTTATCCCTTTGTTTTTCTTCTTCCGCTTCCCTCATCTCTTGCATCCTTAGGCGTTGAAGCCATCTTCGTTGAGATTGGCTAAGTCCTGTTGGGCACCACCTAGGTTTAGGCTCAATCGGCTTGCGAATCTTACCAGCCAGATTTTCTGTAATTTTGACCTTTTCATCTTCATTCTGTGTACCCAGCCTTTCCTTTATCGGCTTTCTATGCCATGACTCTGTCCGATCCAGCGCCGTGTCAAATAGCCGCTCTTTCACCGTTTGTCTTGGCCAATTTCTTTGCGGGTAATGTTCCATGGGACATGACCTTGAAGATGGTAATGCCATACCCTTTTCCCAACAGAATTGCCAGAAAGGACATCTCTAATGAGCTCTTTCTGCGGTGTCTAGCCGATACAAATTGTTTGGCCGAAACACATTGTTTGGCCGATGTGGCCCATTTGGTCGGTGAGCTTGCCGCTCCTACCGATGGCTTATCCTTTCATATTTCTCAAGTAACTGTGAAAAAGTTGGCTTAGGTTTGAATGTTGGCTTTCGAGACGGAGATCTTTCAGCTTTGTAACATTGTCCGACTTGCAATTCCCCTTTTGGCTTCACAGTACTTGAATTCTTCCCATCTTGATCGACTTCAATTTGAAGTGAGCCGATCGTTATCTTTAGTGTTTCTCCTTTTGAGCTTGATTCTATGTCAACTTGCCGCGTTGCTATGGGGCTTTCGTCGACAATGTGTTTTCCTTTGCGGGAGCACTGAACCATGTTAATCGGGAAGGGATTAACATCGACTTCCATGGCCGGCTCCTCTGCAAACTTAAGCCGACCATCTTCAATAGCCGTCTGTATTTGCTGCCGAAAGATATTGCAGTCGTTAGTGTTATGTGAAAAGGAATGATGCCACTTACAGTATCGTCGTTTCTTGATCTCGTCGACTGATGGTATGGTATGCCCTTCAGGTAGTCGTATCAGTTTTTCTTGTAACAACATATCAAATATGCGGTCACACTTGGACACGTCAAAAGCGTATTTAACCTCCGACCTACTCCTAGTCGGCTTGAGCCACGAACAGACAAGTGGTTTTTTAGAACCCTTTATCCATTCGGCTATATTCACGTATGCTTCATCTTCGGAAGTTTCACTTGAACTACACTCAACCATGTTTACTTTAGCTTTATCCTTTCCATTGCTGTTTAGTTTAATTTTGTCTTTGAATTCTTTACTTAAATATCGGCTTTCCTGTGCCGATACACGATGAAGCAGGTGACTTAAATCAGTAAACTCCTGTCCTGCAAATTTTTCTTTAAGTGGAGGAATTAACCCTTGAAATGCTAAATCGGCTAGTTGGTTATCGGGTAATACTACATCAAGCAAATGATTTCAAGACTTCTCTAAATCTTCTAATATAATCGGAAGCCGATTCGCTAAACTTCTGCCGGACAGCGCTCAGGTCTGAAATTCTTAATTCTAAACTACCAGAGAAAAAGTATTCATGAAATTGACTTTCTAAATCGTTCCAGCAATGGACCGAATTCGGAGGCAGATTGGTAAACCAAGTAAAAGCAGTCCCTGATAAAGATAAGGGAAACAGCCTAATCTTCAGCCCATCGGACTGAGCCGCTTCACCACACTGGGCGATAGATCTTCCAATATGTTCTAAAGTGGTGACTGAATCATCCCCTGAAAACTTTGCAAAATCGGGGATTCTAAAGTTATGGGGGTATGGCATGCGGTCAATATAATCTGGGTACGGTTTTCTATAGCCGATTGTTTTCCCTTTGGGTTGTAAGCCAAATTGATCCCTCAAGACCATGGAAATCTGATCAGCCCAATTGATGTTGTTAGCCGATGGAACACTAGGGTTTGGCCAATTATAATGGGCAGTATCCTGCCCCCCGAGTGTAAACTCGGCTGGTCGGCTTGTCCTAGCAGACGGGTACTGTTGTTGCCATGATTCGTACCCATCGGCTCTGGCAGCCGTAACCTCAGACAATGGAACAAACGACTCTGTGTATGTAACTACTTTATATGGAGCCAGATTTCTAACTTGAAATGTCCCTTGGGGTTTACAATTTCTATCTAATTCAGTCGGCTGAGGAGCCGACGGAACGCAGGAAACACCTGACGCCGATGGATCTAACTTCGCAGCATCAGTATATGCATGGTAATGAGTAACTGGGCTTGGACGAGGGTTTGTTGGTGCCAACACTATGGGCTGGGTCGGCATCAGTGAGGGTGCGGGTGCTGACGCTTTGATCGTATTGGCGTTTTGTGCCACAGAATATGCGGGATACGTAGGGAGTGGCTGTAATGGGTCCAGCAATCCTCTGGACGTTGCCAACTCTTGTGCAATTGACTTTACGCTATTTTCTATCATCGGCTTTAAAGTCGTGACCAAAGCTGATGATTGATTAATTAATGCATGATGCACAGATTGCTCAATCATAGCAGATAACTCGGCTTGAGCTGGCATATATCGGCTTACCGGAGTCGACGTGACGCCAGCCTCTCCGAGTGGATTCAATGTTGGAAGCACCATCTTCTGCGTGACTCCTCGTCGGGTTTTCTGATAGCAACCCAACATTAATTCCTCCAAGGCAGCTTTCCGGTCTTCGATTTCCTTGCGCTGCTCGGGGGTTAAATTGTCCAAGGTAGGGACGATTATGGCGTCAGTCTTCACGTCGGCTGGTGCGGTGGATTTGCCTGCAGTCATCTTTCCGATCTTGTCCCACCGGGCGTGCCAAAAATGTGTTGACGCCAAAAACGTGAAGAGGGTTTCTAGCCCGCAACACACCAGACGAACGCCGGGTTCAAGTGCGAGGCATGCCAATCGATTTGACCCTGCAATCGATAAGGAGGTTTGTGAAATTCAATCGAGCCGATCTTGGAGGCGAATCGGCTAAAAACAGGAATCAGCTGTAAAGCCGATTAGAAGGGTAACTAGACTAGTCGATTAAGACTAATCCGAAGGTAAAAGGCAGATTATTTCTGAAAAGGCGATGCGCAACAAGATAGAATGAATCAAACCTGAAGAGATCGATGATGACCAAACAATCGGCGATTCGCAACTTTATTTGATCAATATCGACTTACAAAGGGAAGATTACAGAGCTAAAAGACTAAAAACTATGAAAGAGAACTAGCAGATGTGTATTTGATTGTTGTTTTCTCTAAGCAGCCTTGGTGCGCCTTATATACCTGTTTAGCCGATCTGAGTCCTGCTCGGTTATGGCAACATACTCCGAGTCAGCTATAGTTTCCTAACTGGACTCTTGTTTCCAAAAGCTTGACGTGCGTTATCCAAACTTTCTAAAGATATTCCGTACGCTATCCAAACTTGTGCATTCTACTGATTTTCCCCATAATTGCCAAATTCTAGTGCAAACACATACATAAAAGCACAGACCATGATGCAAAAAGGACACGGCAAGACATATGCATGCATGGTATGACATGGATCTCATATGCATGGTATGAAATACACGGTTCCAACGTGATCGTTTCTCCCACGCTCTCCATTCAACCTGCACAACCTTAATTATAGACATAGGGTGGGTAATATAGTGCTAATTGCTACCTAGAAGGTTAAGTAAGCCCTAATTAATCACCTAAGTGGTCGTCAAGTCTACAGTTCGTATTTATGCACCTTGCTCTGATACCAGCTTGTGAGGAGCCACCCTGACCATCCTCGGGTTATTTGAATGCCTGGTTGCCCTCATCGGATTTGGAGGCTAGCAACGGATCACCGATGGTGCTCACAATGCTAACACCCAAGCCCAATTAGGACAACAACAATCCCATTCGAATAGCTCAACAACAATCCCGGTATTCCCACGGTATACGACCCGAAGCTCGCCTAGGATCTCCCCGCATACCGGTTTCCATTGCCATATCAATTCAATTCGCATAAAGGGGGCAACGAACTCAAAACTCTACGACCAGACACGCAACGCGGAAGCATAACCAACAACACTAACTCAAGCACAAAGATGAAACCAGACAACCACACAACTAAAACAACTCATCTAGCATACTCGAAGCATATAAAACATGACTTGACAGTAAGATAAAAAAATTCAAAATTTCAGCGGCAACATTGCAGCACCTAGAGCAACAAGAATAGAAGCAACATGATAGATATATGACATGAAGCACAATACATACAAGATCCAACATGACACAACAACAATATAGCAAAAGGATCGTCATGAGCAGAAGCAACATACTAGACATGTGATGAGCATCACAATACTACCATGAACCCACAACAGAAATAGTTCAAGTATTCAAGCACAGCCATGACATAGTTTAGAAGGCTAACTATACAACAAAATGAACATACAACCATCATATTAAACCAAAAGTATGACATTTCTGGAAGTGTCCTGCGCTTGAACACTTCCGGGTGTTTACATCGTCGAGCTTAGGCCCTATTCGGTGCCCCGCTCGAACACCGAGAGGCAATACGGACAGAACTCACATCCATCGATGTCCTCACCTGAAAACTACAAAGCAGAAGCATGATTACGGAAGGTACTCGCAAGACTTACCCGTGGTCCATATATGACTGACTCGAAAGCATATGCATTGGGATGTAGCAAGGAGTAAACTTAAGGTAACAAGTGCATAAAAGCTTAACTTTGGTTCATATTCACATTCAACTAGTCAATTTACAAGTTTTATAGCATTTATGGATAGCACCTATTACTAGAGTGAAATCTGAAATTTTACATGAAAGAGAGCAAGTAATTTCATGAACAAGTATCAACATCAAGTATACCAACTAGTTTCAAGTTTAAGTTGTTACTACATTGAAATGTAGGATGATACAAGCGCGCTCATATCCGAGAGCGCGGCAATTCGAATCGCTTACTCACCCTGCAGGGGATCATCAATCGCACGACATGTGCCATAAAGGAAACTCATGTCAACCCTCCTCCCATCCATACATACTCGTTGAACCATCTTCATGCGGTCCGAGCACCTAGCACCCCCTCGAGCGGCTCAAGCCTCGCTTAGCCCTCAAGAGTCGGCCTAAGCCTCGCCCTCAACCACGTCCAACCGCATGAGGGCATGACCCATCGAGCAGTATGCCATGAAAAGGTGGCTTACCGTACCATTATATCAGGCATGCGATCAACAAGGTGTGCTCGATCAACATGGCAAACAACAGATCGGTCCTTAACCGACACAGGCGAGACTACAACATTTTAGCCTCCACACCCAAATGATCGAACCCTCTCGCCCGGTCTCAATTTTACATTTCAGAACATAACCATATCCATTGCAACCCAATAGTGTGAAGTAATTATTCTCAAGTGATGGAACCATCCACCACTTGGCCCATACCCGACATCTAAGCAAACTAAGCATGGACACAATATAATTACCCATATACTAGCTCCAAGGGAGGTGTTCAACAATTATCAATCAGTGTATGTGCAACAATTAGGTTCTAATACCATTCTCGCAATTCGACTCCTAATGCATAACCTAACCATCCAATAAGCAAATCATTCACTAAAATACAATTATAAATAAGGTTGAATATGCTTAGGTGCTTGCCTTGAGCTTCTACCGGATTCTCAATAACAATCGGCTCTCCGGTACCCCCCTCGGTCACAGCCGCGTCAACCTCCGCGTGCTCGTTCTCTACACGATCACAATGCATGTGAGATGAGAAGCATGCAATGCATTTAAAATGAAATACTAAATGCATTCCCCCATGGCAGTTCCAAAAGTGTAAACATTCATCTCAATTTAAGAAAGAAAATACAAATGCTAAACTCCACTTCTATTTTATAGCAAAAATCTGAAAACAGCAAGCATACTCCTCTAAACACGCATAACTTTTAAATGGCAAACCAAAAGATTGATTTTCTTGGACTCTATGTGACCACAAGAGGATGATCTATCCTTATCATACATCCTAACATTCAGAATACAGATTTAAAGTCATCAACTGTACTATGAACATCAGCCCCAAAGTCTGAACTTTTAGCAAAAGCTGATTTCAGGACAGCGTTGATACAAATGGCCATAAATTTTTAACCACTTAATCAAATTGAGTAAACTCAGATTCAAAACGACCACAAGACGTTGACCTACAACTTAGCTTTGGCCAATCACCTAAAATCTGCCTAGAGAACTCCCAGTTCAGCCAGGAACAGAGAGCAGTCTCTGTCTCCAGAATCTTCAGAGTTTCAGAACAACATGCACCATTTTCATCATACAAATTGCTATACTTAATGGAATTGAGTAAAGGATAATATTTTTACAATCTACACGAAATTTTCTACAACTTCTTAGGTAAAATTAAATTCTAATTCGGCCTCTAACTAATTTTAAACCGCAACTCAAGTTTCAGTTCAACATCTTCAGCATTCCAGAATAGCATGCACTAAAATCATCATAACATTCAGTTGGATTAACAAAATCGAGTGATTCCAATTGGAAATGAAAGATAATTCCATTATCTACAACTTTCTCTACAGTCGACCCAGCAGGAGATGCACCTAACTTGCTCAAATCAGCCAAAAACAGCAGCTACAGAATCTGCTCGAAAATCAGGATTTTGCTCCAAACCCTAGAGTTGTTGTTCCCCCCCCTCCAAAACTCGAATCTCCACCCTTCAAAGCCTCCAAATCCACCATGGTAGCCCCCAAAACCAGGAAACAATTAACCCTAAACCAAGGGAGCCTTACCTCAAAATCCCACATGGGGGAACAAAGAGAAGAAGAGGAGGAGGGAGCTGTTGCTTGGAGTGAGGGAGGCGCTAGCCAGGGAGGGGCGCCGGCCTAGGGAGGGGCTGGAGGGAGGGGCGTCACCCTGGGGAGGAGCTGGAGGGAGGGGCTTGTGGAGGCTGCTTGGGGAGAACTCAGAACAAGAGGCTGCGATTTGGGTTTGGCTGCCTCCAATTTCTTTTATATTTGAGCTCACTTGACCCCACTAGGAAGCAAGAGCTAGAATGGCTAAGTCCCCAGAATTTCAGCACATGGATTCAGTTTTTGAGCCACGTTTTGAATTAGTATTTGGCATTGGATTTTGGTTCAAACCCCACAATGCTGTAAAGAAAAGTTTCTAGTTTGTGATTAGCTAATCCGCACCTTCTAGATCCTTATAGTTCTCAAGTTACAAGGCTCCAAACTTTGATGAAAACCATATTCGCACCCTGAAATTTCTGGCTCTTAAATTTCTTTAAGTTTGAAAATTCTTAAGTGGCAAATTTGGGATAGATTCTGAAGTTAGCAGTGGATCTCAAATGCGGCTAAAAACTTGGTTAGCGCTAATGTTAGCCGCATGTGCCGAATTCGAATTTGGGGCTGTGACATTGAGCTACCTCCTTGGCTTCCAGATCAAGCAGACTCAGGAGGATATTTTCTTGTATCAAGGTAAGTACACTCGAGATCTCTTGAGACACTTTGACAAGTATAAAAGAAGGTTGGTGATGACTACTATTAACACCACGACCATTCTTGAGCCTAATAAGGATGGTGAGCCAGTTGATCAAAAGAAGTTTTGGATCATGATTGCTCCTCTTATACCTCACTATTTCAAGGCTAGACATACATTTTACTGTGTGTTTGTGTACTCAATTTCAAGCCTCTCCTCATGCCTCTCACCACCAGACAGTGAAACCATTTTTAATACCTTCGAGCTACCATTGACTATGGTATCTGGTACCTTTTTACTTCCTATCTAACCCTTCGAGCCTTTTCAGATGTAGTCTTTGTTGGCTATAGGATTGATAGAGAAAACACTTCAAGCACTTGTCAATTTATTGGTAGTTCTCTTGTTTCTTAGTCATATAGGAAGTAGTCCAGAGTTGCACAGTCCACTATTGAGGCCGAGTACATGGCAACAACCAGTTGCTATAGTCAGGTGCCTTAGATGAGATCAACCTTGCGGGTCTTTGGGTTAGCTATAAATCATGTTCCACTCTTCTATGATAACACTTCAACAATTCACATTGCCAAGTACCTAGTGTGGCACTCTAGTACCAAGCATATAGATATCAGAAATCACTTACTTAGAGATCATGTGGAGAAGAGTGATATAGTACTCCAGTTTATGGAGTGTGACCACTAGATTGTCAATATCTTCAACAAGCCTTTGGATAGCTCTAGATTTGTGGTCTTGAGGGGAGAGCTTGGAGTTGTGAGCCCTTATAGTAACACTTGAGGGGGAACTAGTTTTATACATTATGTATTATATTGGTCAACTTCTAGTATTCCCTTGTTTTACATATTCTAGGTATAATTGGGTTTAATTTTAGAATTATGAGTTCAATTCACTTAGACTTTTGGCATACTTTGCATTGACCTCTCATCTTATTCTATAGATTGCTTGTTAGGACCCGAATATGCAAATTTGGACCCTCTGTATATTTCACACTATTTCAGGATCACGCTAGTGCAAACAAGCTCAACGTACATAAATATCACAATCATACTCAGCGATAACATAATAAAGACTTCATCAAATTAAGTACAATTGTTAAACGAACTTATGGTCCACCTTACATGAGTACAACTCATAGGGCTAATACTGAAAAGCAGTTAAGCAGCAGTGGAAATAAACATAAGCATAGAAAACCCTTTAGACGGTCACAGGCAACTGACAAGGTTCTCACCCTAGTTAATCGCCTCTTCCTAATACTCTTCCTCAAAAGTAGATGTTGCTTCTTCTCTAACTATTGATGTTTTGTTGCAAGGGGTGAGTACATAAAGCACTCAACAAATTGTGCACATAATGTAAGCTTAATATACTATATGCATGGCTTAGTACAAAGGATGGGCTACAAGGTTATTTTTCATAAACAACATTTGTAATGAATAGCATAAATAGATTGAAAGACGGTAAAATGAATAATAACAATAATAACTTTTGCAATTGTTTTTCAACGACCAATTCATAACCTTTTTCCACATTTCAACACCCATCCCCACATTTGTTTTGATAAAATCTAACCGTTCACTGTAATCACCGAGCAATACTCAATACCACGAGCAAGGCTATTCAAATAGGTTTTACACTCTGCAGAGGTTATACACTTTACCCACAAAATATAATTATACACCACAAAGGCGAGTGATTATAATAAAGCCTTTACAATGCCTATCTAAACCTGGTACTACCCGCTAAGGTTTCAACACTTGTGGGACTAATTACCACATCTAGGGCCCCCCTCTTGCGCCATGTGAGCCACCCTGCGAGGACTGGTTACCATAACCCGTGTCTCACAGCACCAATAATAGTACCAAAGTTCAGACTTAACAAATTAATCAGATAGGCCTGTCCCATAGCAGGCTTGTGGTTGTATGAATGACCCAGTTCAAATTCTTGCAAGGTTAAGTTCTTAATTGACCAAGGCAATACTAACTAAAAGTCATCATAACCATGAACCAATAATTATCATAAAAAGTGATGCGACCGCCCAAGTGCCACATTGGCCCGCCATAAGCACATGCCACTTGCCTTAGGCTAAATCATTTTACCACCACAGTTGACTTACCATGCACCACGTGCCATCAACAACACCAACATTGCGTGACAACACTCGACACACAAGTTAATAAACATGTTCCATAATCGTTAAGTAAGATTAATCATTTGCGTACAAAATGATGACTCGTTGCACAGCTAAGCATACTACTTGCATTCTAACTACCGACATTGGCAATCATAGCTACAAATTAATATTAAACCATTCTTAGGTGACAAACGAATATGACATACAATATGGCAAGATGGATGTAATTCAAAGTGGAGACTTAACTATTCCTAACATATGTGAAACAAGCGATAATTGAATTAACTTACAATACTTTGAAACAATATAATATTTAAAGCATGGGTTCAACATGATCAAAGCATAACTTGCCTTCAAATAGCTCTGACTCCTACTCTAGACCTTGCTCAGGTGCTGACTCCTCAACCACGAACTCACCAGGCAAATCGACGTCTATATGTAATGAGAGAGAAAGTAATAAATACCCAATATAGAGAGCAAGATAAACTCCAAAAATCAAATTTAATTCACCACTAAATGGAGCATGATTTTATAAATTTTTAGAAACTAGAATCACCTCAATCACAGTTCGGATGCAAAAGATACAGCTATTCAAAGTTTGAAATAAAAGATAAATCAGAAAATTAGAAAAACTGAATTATTTTTATACAGAAAAATAGCATTTATGTCATCATGCTGATGTCAGCACCGAATATGATTTTTGGCTAATTATTTTTCTAAAGAAAATCTAAATTGTGACATCACATTGATGTCAGTAGACACATGGCCCAATCGGATACTGACATGCAGCACAACCACAGCGTAACACTCATCACTGGCGTATGGACTTGGTTCACAGCTGGCACTAGTCCACTGTGGAGTAGTGACACTATGCCCGTGCACTAGTTGATGCAAGCAGCACATGTGCCATTGGATTGTTGACACGTGGCTCAAAACCAACAGATGTGATTTAAACACGTGGTGTCAAAGTTCTTAACCATTCATGCTAGACCGAACGGCATAGATTAAAAGCACTGATGTTAGCGGCGACCGGTGGTGACACCTCGATTTTCGCATGACACGCGGCAGCACGGGATTGACCCACGCACGGTGTGATCGTGACCATTCGGTTTGAATCTAATGATCCAATGGCGGTGGCAAACGGAGCGGCAGCGCACACATGTGGCAAAATCTAGACCATCCATCCACAATCTGATGGCTGAGACTTAACCTAACATGATTCTACATGATGCAATCAAAACCACACGATTTAGATCTAACGGCGGTGTGAGCTCGTGAGGGCTGCTATGGTGCGGCGGTGTGGACCGGCGAGGGTCTTACCGATGTTGAGGACGAAGACCACGGCGATGGCGTTTGAGGGAAACTTCAGTGACAAGAGATGACAAAATCAGCACATCTTGACACGGTGAGCGACGATGGTGACCCTAGTGATGGTGGAACCTTAACGGATGATGAGCAAATGACAAAAAAACCGTGGTGGAGGCTTTGATGAACTTTGAGGAGATCTTGCAGGCAAACGACAGTGGCATAGGATGCGTGTGATGGGAATAGGGTTCACCTCGATGTACGCAACACAGGGGTGGTGGTGGCACATTAACTAGAGGCCTCAACCAGTGCGAACGGAGTGGAAACAGATTCTAAGGATCGTGGGATACAGTGACTCGAAGGACTTGGAGCATCCACGTAGATTCGATCGAGTGGTTGACAACAAGTGGCGACGCGACGTGATCGTAGCTGTTGGATCAAAATCTAGCAGTCGTGTGGCTAGTGTTTCATGACGGCGGGCTGCAAGGGCCAGCGGCGCGAGCGAGCTAGGCCGAGGCATGAGGAAATGGGCCGGACCGACGGGGTTTCGGCCAAAACACTATTCACTAGATTTTAAAATGATTTTGAATGAAAATAATTTAGCAAAATAGATCTAGACAAATAAAATAGTAAAAATACTAGGAAATAATTGAAGACATTTAGAACCAAAATAACATATTTCCAATGAAAGATCATCAAAACTTTTCACTAAATAAATAAAAGATTGCAAAAGTCTTAATTCAACAAATTCTAAATAAATCAAATAAAATCCTAGAAAATTCAATAAAAATGAAAAAGCACAATAAATCCAATAAAAGTAAATTTTGGGATATTACAAACCTCCCCCCTTAACGGAATCTCAATCTTATGATTCAGGGATGACTAAGGAATATGTTTGGAAATTCTAACTTCAGATCCTCCTCACGCTACCACGTAGCCTTGCTCTCTGAATGATTGCTCCACTGCACTTTGTAGAAACGCACTGACTTATTTCGTATTCTGCGATCATCTACATCCAAAATCTTGATTAGCTGCTCTTTGTAGGTTAGGTCCTCTTGCAGATCAATTGACTCCACTGTCATCTGCTCTACGGGCACTCGAAGACAGTTCTTCAACTGAGACACATGGAATCCATCATGCACTCTTGCCAATGACTAGCAATTCTAACAGGTACGCAACTTCTCCTTTGCGTCTCAAGATTTTGAATGGACCAACATATTTTGGTGCAAGCTTTCTTTTAGCATGAAACCTTTTTACTCCTTTGAGAGAGGTTACTCTGAGATACACAAAATTATTAGGCTTGAAACTTAACTCTCAGCGGCGATTATCGGCATAGTTCTTCTGCCTTGACCGGGCAGTCTTCAACCTCTCTCTAATCATGGCGATCTGCTCTTCGGCTTCTTTAAAAATATCTGGTCCAAAGATCAATCTTTCTCCTGTCTCATTCCAGTTTAGCAGAGTGCAACAGGATCGACTATACAAGGCTTCAAATGGTGACATTTACAAATTGGCCTGGTAACTATTATTATATCTAAACTCGGCATGCGACACGCATTATCCCATGTAGGAGCATAGGCTAGGGCACAAGCTCTTGACATATCTTCCAAAATCTGATTGACTCTCTTGGTTTAACCATCTGTCTAAGGATGATAACCTGTACTGAAAATCAAGGGAGTTCCCATGGCTTCATTCAACTTATTCCAGAATATCGAGGTGAATTTGGTACCTCTGTCTAACACTATCTTATTTGGTACACCATGCAAACACGTAATCCTTGACATGCACAACTCTGCCAAACGATCTCCTTAGTAGGTGGTCTTCACTGGTATAAAATGCATGACTTTGGTCAAACGATCAATTATGACCCACATTGAATCATACCCACTCTGAGTCTTAGGTAAATAGGTGATAAAATCCATACCAATTTCATCCCACTTCCATTTAGATATCTTTAATGGTTGCAACAAACCTGCTGGTTTCTGATGCATTGCCTTCGCTCTCTGGCATATATCACATAAAGTAACATGCTCAGCAACTTTACACTTCATATCAGGCCACCAAAATCTTTTCTTCAGATCCTAATACATCTTCGCGCTTCCCAGGTGAATAGAGTACTTCGACATGAGCTTCTTCAAGAATCAACTGCTTTAATTCCTTCTTATTTGGCACACAAATTCGGCCTTTCATCCATCTGGTTTCATGCGCATCTAAAGTGAAATTCTGAACTTTACCTTCATCCATCTTGAACTTAATCCACTTAATTTTTGCGTCATCTTTCTACCCTTCTCTAATTTGACCCTTCAGAGTTGGCTTCACCTCCAGGGTATCTAGAAACCCTTTTGGTACCACTTTCAATCTCAGCTTCTGAAATTCCTTGCGTAACTCAGACTGACTTTTCTAAACTAGCATGTTCACACTATGACTCTTTCTGCTTAACGCATTGGCTACCACATTAGAATTTCTAGGGTGATAACAAATTCCCAAGTTATAATTTTCGATTAACTCTAACCATCTTCTCTGCCTCATATTCAGGTCTAACTGAGTGAAAATATACTTAAACTCTTATGGTTTGTGTATATTTCACAACGATTTCTAATAAGATAGTGGCACCATATATTTAATGCATGCACTACTACAGCTAATTCCAACTCATACGTCGGGTAATTTTCCTCATGTAGCCTCAACTGCCTTGATGCATACGCAATAACCTTACCATTCTGCATAAGCACACATCCAAGTCCTTAACGCGAAGCATCATAATAGATATCAAAACTATTCTGAATATTTAACAACACTAATACTGGTGCAGATGTTAACCTTTTCTTCAATTCTTGGAAACTCTTCTCACAATCTGGCATCTATGCAAATTTCTTCTCATTCTTTAGCAATTGCGTAAGGGGTCTAGCAATTGTTGAGAATCCTTCGATGAACCGACGATAATACCCCGCATTCCAAGAAAATTATGAATCTGAATCACCAACTTTGGCTATTCCCAATGCAATACTGCCTCAACTTTACTAGGATTGACTGCAATACCTTTTGTAGTCATTACATTTCCAAGAAATTATACTTTCTCCTTCCAAAGGTCACACTTACTGAACTTGGCATATAATTACTACACTTGAAGCTTCTCCAAAACCAGCCTCAAATGCTCTGCATGATCTTCTTCTGTCTTGGAATAGACAAGAATGTCATCTATGAATATAACAACAAACTTATCCAGATATTCTATGAAAACTTTATTCATCAAGTTCACAAAATATGCAGGAGCATTGGTCAATCTAAATGACATAACTGTGAACTCATAATGACCATATCTAGTTAAAAATGCTATCTTGGGTATGTCTTTCGCTCGAATCTTCAGCTGATGATATCCCGATCGAAGATCTATCTTGGAGAAAATTCCAGCTCCTCTTAACTAATCAAACAAATCATTGATCCTGGGCAGCAAATAGTTGTTCTTTATTATCACTTCATGCAAAGCTCAATAATCAATTCACATTCTCATGCTTCCATCCTTCTTTTAAACAAACAAAATAGGTGCTCCCCATGGCGATGAACTTGGCCTTACAAAACCTTTTTCTAGCAACTCCTCAATTTATTTCTTCGTTTCTACTAACTCATTTGTAGGCATCTAGTATGATCTCTTGGCTATTGAGGCTGTACCAGGCACCAATTCAATCATGAACTCAATATCTCGATCAGGTGTCATTCCCAGTAAATCCTCCAAAAAAACAACTGGGTATTCCTTCACAACTGATACTTCTTCAATGCTGACTACTTTACCACTATAAACCATTATCTAACCATTATGAACTGCAGTTGCTTGGACTTCCATTATTTCACCTTTCGGGCTTTCAATTGACACTACTCTTCTACCACAATCTAGCACAGCCTTGTTCTCAGACTGTCAATCCATTGCAAGAATAACATCTAGTGTTTGGGTATCCAAGATAATAAGATTCGCTAGGAACTCTATTCCATTCATGAGCATCTTAACTCCCATACATCTTAGGTTAGATCGCAATTCTAATGCAGGGGATTGGACCAAAAGCATGCACTTAAGGTTCATCAATTCTAACCCATTCCCAATAGAAAATTTTCAAGAAATAAAGGAATACGAAGCTCCAAAATTAAATAATACTATAGCAGGTACTGAGTTAATTAGAAACTTACCCAGTATGACATCTGATGCTTCCTAGGCCTCATCAGTCGTGATACGGTTAACACGACCCCTCACTGTGGCTTGAGTTGTTGCTCCAAATTGAACAGCTCCACAGTTCCCTCTTGGTACAGGCATCTTAGCTAGCGTTGATCCAAGATTGAAGCGAACAGGAGTGACACCTCCTCTATTCAGGCAGTTATTGGTGAAATGACTAGGCTCATTGCAACTAAAACAATGCCTAACTATCGATGGCTGACCTCCTCATGGTGAATTATTGATCTGAACAGGTGTTTGAAATTTCTACCCACTAGGACGGGGTGTGGAAGAAGGCATCTTGAAAACTGCCTTGGGCTGAAACCTGACAAACTACTGTGGTGCAAACCTCAACTTCTTTTGTCCTTGGTGAGCTCCATGCTGTGTGCCTTCCTGCACTTGTACTTGTCATCCAACTCTTTGCACTTGTCCTCGAGGATAAGGGCTTTATTCACTAATTCTTAGAAATTAGGAAAATTATGACTAATCAACCCATCTTGCTACCCAGAATTCAGTCCCTTCATGAAACAAGACTGCCTTGCCTTGTCAGTCGCTACACCCTTAGGAGCGTAGTGAGCAAGCAACGTGAATTAATTTAGATAATGTGCCGCAGACTGGCTCCCTTGCTTGATGGCTCTAAATTCTTCCTTCTTTAAGTCCATGACACCTTCCGGAACATGGTACTGATGGAAAGCATTAGAAAATTCTTTCCAAGTGATCCCTTAAGGGTTCTCTTGTGATGCACAATAATTCTCACACCATTTTAGAGCTGTACTCTCCGGCTAGTGAGAAGTATAAAGCACCTTCTCATTTTCCTCACACTAGGTGATATGCAGCTTCCTCTCAATTGTCCTTAACCAGTCGTCAGCCTCAATTGGGTTAGCATTCCCAAAAAATGTTGGCGGACGGGTCGTCATAAAGTCTAATAGCTTTAAGTATGGACGGTTTCCATTGCCAGCAGCTTGGTTTGCATTACTGGCCACTGATTGATTAGTGAAGTGCTGCATTTGCTGCATCATAGTTTGCATAAGTTGAGTTTGTGCAGCAAGAAAGGCTCTAAAATTACTAATGTCAAACAGTGGCATTGCTTGAGGAATTGGTGATTCATTTTGGTTCTCATTCTAGTGGCTTCCACTTCCGTTGGCTCCATTGTTTCTATGAGTCTGAACCATCTGTTGATCACTCCAAGGTTTAGAGAAAATAGGAAAAATAGCATAGACACGTAATATAAAGACTTATGCGGGGAAAAGTTCTTAAACTCAAACCCCCAAATATATTAACTTTATTTAATACTTGGTATGGCGCTCACAAGTGCCTAAGGGCAATGTAGTGCATAATGCACATTCACAGAGGCCATACAAGCATTATTAATCGACTAGTGGCAAGACTCTAACTTAGACTCATGTGACTCAAACACTTGAGTCACCAATACTACTAAACTCAAGACTCTACCTAGTCACTAAGCCATCCTAGATGCAAACCTCTTGGCTGACACTGCGGCGGATGACACTTGTTCTGATTGTTGGGAGTCTCATTGGATAACGCTGATCCCTAACTCTCAGGCTCTGGCATAAGCTCCTTTGGATCCTTCTCAGACTCCATTCCAGCGGCCCCCTCCCTAAGGTAGAGAGCCTCCTCCAGCTCATCAATCCTCTTAGAAGCCATCCTCCTAGCCTCTCAAAGGTCCTTCTTGGCCTTCTCGAATGCCTCATACACCTTAGTCAGCTCTTGATTAGTTGTCTTTGTGAGAGTCTCCTGCGCTGAAGCAAGACGTGCCAGGTGGACGATGGTGGCATCCTCCTCCCTCTTGATCCTGTCTTTAGTGATGGCGCTTCCATGAGGATGGTACTTGAACACTATCGTCTCCAATTCTACAGCGTAGTCACGAGCAAAGTTACGGAGTGTAAGACGAGCGGCCTCCTGCATCCCAGCTTCAAATATTGCCCTTCTCACTGAAATATTGATGGGGCGGCTCCTAATTGTGTTCTCCCTAGGGTAGACCATGACCTCACAGATTGTACCTTGCACCTTCCCACTCACGATCTAACTAGTACCACAATAGGTAGGATGATCAAAACCTCCCAATAGTTGTAGCATCCTCCAAAGCTATGTGGCAAATCCTCCCTTATGCTCTCCTTAAAGGCATTCCATCTCAACCTGCAGAAAGTGGCTCTCATAAAAACCTCAGCTCAAAAATAAGAGAAAAGACAGATAAAATGCAACAAAGGTGGAAAGCAAAAAAGAAGGGACAAGTCAAGATCCTTTTAAAGTTTCAAGCTAATTTTGCATTTAGAAATTTATTTTGGACACTCCTAAGACAACAATCTATCTAGGGCTTGACCTACAGTCAATATGGCTCTGATACCACCTCTGTCGGAACCCAAATATGCAAATTCAGACCCTCTGTATATTCTGCACTAGTTCATAATCATGCTAGTGCACACAGGCTCAACATAGATGAATATCATAATCATAGTCAGCAATAACATAGTAAAGACATCATCAAATTAATTATAACTATTAAATGACCTTATAGTCTACCTTACATGATTACGCCTCACAGGGCTAAGACTAAAAAGCAATTAAGCAGCAGTGGAAATAAATATAATCATTGAAAACCCTTCAAACTACCATAGGCAACTGACAAGGTTTGAACCCTAGTTAATCGCCTCTTCCTAATAGTCTTCCTCAAAAGCAGACGTTGATTCTTCTCCAACTGGTGATGTTTTGTTGCAAGGGGTGAATACATAAATCACTCAACAAGTTGTGCAGAGAATGCAAGTATAACATACTATATGCATGGCTTAGTACAAAGGATGGGCTACAAGGTTATTTTGCATAAATAGTATTTGTAAAGGAATAACATAAATAGATTGAAAGACAATAAAATGAATAATAAAAATAATAACTATTGCAATTGTTTTTCAATAACCAATTCATAACCTTATTCCACATTTCAACACCCATTCCCACATTTATTTTGATAACATCTAACCATTGACTGTAATCACCGAGCAATGCTCAATACCATGAGCACGGCTATTCGAATAGGTTTTACACTCCGCAGAGGTTATACACATTACCCACATGACACAATCATAAACCACAAAGGCGAGTGATTATAACAAAGTCTTACCAAAGCCTATCTAAACTAGGTACTACCCGCTAAGGTTTCAACAATGGTGGGCTGGTTACCACATCCAGTGGCCCCCTCTTCCGCCATGTGAGCCAGTCGTGCGAGGATTGGTTACCACAACGCGGGTCTCACACCACCACTAATTGTACCAAAGTTCAGACTCAACAAATTAATCAGCTAGGTCTGTCCCGTACTAGACTTGTGTTGTATGAATGATTCAGTTCAAATTCTTGCAAGGTTAAGTCCTTAATTGACTTAGGCAAGACTAACTAAAAATCATCATAACTATCAACCAACAATTGTCATAAAACCAATGTGACCACACAAATGCCACATTGGCCCACCACAAGTATATGCCACTTGCCTTGATCTAAATCATTTTACCACCCTGGTTGAGTTACCAAACACCACATGCCATCAACAACACTAACATTGTGTGACAACACCAGTCACATAAGTTAATAAACATATTCCATAATCATTAAGTAAGATTAATCATTTGTATATAAAATGATGACTCGTTGCATGGCTAAGCATACGCTTGTGTTCTAACTACCCACATTGGCAATCATAGCTACCAGTTAATATTAAACCATTCTACGGTGACAAATGAATACGACATACAATATGGCAAGGTAGATGTAATTCAAAGTGGACAATTAACTATTCCCAACATATGTGAAATAAGTGATAATTGAATTAATATGCAATACTTTGAAACAATATAATATTTAAAGCATGGGTTCAACATGATCAAAACACAACTTGCCTTGAAATAGCTCAGACTCTTACTCTGGACCTTGCTCGGGCACTGACTCCTCAACCATGAACTCACCGGAGCAACTTGACGTCTACGCGTAACAAGAGAGAAAGCAATAAATACCCAAAAAAAGAGTAAGAGAAACTCCAAAATTCACAATTAAATAGAGCATGATTTTACAAATTTTTAGAAACTAGAATCACCTCAATCGGAATTCGGATACAAAAGATATAGCTATTCGAAATTTGAAATAAAAGATAAATCAGAAAATTAGAAAAAATGAATTATTTTTATACAGGAAAATAGCATTTATGACATCATGCTGATGCCAGCACCGAATATGATTTTTAGCTAATTTTTTAAACAAAATCTAAATTGTGACATCACGCTGTCGTTAGTGGACACGTGGCCCAATTGGATGCTAACATGTGGTGCATACCACAGTGCGACGTACGTCACCAGCATGTGGACTCGGTCCACGGCTAGCGCTAGTCCACCGTGGACTGGTGACACAGTGCGCATGCACTGGCTAATGTAAACAGCACACGTGGCACCATTGGATTGATGACACGTGGCTCAAAACCAACGGACAAGATTTAAACACGCAATGATGAAGATCTCAACCGTTCGTGCTTGCATGGCAGAGATTAAAAGCGATGACGTTAGTGGTGACCGATGGGGGTGATACCTCAGTTTTTGCATAACATGCAATGACACAAGATTGGCTCTGCGCGCGGTGTGATCATGACCGTTTGGTTTGAATCCAACATTCCAGATCTAACGACACGGCGACAATAGAGAGGACATGTGGCACAATCTAGTCTGCTCAACATAGATCCAACGCGGCGGCAAACAGAGTGGCAGTGCACACACGCAGCAAAATCTAGACCAAACATCCTAATCTGACATCTGAGACTTAACCTAACATGATTCTACATGATGCAATCCAAGCCACATGAATTAGATCTAACAGAGGTGCGAGCTCGCATGGGCGGCAATGGTGCAGCAGCTCGGACCGATGAGGGCCTTACTGATGCTGAGGATGAAGACCACAACGACAGTGTTTGAGAGTAGCTCCAGCAATGAGAGATGATGGAATCGTCGTGTCTTAACACGGCGAGCATGATGACAACCCTGGCAATGGTGGAACCTCAACGGATAGCGAGCAAATGACAAAAAATCACAGTGGAGGCTTTGATGAACTTTAGCGAGCTCTTGCGAACAAACAATGGTGGCTCGGGATGCGTGCGATGAGACTACAGGTTCGCCTCAATGTGCACAACACAGGGGTGGCAACGACACCTTATATAGGGGCCTTGATGAGCACGAACGGGGTGGAAACAGATTCTGAGGATCGCAGGGTATGATGACACGGCAGATTTGGATGAAGTCGACATGGCACAACCCAGAGCATCCATGCAGATTCAATTGAGTGGCTGATAATGAGTGGCGGCACGACACGATTGCAACCGTTGGATCGAAATTCAACAGTCGTGCGGCTAAGGTTTCACGGTGATGGGCTACATGGGCTGGTGGTGCGAGCGGGCTGGGCCGAGTTGCGAGGAAATGGGCCAGATTGACAAGGTTTTGACCCAAACACTATTCACTGGATTTTAAGATGATTTTGAATTAAAATAATTTAGCAAAATAGATTAAGCCAAATAAAATAGTAAAAATACCAAGAAAATTGTAGGAAAATTCCAAAAAATAGTTTAAGACATTTGGAACCCAAATAAAATATTTCCAACAAAATATCATTAATACTTTTTACTAAATAAATAAAAGATTGTAAAAGGCTTAATTCACAAATTATAGATAAATCAAATAAAATCCTAGAAAATTAAATAAAAAGGAAAAAGCACAATAAAATCCAATAAAAGTAAATTTTGGGATATTACAATGCTATCATGCCTAATTAGTTGTTGTCTTTTCTCTCTAGGTTGAGTTCGCTCATATAGGTCTAGGAGGAGTTGGGCTCCCTTGGTAGATAGGGTCTATATGTACTACCTAGCTTGAGTTTCTAGAATCACCTTTCCTATATTAGTCATATGGGGAAAATGAGAGCGAGTCTGAGCTATAGTGTTCTCTATCGCCTTTTTTATGCTCTATCACCACCTAGTTCTCAGTTTCTTGGTTGCCTATTTGCATTCTGTGTTTCTGGTTTTAGTAGAATTCATTTGGAAGTTTTTTACAATTAGCTTGAATATAACTTAACTTAAATCAGATTTATTCTTAAATTGATTGGATGTAGACTTCGATTTCTATTTTAATGACCTTTTTCTATTATGCAAATGAATTCATATTCATGTTATGCACCTTGCTACTTTTTTGAAGATCTTTGCTAACTTAGTCATGTCTAATTTCATATTGCTTTATCATGCTAAGCTTGCGAACAAATTAAAATTTGAACTTTAATGAAAACTTGATGAAACTAGTAGCTTTTACTAGCTATATTTACTCATTTGGTGCATATGCCATGCTTAGTAAAATTTTAGATTTCTACCGGTCCCTAGAACAACTTGGGCATAGATAGCTTGTTTCATACAAGTAACCTTTTTTTCTCATGAATCTTGTTGAATATCTAAATATGGGGTATGAGCACGCATTAGAATCTCAAAGACTATACCATATATGCTCAAGTAAGTATCTAGAAACTCCGGATATCTCGGGCCTTCTATGGATAAGATATACATGGAGGGGATATCTTCATGCAGGAAAGGACTCGATCGTGTTCTCGTTACGAGGAAACCAACTTGAGTACACCTGGTATCTAAGGAAGTTTGGATATGCTCTAAAGATCACGTGGCGATGGACTCCTCATCAGTTACAATCTGATATCCCAAACTGACTACAACTCGACATGAGGCAAGTCTACCCTGACTATATAAGGACGAGGGTAGGCATCCAGGAGGACAAACAATTCTCAGATTATAAGCCCTCTAGAGCTAGACAAGAAAGAAGTCTTTTTGAGAAGAGCATCCGAGTGTAATATCTCGGTAAGGCCATTTATTATTTTGGGTTCCTTGTTAGCAAGGCATGATCGGGTTAGTAGTTGTGGGCCATTAGTGGGATTGTCCTAATCCTAGCCTACCCCTCTCACCCACCTAATTCTTTTCCTCTCCCTTCCCTGGTCAGCCTCCAGCGCCTCCTCCTCCTCCTGGAGCTCCCTCCAGCACCTCTCCTCCAACTGGTGCTCTCCCTGGTGCCCCCCAGCTCCTCCCTACTGCGCCTCCCTCCCAGCAGCAGCCAAGCACCTCTCCCATTGCTGATTTGGAGCTTGGAGCTAATGTAAAATTTGGGGATTCTTGTGTGGAAAAGTGTGGGACTGTTAAGAAGTGTTGTTAGGGTAGTCTTGCTGCTGTAATGCTTTGTTTGGTGTTGGATTTGAGGAAGAACCCTAGAGCTGGTCGAATGGTTGGGTTCGGGCAGCACCAACCCCGATTTTGGACTGTTGATTTGGGGACCAAAGAAGCTTTTCCTGAGGGGTTGGCTGTTGAGGAAGTTGTAGATCGTCGTCTTATGATTATTTGGAAACTAAGAACTCAAATTTTGGTTCAGCCATTTAGAAGTTATGCAAGTTTCTTTGCCTACTGTGCAATCTCTGTTCCAACAGGCAGTAGCTGTGTTCATCTGCAGTTTAGGGCAAGTTGGAAACCGATGTGAAATTTTTCCATAACTAGAGTTAGATGGGTAATTTTCTGTAGTTATCAAAATGTCTTTATTTGCTTGATTTGGAGTTGTCTAGTATTATTTATGCTCTATTGATTGGGCTGTTTAGAACACTGAATTTCTGCTAGAAGTTCAGAAATGGGCAGATCTGGATCGATGTTCACAATAGTTTTTGGGCACCTTATGTTCAGTTCACGAGGGATTGGTTGTTGCGAAAAATATGTATGGTTGTCTTAAGTTTCATTAGAGCTAAAGAACACTAGTTTTGGATCAACCATTTAAATGTTATGATTATTTCTGTGATTGCTGTCCAGATTTGGGTCTCTAGTGCTAAGGTTGTGAATTTGGCATTTTAAGGATAGCTAGAGGCCGTATCAAATGATCTCAATACCTAGAGAAAGTTGGAAAATTTCCTCTAGATATCAAAAATATCCTTGTTTGTTGAATTTGGACTGGTATAACAATAGTTATGCTATGGTGAAGGTAGCTGTCCAGTTGGAGGACAGATTTGTTTTCTAGTTTGAAATTGAGGTGTTTAGTGTAGTCATTCTTAATTGATAGGCAACTAGAAATTATGGGTGTTCTTGTATAACATGTTTTCAGTATGGGGCAATCTTAATTTGGGCTTAGGAGCTTAATGTTAGGGTTATTGGACCGTCGGGATAGCAAGGGGTGGGTTTGTCCCGTCAATTAGAAGGGTTGGCAATCGGGTGTCGTGTGGATGGGGGAGTGTTGTTTTTGGTTGATCAAATTATCACTGCATGATTTCATCTGAGATGAATACCTCCTTATATTATCTGTAGGAGATGACTTGGTTGTGGCCTCATGTTCACGCCACACCGCTTCATGTGGTAAAGAAGCAAGTACATTGTGTTTTTGAGGATGGTTTGTGTGTTGATATGTGATGTTGTTTACTTTATTTGTTGCTCTGCTAATTTATATGAATTCCAGTTGAGAATGGGTTTTTTGTAAGGTTGATTTATGGCAAGTGTGTTGTTCGACTGAATGAGGTTGACATGGGCTTGGTTTAAATGATTAAGTCGCTTTCTAGTGATTGTGTATATGAGAATTATTGACGCCGTCGTGTTGTTACCACAATACTATATTTGTTATCATAATGCTTTCTATGGATTAAATGCAAATGTGGGTATGGATTGTGCTCCATACCTATGATGATGAGAATGGGATCATGTGGCAAATGATCATTTGGTAAGGATGAAAGTGGGCAAATGAAAAGTAAGTATGTGTGTGGCACCCTTTTTAAAGTGAGTTCTTATGTGGTTTTGTTTAAAGTGAGTACTTATGTGTTTCTTTTAAAGTGAGTTATTTGGTTGCATGTTTTACATTCATATCATGCATAAGATTGTCGAGCCAGGTCGGTGAGAAAGTTATATGGGGACATATGACTAATCCAGAAAGCTCCTGAGAAGTCCTAACACGTAGTCCCATCCACGGGGATGGATGGGAGTGCGTCCCTAAGAGTAGGCCCCTCCAGAGGGATGGAAGGGAATGAGAGGGTGCAACACCGATGGGTGTGCACTCGAGACATACCGGTATAAGTGATGAAAAGGTGCATTTGAGCATAAACGCATATTGTATTGCATAAGCATTGCTAATGTTAATTGATGAGTTGTGTGAAGAAGGATTAAGACGTTGAGTTGTGGACTCCCCTAAAGATGATCAATTGAGTTGAATTTAAGAAATGGTTATGGTATTACTATTTTATGTGCTTGCTGAATTTAAATAAGGAATATCGTTATGTTATTGTTTTAAATGTGTTAAATGGTTATGATATTGTTCTTTGATGTACTTGACTGAGTTTTATGAACTCACGCTTGTTGTTTGTTATTATTTTAGGTATTCTGAGGATGACTTGCCAGGATGGGACTTAGCGTCGCGATCACTCATTTTCACATCCATCTTGATTAATAACTTGGAGAGACTTCATCTTATTGCTTAACTTGGTAGCTCAATATTGAATCATTATTTAGAGGAGCCCTGAGAGAGTGAGCTACTGGGTTTATTGTTTAAGAGTTTGTAGGTTCTCATTAATCTTTATATTGTGCTGAGCTTAAGTCGTGTTCTATGTGGTTGTTGTTGAAATTTACTACTAGATGTATCTTTAGAAGTTATTTATGCTCGTGATTATTATTGTTGTGGTTGCTTGCCACTCCACCTTTAAGGAAAGGTCATGGCAAATTTTTTCTAGTTGTGCAGTTCCTTTCTAGGTTGGTTGCTAAATATTAGTGTTTATTTGTGGTAACATTCAGGGCACGTTTGGTGCCGGGGTGTTACACCAAGAGTTGACGAACTGCACTTTGTCCAATCTTTAGCCATAGTTTAGCCATCCCCAAGTTCAATCTCCATTGTAATTAGAGCTAGGCATCCTACTCTGTACTCTGTTCATCAACTTCAAACATCATCCATACAGGGGTAAGGTATTACTCCACACGGAGGCCCGAACCTGTCTACATCGTGTGCCCCCATTTTCGTGCCTGACTCTGCTAAATTCAAAGGAACCCAAAGATATAAGTTTATTGTTGATTTCTAACCTTCGACAATTGACACACCTGGTAGGGGCCTTCAGCTATTTTTGCAGATCAGACATGTTTTCGGTACGCATTCATGTCACAGTCCCCAACGTCGACCCCTGCGATGACTTCAGCTCGATAGTTTCCATCAACCAAGCTGCAGTAGTCAAATCTGAGATTGCCTTTAGAACCATGCTTTACCAATGGGGGCTGACTGGAGATCTTGAGCACATCGGCTTCACCTAGTCCAGCTCCTAGGAACCATGCCGAGAGGTGTGCTTCACAGACTTCAACCCTATGGAGCCTAGCGTCCTCAAGTACGTCGAGATGAAAAGTGACAGCAATGGTGACGGCTTTAGCAGTCAGAGCAGTAGCGAAACAGATCAATGCGTGTCCATGGCCAGAGCCAACAATGATGTTGCTACCAGAAGTTCCCAAGAAAGGGACCCAGGGACAGAAACCACAAATGGTTAGGGACACCAAATACTCCCGTGCACGCCTTAAGATCTTGTAGTGGTGACAATTGCAACACAAGCGTCCATAAACACTGTCGCTCTCAACACTGCAGATCATCGCCGAGACCTAACCGCTGCAGCCACAGCCGGGATTATGGTCAACCTGTCGAGGCAACTCGATCTAAATAATCCAATGATGCCCCACCCATGGGTGCCAAATTTCATGGGACAACAGACTCTTCGGCAGCGTGACCACAATGGTGGGCCCGGTCGCGTCCTAGGAGCAGCATCCCATCAGAGCCATAACAATGGCATCTTCAGTACCCCTGATGCAAATGTCTAGTGCACTCTGAAAGACCATGTGGAGGTCTATCCTTGGGTGTGATGAGTAATTGACAAGATTTGAGATTGGGTTGATTTGAAATTGAGTTTGATTTGAATTGGATCTTCAAATTGAAGCAATTTGAGTGTTGGTTGCTTTTCCCAGTGCTACCGGCCTGGGGGTGGTAGCACCAGACCTTTCAGAGAAATTATGATTGATTAATAATTTTGGGATAATCATTGAATATATGTGTGGGCCTTGCTATGTGAAAGGTCTTTCCTTGTCTTTGATGGTTGCAAGGCGACGGTGCTAGGTCATGGTGAGGCGGAGGATGACCGGGACTAGGCGAGGAGCGTCAGAGGTCCAGATGGTCGGGAGATCACCGGAAGATGATTGGAGATGGAGTCCGGGCAAGCCAAGAAGACAAGGAAAGGACGAGATGCTAGCTAGTGCCCGACAGTCTATTGTCACCTCGGTCTCCAGCGAGGCCAATGACGGGTCGGTTCCGGTGCATCACTTGGGAAGCAGGCATCAAGCTGCTCTTTGATATCCATGGGGGCATGTGCGAGAGACATATGTCCAGTCGGACACTGGTCAGTAAAGCTTACTGCCAGGGATTCTATTGGCCTACTGCACTCCAGGATGCTTGCGAGCTAGTAAGGAGTTGCGAGGCATGCCAATTCCACGCCAAGCAGACCTAACTTCTGGCCCAAGCTCTGCAAACTATCTCACTCTCATGGCCGTTCACGGTCTGGGGGCTGGATATTCTAGGTCCGTTCCGGCGGGCCACAGGGGGCTTCACCCACTTGTTTGTCACCACCGACAAGTTCACCAAATGGGTCAAAGCCGAAGCAGTGCGCGCCATTACGGCCTCTGCTGCTATCAGGTTCATGCATGGAATCTTCACTCGCTTTGGAGTTGCCAACCATATCATCATCGACAATGGCACCCAATTCACCAGTGAAGCGTTCCTGGACTTCTGCGAAGAGATGGGCACCAAGGTGTATTTTGCCTCCGTGGCCCATCCACGAAGCAACGGACAAGCTGAGCGCACCAACGCGCTGGTCCTAAGGGGTCTCAAGACTAGGGCATTCGACAGGCTCCGCAAGCGCGGAGCACGCTAGGCAGAAGAGCTTCCAACAGTGTTGTGGTCTCTCGGAACCACACCCAGTCGTGCGATTGGGGAGACCCCGTTCTTCCTGGTCTACGGCGCCAAAGCGGTACTACCCTCCGAGCTCTCCTTGGGCTCGCCGCATGTGACGGCCTTCAACGAAGAAGACCAGGAGGACCGACGTCAAGACGACGTCAACTTCCTGGAGGAAATCGAGAGATCGGCGACGCCGTGCTGCCGGCACCAAAAAGTCTCGGCGCTACCACGCCACCTGGGTTCATGAGAGGACACTAGCGGTAGGCGATCTCGTCTTACGCTGAATTCCGCTGTAGGCGGGCCGCGACAAACTGTCCCCCCGCTGGGAAGGCCCCTTGAAGGTGGTCTCTGTCTCACGGCCCAGGGTGGTTCGATTAGCCGTAGAAGACAGTCGGGAGCTAGTAAACTCCTAGAATATAGAAGTACTGCGAAAGTTCTACCCCTGAACTCGCCTTACACGGGTGTCATGCATGCCTATATCTCGGTAGCTCCTTGACCATAACATGGACCCCCAGCTCCTGCGCTTGGCCCGAACAAGCGCCTAGTAGGTGTGTGTGTGGCCTGGTGCGCTGCGGCTATGCTCCGCCCACCATGGTGCTTCGCGGCCAAGTTCCGCTCACCATTTGCCCTGCCTCTAGCGACCTGCTCCCTCACTCCGCAGCTCTCTAGCTTGGTCTCATAAAGATGGCAAGGGCATAAGTCCCAGATGGCAACGGGAGATGACAACTCGGTGAGCAATCTCCGGCATGCTGTAAGTCTTCCGTGGCCTTTCCCTGGGTTAGCTAGCAGGTCATTGCACTCTCCCTAGCTGATCCCTAGCATCCCACATGCTCAGTATGCAGTTGATTATCATTTTGATCTATTCAACTTGCTTAGGCCTATAGGGTTTGTGCCATGCTTGGTTTTCATAAGTACCAGTAACCTGATAGCCCCTTGGCAACCCCTTTAAACCCCTAGTTTCTGCGCCGAGCTCGGACAAGCGCCTAGCAGGTATGTGTGGCCGAGGCGTGCTGCGGCCATGTTCCGCCCACTGTGGTGCTTTGCGGCCGAGTTCCGCTCACCATTCACCCCACCTCTATGTGACCTGCTCCCTAGCCCCGCAGTTCTTTGGTCTGGTACAAAAGGATGGCAAGGGTCCCTTGGTAATATCGTGGACTCCCAGCTTCTGTGCTGTGCCCAGACGGGCGCCTAGCAGGTACGTGTGGCCGAGGTGCACTGCGGCCATGTTCCACCCACCGTGGTGCTTCGCGGTAGAGTTCCGCTCACCATTTGCCCCGCCACTACGCGACCTGCTCCCTAGCCTCACAGTTCTCTGGTCTAGTCCCGGTAAAGTACAAGGGATTAAGCTCTGAATGGTGACAGGAAAATGACAACCTAGTATGCACTTCCTGCGCACTCAATGGCAAGGACTTGGGCTTTGTGTGCCTGTTTGCCTGTTTATTTTCAAATAAGCGCGGTTTAACCTTGGTTCGTATTTGGAGCGGTTCTATGTGATTGCAGAAAAGACTCCTGAATGTCGATCCACCTGGTCACCCAAAGGGTCCATGCAAAATTCTCGTTGGCTGGTCGCCCGGCACTGGATCAAACCAATCACGAGTAAGCACACGCAAGACAACAGGTAAAAACCGGCAACAGGTAAAAGCAAAATATTTTCATTCATAATGGCCAAAAGGCCTATGTACATGCTACACAAAAAAAATAAGAAGAAGGACAGCAAAGGCAGTCGCCTGGACTAATCATCGGCGACCTTAATATTGTCAGCATCCTCCCTGGTTTCTTCCTCTGCTTCGGCGGCGGGTGAAGGCACCATCTCCATCAGCCCGGCTACATGCTCCACTGCCTCGCGCACCCACGTCGGCGCCTGGGCGGTGTCACACTCCACCCCGGTGACAGTCACCTGGGGGTCGAAGGAGTCATCGCGGCGGGCGCATCACATCAAGACGAAGGCCGCTGTGGCGACCGCGACTTCCCGCCCCTCCTGGGCGGAGCGGTCCGCCAAGGTGGTAGGGAGGCCGGCAAGGGCTTCAGCGACAAGGATGATGCTGTGAGCGTAGTGCACCGCTGACTCCTCCAGATGGCCGTTCACCGTCACTCCCAGCGGCTGCAAGCTACTGACCATGCGCCTAAACGCGGGGTGGAGCATGGTGACAAGGTTGCGCAGATTGCGGCCCGTTTCCGCGCGCAACGTGTCACATTTCTCCACAGCGCCCTTCGCTCATGCCTCGGCGGCTTCGGCTCGGGCCACCAGCAGCTTCTTCTCCGCCTTCGCCGACGCCAACTCCTCCCGCAACGACATCATCTGCTTGTCGTGAAGGGAGGTCACCGTGACTAACTCGGTTGCCAAGCAGGCGAGCTGGGTGGCGAGCACGGAGGGAGCAGATGAAGTGGCCAAGTAGGAGGCGACCACCCCGGTGTGAGCAGCTTGTCCGCCCAATGATCAAGGCAGGTGAAAGAGAATGGGGCAAGGACCGGTGGCGGCAGATGGTGTGGTCGTTCGACCACCTGCACCACCGTGAGGGTCCGTTCTAAAGACATTGAGAAGGAGAGTTAGCTCCAGCAAACGGAAAAATACACCAAGAAAAGAAGAGAACAAACTTACGTGGAAGAAGTGCCCCCGAAGCGGATGGAAGAAGTGCAAAGCGCTAGCCCACTCTTGGGCCCAGCGCCTTGCACCGTCGGTACCGGCACCGCCACTGCCACCGGTGTTGGTGCCGGAGGCGGAGGCGACGGCGGTGGCACCGCAACGTCCTTCCTGGCAGAAGGCGTGACGACGGCGGTGGCACCTCAACGTCCTTCCTGGCAGAAGGCATGAGGGCGCCACCAGAAGACCCAACCCCTGCCGTGCTCGACGACACGGAAGGGCTGGGAGCAGAAGAGGTGCCCACGGCATAGGGTCTCTTCAGGTCCGGGCCCGAAGCGTCGGCGGTGGCCGACCATTTCCCTACGCCCGGTCATCAGCACGAACCGGACTCCCCCTGATCGTCAGGGGGCCCCGGTGTGGTATTGCAGCCCTCCCGTTGGAGTCCATCGAAGGAAGCTTGTGATGATTGCAAGCTGCTCCGCCGACAGCAGTTGGCAAAGCGGCTGGGTTTCGGTTAGGCAGACCAGGCTACTAGGCATCTGTGGGAGCAACCCGGTCATCCAGGCCTCGACTGAGGCGGTGCTCAAGTTCCCAGCTCCTGGCAAAGAGCACAAGACATCAATTAGCTGTTGGTGACCACAAAGGTGAGGCAAGCAAAAAATTGACGAAGACTTACGGCTGGGGTACATGCGGGTCACGTCGTCATCGTCGGTATACTGCCAGGTTAGCCTGACGCAAAGTCGTAGGGGGCTGATCCACCGGGTCATGAAGTCCCCGACGACCAGCGCCTCAGTCAGTTTGGAGGCCCACAACTGGTCGATGCGGGCCACCATGGACCAGAGTTCCACCGTCTCCTTGACGGGGGAACCCCAGTTGTCGATGGTTGCTGCTGGCACGGTCGGCAGCTCCAAGATGTTGAGCCCGCTGTCGTCAACGATGTACATCCACTCGTTCTGCCACATCTTCTAGGTGCTCCTTATCTGGAGGAGGATGTAGCAGGAGGCCAAGCCATCATAGAGGCGAAAATGGCAACTCCCCACAACCCCACCGTCGGTGAGGCCGCAGAGAGTATAGAAGTACCGGAAGAGGGGAAGGTTTGGCATCACCCCCACAAACATTTCGCAAAGGTGTGCGAAGATGGAAGGGCGAGGATGGAGTTGGGGGTGAGATGAAGATGGTGGATCTCGTAGAAGTGGAGAACAGTGAGGAAGAACTCGGAGTAGGGCGGCATCAGGCCCGCCGCCAGCGCCAAGACGAAAGTGATCACCTCCCCTAGGTTGCATTTTGGCGCGACGGTGCCCGCCCTAAGGCGGAGGGCCCCTTCAGGGGCCAAGGAAGAATATTCCCTAGCTTGGACTCATCCATAACTGAGGGGGGGAGCGGCGGAGCCATGCGGTTATGGTACTGCTTTGGTGCCGTGACTGCGAAGAAGACAAAGGAAGCAAAGAAGACGAAAGCGACAGGAGTGCGGATCGTGCTGGGGCGAACATGCCTATTTATAAGCTGTGCACGGCTTCAGGATGCAAGAAGTCACGCCCCCACGAACCAACGGTTCGTGAAAAGATCATAATGGCACGGGACGACAAGACCTGAAGAGTTGCAGCGGTTGCAGAGAGAATCTGTACGGTTGCATGTATAGGAATAGGATCGGTCCAGGACCGTGCCCTGGTCAAGGAATATCTCCGAAATCTCTCAGGGCGCGCTCCGGGGCAGATCCAGGGGCTACTATTGGTGTATTCTACACCAGGGTACTCTCTCCACCGCTGCCAGGTGGGACCGTGCATGCAAGATACAAAGAGAAGAAGGTCCTGTGCAAAGGACTCAACATACTAATGAATTTATACTATTAAAATATTCGAGGAAAGTCCAAACTTATGAATTTTGTAACTCTTAAACTATACGTTCAAAAATGTCGAAATAAATTTTATAAATCTTAGAAAATGCTAAACTAATTATCTAGAAGTTTTTATGAAGCTACGAATTAGTTTATTTGTCGTATTTTTCCGAATGTATGTTTGCACGTTGTTTTGCGTGTTTATTTGGTTCTTTATCTGTTACGCGTAGACGTTGAGCTGTGTGAGGACGCGGATTTCGAGGATCAAGCTCCAGACCAAGACTCGCTGCTTTACGAAGGCAAGTTATGCTTTGATCATTTTGCTCCTATGTTTTTAAAAGTTATGTTGATTTAAAGTATGCATGCTAATTTAATTATAATGCTTTCAAGTAATTTGGGATTAGATATTTACCACTTGATATTGTCACCTTGTCCATAATATTTGTATGTCACTAAATCATTTGTCACCCTAGGTTGGATTTTACATACTGGTCTATACTAGTTGCCAGATTGGGGTAACTAGAACGTGTTAGTTTGCTTAGCCATGCTACCCGAACTAATGACACAGTATTGAAAATAAAGTCGAATATTGACTATTGAATTATAGAACATGTTTTGAAAGAATGTGGCATGTGTTATTAAAAGGATGATGGCACGTGGTGCATGGTAACCAACCGGGTGGGAAAATGGTTTAGACTGGGGCAAGTGGCAAGATGTTCAGTGGTGGGCCAGATGTGGCATTTGGGCGGTCGCATTTGGATTAGGTTTTTATTGGCATGTTGACATGATGAATTTTTGGGAAGTCTTGCCTCGGTCAATTAAGGATTTAACCTTGCGAGCCTTTGACCTGAGTCATTCATACAACCACAAGTTCCGGAATGGGACGGACCTAACTGAGTAAATTGTGAAATCTATTCTTGATCTTGTCGTGGTGGAGTGAGTCCGGTGTACGGGTAGTAAAACTCACAGCGCAAGAGGGGGCCTGTTGTGGAGGTGTATCCTTGATGTTGAATCCTTAGCGGCAAGATCGAGTTTAGACGGATCTTTGGAAAGGCTTTGTTACGGTTACGCGCCTTTGAGGTGTTTGACTGTATCTTGTGGGTAAAGTGTATAACCTCTGCAGAGTGTACAAACTATTCGAATAACCGTGTCCACGGTATTGGACATCGCTCGAGGATTACAGTCAAGAGTTAGACTTTATTAAAAATGTGGTTGGGTGATGTGACTTTGGGTCCCGATCTTTCGATGAGAGCGATAACTTCGATTTGGAGGAATTGACTTTGACGATCCGACTACAACGTACGACGACGATGCGCCTTAGCAATCGCTAAACCAACTCCAGAGGGTTATTGATCTTGCCGTTAGCACGATCAACCTGAACACGAGGTTCGATTCCTGCATGCAACCGAAGAACAAGCAAGAACAATGGTAAAGCAATCTGAAATTGCGAATATGAATGAAAGATTGATAAGGTGGGGTTCTGAAACAAGGAGCTTCTTAGGCGGCTGTTGAGCACGTCTGGAAGACTCAAAATAGTAGCAATGGCTAAACTATCAAATAAACAAAACCCAAGTCCTAGATGTGGGTTTAGGTGGTTATTTATACTAGAGGAACAGGAGGGGGCCTTCCATAGTAAAGGAAATCTAATACAACTCAAATCCAAAACACCAAGTCTTCTTTGACTCGAGTTTGACTCGGACTGGAAAAGCAATGTGTGGTTTTAGGCAGTTTCCGGACGCATCTGAAGGAATTTTGAGGTGAGGCCAGATCCTTTGGAAAGTAAACTCCGATATCTTTCAAACGTGTACTCATGGGCCTCCAGACTCCTCCGGAATCAAAAGTTATGGCACTTTAAAGTCAGTGCTGTTTCTGAGTTCGAATTGGACTCGAACTCGGACTGAAAAAGTGTTCTGGATTATTTTGCGTTTTCCTGCTGACTCGAAGGAAATTTTGAGGTGATCTCAGATCCGTTTGAAAGAGGACGACCAGGGCTTTCGTTCTTGTACTCATAGACCTCTAGAAGCCTTCTGGAACAAAAGTTATGGTCGTTTGAAGTTGATGCTGTCGCGGAGGCCGAACCCGCGAATTTGCTGATTCCATGTCCAACTTGCATATGATGATGGTGCTTTATGCTTGGCATTTGAAGGTTCTTCTCCATGGTTCCTAAGGACAATAAGATCATCACAAGAATTAAATAGCATTCGATTCTGTGAATCATTTGTATAAAAACTTAGGAACGAATTCACCTGATAATTGAGTAGACATTCTCGTTACACAGTAGTAGGTCCTTGTAAAACTTGTTGTGCTTGAGAAGAATCACTTGGCGTGGTTGTGTCAATAGGGAAGATGTCCTCATCATCCTCCCCTTCTTCCATTTGAGTTGTCCTCGACTCAAGCTCTTCCTCTTCTTGGGCTATGGTTGACGTGATGGAGTTGGTCCAACTTGGTGTGGACATATCCATAGTAGTGATGTCCTCATCATCCTCCCCTTCTTGAATTTGAGTCGTCCTCGACTCAAGCTCACCCTTTAACTCGTCTTCAGCACAGAACATTCTCATATAGATCCTGCATTTATTTAAATAAAATAGTAGCTCCGCCTCTTGATATATTTTAAATACAAGAAAAATGTTGAAAGGATTCACCTGATAATTATCGATATAGCTCAAGACTTCTTTCCAGCATATAATGGCTTGATGATCGGTAACACTCTTCGACGCTTCCTCCCCTCCTCGAAGGAAAACCATTCTCGGTTTTGGGAAAGCTAGAAAAGAAACAACTAACAAAAAGAAGAGTGTGTACACAACATATATGTATATGTCCCATATTTCATTGTTCTTTTGGATTCATGGCGCAGCTATTTTCATAACAACAAAAGAAGAAATCAAATTTAAGCAAATAACCTTTCCTCACAATTCTACAAGTTGATTCGTGGTTATAAGTGAAGCATATAGCATCAAAATTAACATGATTTAGTTTGCAACTTGATTTGCAAATATAAGTAAAGCACATATCCATCACGACTTCGATAAAGAAAACTCATGTTTTGTGAGCGCGTTCAATAACATGTTTTGTGGGCAAAACTACAAGTCCGGCATCAAGCATGTATAATTCATATCATCAAATTGTATGTAAGCAATATCAAACAATTCCAATAACGGTGACACAATTTTAATGGGCTTCCACGCATCAACATTTACATGCTTACTTGTAAAACAAGTTAATGTACTAAAATTCGAACAATGTGGCAGCAAGCTATGGGTATCACACATATCAGGAAAATTTGATGGAGCCGCAAAGGAAACAAGTTGTTGCTTACAACTAAAATTGCCCAAAATAGCAAGCTTCAATTCAGCAAGTTTATCACAAGTTATGCATGTTCGTAAACAAGAAACTTGCCATCTATGCCATATTCACCAAATAAATTGAATTTAAAACAATAGGCAAGGGTGCTAGACAAAGACTTAAGAGATGAAATTTGGAAATCTTGTCCATAGCACAAGTCAAACTAATGTGCTCATTCAACATGATATAGCACAAAAGCAGTGGTAGGTGATATTGTAGCTATCACCTCCTCATGCGTAATCAGCACCACATGATCAAAATTATAAGCATGCAATTCGTCATATGGTTCTACAATTGTGGCACAAGGTGGTAGATCACAAGAATTATGTAGAGAAGGCATATACTCACAAATTTCATCCTTTTCTTGCTGTAAAATCAGATCTGTACCCTGGTCATTAGCCTCGTCCTCCAAGTAGGAACATCAAAACTTTCAATTGATAATCTTTGGTATTCCGCTTGTTGCTTCCCTTCTTGAAGTAACTGAATAAGCGCATGGAATAGCGTAAAGTAACTAATCGAAATAGATTGGATTGTGTTAGTAGAATCATCCTCACAAGTGCTATCCTCTACTTCTCTCGAATTTTCTTGTATTTCTTCCACATGCCCGGTGTGTATGCTTTCATTCAGGTTCGTGCGATTGCATGCAAAAGGAGTAGCATTTAACTTTGTGGGAGCTTGAATTTTAGTTGATTGTCTTCTCTGTATCTTTCTTTCAGCTTCTCGTGAAAGATTAAGTAAACATGACAAAGAATTGAATTCTTTACTAGATATCATGATCTGAATGTCTAAATCTAGTCCAAAATAAAAGTTATTCACGCTTGAGTCTTTTCGGTCTCTTCTAACTCGTAGCGCAAAGATCTATGCTGAAATTCTTGGTAGTACTCATCCTTTGTTTTGCTACCTTGTGTTAGATGTTGCAATTCATTTTGTAATTGACGAGCAACATATGAAGGGACAAAAGTAGCTCTCATAATTTTCTTTAATTTTTTCCATGTGCTAGGAATGTCTGATTTTTACTCATGTAATCATTCCACCAAAGAGCAGCAAATTCAGAGAATCCATTTGTAACAACCCTAACCTTATCATGCTCAGAATTTCATGTTTATCAAATGATTGTTCGATGACTAATTCCCAAGTAAGATAACCTTCGGGATCATATTTACCACTAAAATTGGGAGCAGTAAACTTATTTATGGAACATGTGCTATGCGATTGTACCTTCCGTGGTGTTGAAGTTATGCTCGACGTTCTCTGTATCTCGAGTGTGAACTATCGCTTCTCCTAGAATATTGTTGGCCCAAGCGCCACGATGTTGAGAACCTGCCATTGTTAGGAAAGACGAGAAACAAAATCACAAGTATAATGTTCCTATCACTACGAGGATGTGCGAAAAAGTCGCTCAACTCTCAAACTTTAACCAAAGCTCTTACAAGTTCTTACCGTGCAGCAGGAGTTGCGGCCATTAGCGATGTCAAAATTCTCCTTAAGCTTGGATAAAGCGATTGCCAAGGACCGAACAAGCGTCACGAGGTAGAATATGTGGAGCTTGGTAGGCTATGTTAATTTCCTATGCAATCTAATAATTCTAGTTATTGTAATGATAAGTAATGATCCAAACTAGAATTCACAAGCCCTAGTTGCCGATCTCAAAGATATAAGTGAATTTCAAGGCAACACACACATAAAGATAATGCAACTTAATGCAACCAATGGAATGAGCAAAAATAAGAATAATTTCAGCACCAAAACTCGTGTTGCATAAGTTATGGAGAGACGCTAGCAAATTGCTTGAGAAAAAAGGTAAAAGGGCACAAGATTGCTCACTACTTAATACAATTGCACAATCTGAAAATGACAAACACAAATTAGGGTTTTGATCAATGTAGTCTTTGCCGCCACTATTCTCTTTTCTTTTCTCTCTTTTTTTTGGCCTTTTGGCTCTTTCTTTCCTCTTTTTTAGTGACTTTCGCCAACACTAGTATGAGCAAAGTTTTGGAGTCCCTAACTTGATATCACAAGAGTTATGATAGTGCAACGTATCATAAGGAGCAGCCCCAAGCAATTTCAAATTGCTAGTCTCAATTGGGATCAAAGTATTAGCAAAGGATGAATTGGTTCCCAAAGGTATGTACACTGATATTTTGGAACTTTTATGGTTGTAGATGCTACTGGACTCAACCAACTCAAAGGAACAAAGCTAGAACACAAATTGAAGAAACAAACAACTGATGCATCCCTCCCGGTGCATAGCGTGCCTTCGCGCCCACCAGATGGCGACGTGTTTCGCCTCGCCCATGGCGGATCGCCTAAGCCCGGCCTAGGGCGTGGGCCTTAGCCCAACGAGAGAATACACACCTTGGCTGCCATAGCCAGGCCATAAGAGTCCCATGTGGCCCCCAAAAGACTAGCCTGATAGGGGGAGGGTTGCTCTCCCTTTCAAGGTGGTATTCTCTCCCCTCCACAAGCAAGGTGGTACTATCAAGCTCTGATACCACCTGATGTGACTTTGGGTCCCGATCTTTCGATGAGAGCGATAACTTCGATTTGGAGGAATTGACTTTGACGATCCGACTACAACGTACGACGACGATGCGCCTTAGCAATCGCTAAACCAACTCCAGAGGGTTATTGATCTTGCCGTTAGCACGATCAACCTGAACACGGGGTTCGATTCCTGCATGCAACCGAAGAACAAGCAAGAACAATGGTAAAGCAATCTGAAATTGCGAATATGAATGAAAAATTGATAAGGTGGGGTTCTGAAACAAGGAGCTTCTTAGGCGGCTGTTGAGCACGTCTGGAAGACTCAAAATAGTAGCAATGGCTAAACTATCAAATAAACAAAACCCAAATTCGGCCAGAACTATGCAATAAGGTTGTTGCTGCAATTAAGGCTTGAGAATGACCGAATCAAGCTTACTCACAATGTAACAAAATGATGGCACTGTTCTAAACTTTAAAACAAGTATTCAAACACACAATTTGGAGCTCATATGTAGAAGTTATGGCCAAAACACTAAGGTGCACAGATTCAACAAAATTCAGCCGATCTGACCAAATCCGAATCCGAGTCAAATTCGGTTTGAAGGAGTCCGAATCACGAAGGACACCCAAAAACGTTTTTGTAGAGGACTCTTCAAGGATTCAGGAAAGTATAAAAACTTCTCAATCAGAGTTCGGATGTGAGAGTTATGATAAAAATACCGAACCAATCTGGATTGCAATTGCAACTTGCTTCCCGAATTTGATGTAAAGATTAAACAACCTTTTAGATAGAATTAGATTTTGTGCCCAACTAGGTTTTTGTGGAGCTTGTCCGAAGGTTTCAGGAAAGTGCAAAAACACTTGAATCGGAGCTCGTATGCAAAAGTTATGAACAAAACAAAGAACTGGACAGATTGGAATAAAAGCTACGCGAAGGAAAAACGATCAGCAACTAAAACAAGGACTCTAATGGATCAAAACCTAACAAAACTCACTAAAATACCAGATTGAATATAAAGGTTGAATTTTTTGTGGAGGATTTTCAATTTTGGACAGAAAACAAAAACTAATCTAGGGTACTGAATCTCTCACCGAGCAACTTGGAGCTCTGATACCACCTGATGTGACTTTGGGTCCCGATCTTTCGATGAGAGCGATAACCCGATTTGGAGGAATTGACTTTGGCGATCCGACTACAACGTCTGACGACGATGCGCCTTAGCAATCGCTAAACCAACTCAGAGGGTTATTGATCTTGCCGTTAGCACGATCAACCTGAACACGAGTTCGATTCCTGCATGCAACGAAGAACAAGCAAGAACAATGGTAAAGCAATCTGAAATTGCGAATATGAATGAAAGATTGATAAGGTGGGGTTCTGAAACAAGGAGCTTTAGGCGGTCGTTGAGCACGTCCGAAGACTCAAAATAGTAGCAATGGCTAAACTATCAAATAAACAAAACCCAAGTCCTAGATGTGGGTTTGGGTGGTTATTTATACTAGAGGAACAGGAGGGGGCCTTCCATAGTAAAGGAAATCTAATACAACTCAAATCCAAAACACCAAGTCTTCTTTGACTCGAGTTTGACTCGGACTGGAAAAGCAATGTGTGGTTTTAGGCAGTTTCCGGACGCATCTGAAGGAATTTTGAGGTAAGGCCGGATCCTTTGGAAAGTAGACTCCGATATCTTTCAAACGTGTACTCATGGGCCTCCAGACTCCTCCGGAATCAAAAGTTATGGCACTTTAAAGTCAGTGCTGTTTCTGAGTTCGAATTGGACTCGAACTCAGACTGAAAAAGTGTTCTGGATTATTTTGCGTTTTTCTGCTGACTCGAAGGGAATTTTGAGGTGATCTCAGATCCGTTTGAAAGAGGACGACCAGAGCTTTCGTTCTTGTACTCATAGACCTCTAGAAGCCTTCTGGAACAAAAGTTATGGTCGTTTGAAGTTGATGCTGTCGCGGAGGCCGAACCCGTGAATTTGCTGATTCCATGTCCAACTTGCGCATATGATGATGGTGCTTTATGCTTGGCATTTGAAGGTTCTTCTCTATGGTTCCTAAGGACAATAAGATCATCACAAGAATTAAATAGCATTTGATTCTGTGAATCATTTGTATAAAAACTTAGGAACGAATTCACCTGATAATTGAGTAGACATTCTCGAGCACGAGTAGTAGGTCCTTGTAAAACTTGTTGTGCTTGAGAAGAATCACTTGGCGTGGTTGTGTCAATAGGGAAGATGTCCTCATCATTGGGTTAAAAGATGAAGTTGATGGAAGTATGAATTAGGATGTGGATATGCTTTTACTTAATTTCTGGAAAAGTTATTGTTAATTCTACTTGTTTTTACTGCTTTCGAATCTACTTATGTTATTTGTTAAATGTTGTTTATTGCAAATAAACCTTTAAGCCATTCCATTGGAATAAGCCTGGCATGTAGCATATTTGGTTGCATTCTGTGCATGACTTGTTGAGTACGGTGTGTACTCACCCCCCTTGCAAACATCACAACCTCAGTTGAAGAAGAAGCTGCACCTGCAATAGAGGAGGAGTTCCAGGAAAAGCCGACAAACTAGGGAGCGAGCCCAGTCAGTTGCCTGTGGCAAATTGGGGCTCTACGAAGTTTAATTTCCGCTGTTGTTATTTGTTTACTCTGAACTTAGCCCTGCGTGGCTTAATATTGTATGGCTGACCTTAAGGTCTTAACAATTTAATTTGAGATAAATACCTTATTGTTATTATTTCCGCTGTGTATGTGTAATGGTATTCGTCTCTATTGTATCTGTGAGCACCAACGTGATCCTGGACTGGTGTATCATACTGAGTGTTCGGAATTCAAATTTCGGGCGCGATAGAAGGTAGTATCAGAGCCATACTGACTGTAGGTCTTGACCCTAGATAGATTGGTCGTTCTTTAGGAACTTCAAAATTATTTTCTAAAAGAAAATTTTAACTTAAAAGAATGATAAGTTCTTGACTTGTCTTACTATTCTATTCTTTTCTCCTTGCTGAAAATTTCTATCTTTTCCCGTTGTTTTAAATGAAGATCTTATTTAAGTTGTTCCAAATAGTTATCGTTAATTCACACTTAAGGAGAAAGCACAAGGTGTCGCTGCTAATCCTGAAGATCGTGAAGGCGAGAATCGTCGAACTCAAGAAAAGTGGATCGATGAAGTATTCGAAGCTAGAAGAACCGGTGTTTTAGTATCGATTGAGACTCATGTGTGAGAGTCGCGTCATCTAAGATAGAAGTGTTATCCTCTTAGACGGTAGATTATTGTGTGTTTAGGATAATTTGGTTTTCCTTGTTTGCTGAGTGTGCAGTATGCGTTGCAGTGCTTTTAGGCTTGGATAAGCAACCATACCAAGTTAGTAATTATTTGCTTAAGTTTCTAAGTCAAACCTTTTCCCCTGCATTAGTATCTTGTGTACTTGTCTCCTCTATTTCTCCCTTTCCTATAAAACTTTATTGTTCTTCAGATGGTGAATACGCGTGGAAACAGTGGAATCGGAGGAAGCGGATCACAGCAGGGTGGAAACCAAGACAATGCACCAAATCCTCAACCAGCACCACCCGTTGATATGGGCAATCTAGGAGCTTCTCTGGCCGCTCAAACTCAGCTGATGCAGACCATGATGCATCAAATGCAGCAGTTGCAGAATCAGGCCGCAGCTAACAACAACAATCAAGCCATGAACCATGGACACCAGTCTAGACTGTCGGAATTTATGAGGACCAGGCCCCCGACATTTTCCGGCAATGTCAATCCCATCGAAGCAGATGATTGGCTTCGGACGATAGAAAGGAAAGTTGCACATATCCCAGTGTGACCCAATGAGAAGGTCCTGTACGCCTCCCATCAACTTGAAGGGAATGCCGCAGAGTGGTGGGAGAACTATTGTGCATCCCACGAGCATCCCCAGGAGATCACTTGGGAGGAATTTATGACAGCCTTCCGCCAGTACCATGTACCGGAAGGAATGATGGAACTCAAAAAGGAAGAGTTCCGATCTCTGAAATAAGGAGGCCAATCAGTGGCTAATTATTTGAACAAATTCACTCAGTTGGCTCGTTATGCGCCAGAGGATGTGGCAACGGACAAAGCAAGACAATCCCGGTTCATAAAGGGACTTAACTCTGGGCTGCAGGTGGGACTGATCACCCACACGTTTCCAGATTTTCAAGAATTGGTTAACAAGGCATTGATTCTAGAGGACAAGCGCAAAGAAATCGGTGAAGACCGTAAGCGTCGGATGATCAATCAAGGAGGACGTCCAAACCAGTTGAGGCTGAGAGTGAATTCTCAACAATTTGCTAGATTCAAGCCGCAAATGACCAACCAGAGGACAATTTCTGCACCGGGATCAAGTCATGGATTCAGAACGCCTACTCAGGGGAATAACCTGCAGAGAACTGATCAACAAACTCCAGTGAGGCGTTGCTTCAGCTGTAATGAACCAGGGCATTTCGCCAATCATTGCCCAAAGAGAGGAAATGTGACCCTAGTTCGCTTTAACCTGGGGCCAACGCCGACAAAGACACCAACACCAGCTACAAGTCGAGGAGGAGGCCAAACCGGAGCTACGCCTTCAACAGTTATTAGAGGTCGAGTGAACCACATCACGACTGCTGAAGCTCAAGATCGTACGGACGTCGTCGGGTAAGTTTTTGGTTAACTCAGTACGTGCAATTGTTTTATTTGACTCAGGAGCTTCCCATTCATTTATTTCTCGAAAGTTTGCTTTGGGGAATGGGATGAAAGTGGTAAAAACTAAAGTGTACATTATTAGTACAATCACATGGGTCTGAACTTCAATCAAATCAAGGATGCTTGGGAGTTAAGCTAGTCATTAATGAAGTAGTGTTCCTAGCAAACCTGATAGTGCTAGATATTCAAACCCTAGACGTGATCCTTGGGATGGATTGGCTAACCAAGCACAAAGCTTTATTGGATTGTGGCCGCAGAGTAGTGTCTGTAGAGAACCAAGACGGAGAAAAAGTGGAATTTCAAGCAACCACAGTCTAAGATGGAAAATTTATGGTCAACAGTCCAGAGACTGTCAGATTGGAAGATGTATCTGTGGTAAAAGAGTTTTCGGATGTTTTCCCCGAAGATTTGCCAGGGATGCCACCGGATAGAGATATCGAGTTCGTGATTGAGCTAGTGCCTGGAACAGCACCTATGCGAAGAGACCCTATAGGATGTCCATAGAAGAGTTAGTGGAAATGAAGAAGCAGATTGAAGAACTCATGGAAAAAGGATTTATCAGACCAAGCTCATCGCCATGGGGAGCACCGATATTGTTTGTTAAGAAAAAGGATGGGAGCTTTAGAATGTGTATAGACTATCGTGCACTCAATGAGGTGACGATAAAGAATAAATATCCTTTGCCCAGGATAGATGATCTTTTCGATCAATTAAGAGGAGCGGGAGTCTTCTCTAAGATAGATCTTCGGTTCGGATACCATCAATTAAAAATTCGAACTGAGGACATACCAAAGACAGCTTTTTCGTCAAGGTATGGGCATTATGAATTCACGGTCATGTCTTTTGGATTGGCCAATGCCCTAGCTTATTTCATGAATATGATGAACAAAGTATTCATGGAATATTTGGACAAGTTTGTCGTCGTGTTCATTGATGACATCCTGGTTTACTCCTAGACGGACGAAGAGCATGCTGGACATTTAAGAATGGTTTTGGAAAAGTTAAGAGAAAACCAACTATATGCAAAATTTAGTAAATGTGACTTCTGGAAAAAGATGGTAGAGTTCCTGGGTCATGTAATGACTGCCGAAGGAGTAGCTGTCGATCCGAAGAAAGTGGAGGTAGTATTACATTGGGAACAACCAAAGACAGTTACCCAGATTAGAAGTTTTCTCGGTATGGCGGGATATTACCGTCGGTTCATCGAGGGTTTCTCATCCATTGCGAAACCTCTCACGCAACTACTAAAGAAAGAGAAAAAGTTTGTGTGGACGCCTGAGTGCGAAAAAAGTTTCCAAGAGCTGAAGAAGCGTCTAACCTTGGCACCTGTCTTGGTGTTGCCGAATGCTAAGGACAACTTTGATATATACTGTGATGCCTCGCGTCAGGGACTCGGGTGTGTTCTGATGCAAAACGGCAAAGTAGTGGTTTACGCTTCAACACAGTTAAGGCCACATGAGTAGAATTACCCGACTCATGATTTAGAGTTAGCTGCTGTAGTGCATGCCCTTAAAATATGGCGTCATTATCTCATCGGAAACCGATGTGAAATATATACTGATCATAAAAGTTTAAAGTATATATTCACTCAATCGGATCTTAACATGAGGCAGAGAAGATAGTTAGAATTAATCAAGGATTACAATGTCGGAATCCATTACCATCCAGGAAAAGCAAATGTAGTAGCAGATGCTTTGAGTCGGAAAAGCTATAGCTTGAATTCGATGATAGCAGAAGATCAAACTGATTTGTGTAAGGAACTTCAGAAACTAAGGTTGAAAGTTGTAACAGAAGGGTATTTAGCTACCTTGGAGGTTAAGCCGACCTTAGAAGAGCAGATCAGAAAAGGTCAACAAGATGATGAAAAGATAAATAGGATCAAATCCAAAATGGATGAAGATTTAGCAAAGGACTTCAGAATAGATGAACAAGGTACGCTATGGATGAAGAATCGAATCTGCGTACCTCACAAGCCGGAATTGAAGCAGTTGATCTTGGAAGAAGCACATGATTCCAAATATTCAATTCACCCCGGTAGTGCTAATATGTACCAGGATCTTAAGGAAAGATTTTGGTGGCCGAACATGAAGAAAGAAGTAGCTGAGCATGTAGCATTATGTGACGTATGTCAGAGAGTTAAAGCAATGCATCGAGAGACCAGTAGGGTTGCTACAACCACTAAAGATACCGTAATGGAAATGGGAGGAGATCGGGATGGATTTCATCCTTTGGATTGCCAAGGATTCAAGGTGGATATGACTCTATATGGGTTATAGTGGATCGGTTAACAAAAGTTGCACATTTCATACCCGTGAAGACAACCTACTCAGGAGATAAGTTAGCAGAGTTATATATATCGAGAATTGTTTGTTTACATGGTGTACCCAAGAAGATAGTATCGGACAGAGGTACTCAATTTACCTCGAGATTTTGGGATAAGCTGCATACAGCTATGGGTACCCGTTTGAATTTTAGTACGGCATACCATCCACAGACAGATGGTCAGACTGAAAGAGTAAATCAGATACTTGAGGATATGTTAAGAGCTTGCGCTTTGTCATATGCAACCTCGTGGGACAAATGCTTGCCGTACGCAGCGTTTAGCTACAATAATAGCTATCAAGCCAGTTTGAAAATGTCGCCTTTTAAAGCTTTGTATGGTCGTTCATGTCGGACACCATTAAATTGGAATGAGACGGGAGAACGTCATGTTTTTGGACCAGACATACTGTTAGATGCAGAGGAAAAGATTGCTCTGATTCGAGAAAGGTTGAAGACTGCACAATCAAGGCAAAAGAGTTACGCTGACAATCGACGTCGCGAGTTGAGCTTTGAGCCTGAAGATTATGTCTATCTCAAAGTCATGCCGCTTAAAGAAGTTAAGAGGTTCCACACTAAAGGAAAGCTTGCCCCGAGATACGTGGGTCCATTCAAAATCTTGAGCCGCAAAGGTGAAGTGGCATATCAATTAGAATTGCCGCAATCTTTGGCAGGAGTGCACGACGTATTCCATGTATCTCAGTTGAAGAAGTGCCTTCGAGTACCAACAAAGCACACACCTCTGGAAGAGATCAAGCTACAAGAAAATCTAACCTATAAGGAATATCCCATCAAGATATTAGACACAGCTGAACGGGAAACAAGAAACAAATCCATTCGTTTCTGCAGAGTTCAATGGAGCAATCACACAGAAAGCGAAGCAACTTGGGAACGTGAGGAAGATCTGAAAAAAGAGTTTCCTGACCTCTTCTCTAGCCAGCCCTGAATCTCGGGGACGAGATTCTGTTAAGGGGGGATGTTTGTAACATCCCGAAATTTGCTTTAACGGTATTTACGTTATTTCGAATTTTTTTTTGGAAATGTCTGTAATTTATTTGGAATTTTTGAAATTAATTTGAATATAAGCTTTATCGAATTAATCATATAAAATAACGATTATGCATTTCACGTGCGCATAAATTCCAAATTTAGTTTAAAATAATAAAATTTGAAAAATAAGGATGTTTCTTTCAAATACCTTCAAAAACTAGATTATAAATTAAGTTTGTCGATTATATTAAAAAAACCGTACAAGTGTCTGATCCACTAAAAGAATTTTTGCAGAAAATCTATATATCAAAAAATTGCGAAACCAACTCCGTTAAGTTCCAAATATTCCCTATTATTTTAGAGGATTTTTCCAAGATTTTTAGAGCATTTTGCTATTTTATCCTAACCGCGTATTGTTCCAACACTATTCAAATTCGGAAGTTAACCGACAGTCACGTGAATGCATGGACTTCTGTACATGTGAATTATTCTTCCCTGCCGTTTCAATTCTTCAATTACCAGCCGTATGTTCAATTACTAGCCGTTTCTCTACCATGCATGCATGCACGTTTCCTTTCTACCATGCATGCATGCACGTTTCAGTTTACTAGCCGTTTTCCATTCCCAGCCGTTTCCAATTTTTTTTCATTTCTCTACCATGCAGCCATTTCCTCTCCTTATGTGTATGAAGCCATTTCTTGCCAAGCCAACTTCCTTTCCAGCCGATTCTTCTATCAGTGCGCCGTTTCTTTTCTAGCGATGTATGCATGGACGTTTCCTTTTACTAGCAACGCATGAACATTTCATCCTCCAGCCATTTCTCCATTTCTCCCCAACACTTTCTCATTCTCTAGCGACACTTCTCCATTTCCTGCACTCGCGTGAACTAGCAACACCGGTGCACTCGCCGGCCACGCCTCTTTTCGCGCTCGTCGACCTGTGCTGCAGTCGTCGACCGTATTCCGGCGTTCGACCGATCGACCGCCGCCGCCGTTGCCGATTCCGTCGCCTGGCGCAGACTTTGCCGTTGGCGCAATCTTCGGCCTCGCCTCTTCCTGCGCTGTTGTCTACCGCGAATTAGTACTCTTTTCTTTTTCTCTTTTGCGCGTTGTCGACGATCGGGATCGCCAACCGCAAGAAATGAGATGGGGGGTCAGTATGATGCGGGACCCGAGCTGTGCTTTGCTCAGACGGAGGAAAAGAGTAGACGTGGCGATGGTCGGAGCAAGACGACAACGAGCGTGAGACCGAGATTTATACTGGTTCGAGCCCCTGTGGAGGTAATAGCTCTACTCCAGTCGCCTTCCGGCAGTTTTCTTGGCTATTTTTGAGTACAAGGGTGTGTTACAGCTCAAGTTTAACAATGGCTATGTCTAAGCTCGGGCTGTGGCGTGTTGTGTGTTGTCTTCGTGTCTCTCAAAAAACTGCGCATCCTTGGTCTTTATACCTCCACTGCACGCAACGGACGGGAGAGATTCCCGGGAAGTGGCCTTCATGCACGTTGAGGGTGGCGAAGAATCGCCCGAACTTGTTGCACGCACCTGCTCCTACCCCACGACCCGCGGCTTGGGCAACCGCCGGTCAAATGCTTGATCCGAAATCCAAGAGTGGACTACGGCCCCGAACAAGGGCCCGCCCGAGCTCGAGGTCGAACGGGGCCGTGCTCGGGTCCAGCGCGCTCTAGGTCGAGCACCTCGGCACGCACCCAAGTCGTGGCCGGGGGCCTCCCGAGCTTGGGGGATCCGTTGACCATGCGCCAGCCGGTCAAGGGACGTCTAGCCCTCGTCACGCGCGCTCTGTCTTTATCAATCGGTTGATTCGCCCGTATGTATTGTGCATGTACGTATATATGCTAGTACGCATGTATATATTAGGTTGATTCTTAGGCTTGTATACGTACAAATATATTAGGCCGAATCATGAACATATCTATATATATACATATATATGAGTACGTAATCTTGTATACATGGTTATGTTAGGATGTATGCTTATATATATATATATATGTTCGGACGTACACATGTATATAGTATATATTAGGAAGCATGCGCGTACATGTACACGTATATTTGTATTCGGAATGAACGCTTGTATACATATATATGTTAGTATATACGTACGCATGTATATATATATTAGGCCAAATGCATGCTCCCATATTCATGTTAGCATGTATACATATTCACGTATATGATAGGCTGCATGCAAGTATACAATTATACTAGAGGTGTATACACATATATATTAGGACAGTAGCGCCATCGCCGTCGCCGTCGCCATTTGCTTGGCTATGCGCCTTCTTCTCCGTAGCCAAGCTCTCGATTTTCTTTTTCGCATAGCCAGCAGAACTGAAGAAAAACAAAGAAGCAAGAAGAATACGGATATATGAGATGAACAGTGCCATGCATTGGATAACTAGTTAAATTTTGTACGTAAATTCGTTACCAAATTGCAGATTTTGTCTTTTTTGCTACAAATTCGTTATAAGTCCAAATCATATGCAACAAATTTTGTAAATTAGTAAATATTAATACCTATCTACAGTAATTTTTATGAAATTTTATAAATGAATTTATACTATTAAAATATTCAAGGAAAGTCCAAATTATGAATTTTGTAACTCTTAAACTATACGTTCAAAAATGTCGAAATAAATTTTATAAATCTTAGAAAATGCTAAACTAATTATCTGGAAGTTTTTATGAAGCTACGAATTAGTTTGATTTGTCGTATTTTTCCAAATGTATGTTTGCACGTTGTTTTGCGTGTTTATTTGGTTCTTTATCTGTTACGCGTAGACGTTGACCTGTGTGAGGACACGGATTTCGAGGATCAAGCTTCAGACCAAGACTCATTTGCTTCTGAAGGCAAGTTATGCTTTGATCATTTTGCTCCTATGTTTTTAAAAGTTATGTTGATTTAAATTATGCATGCTAATTTAATTATAATGCTTTCAAGTAATTTGGGATTAGATATTTACCACTTGATATTGTCACCTTATCCATAATATTTGTATGTCACTAAATCATTTGTCACCCTATGTTGGATTTTACATACTGGTCTATACTAGTTGCCAGATTGGGGTAACTAGAACGTGTTAGTTTGCTTAGCCATGCTACCCGAACTAATGACACGGTATTGGAAATAAAGTCGAATATTAACTATTGAATTATAGAACATGTTTTGAAAGAATGTGGCATGTGTTATTAAAAGGATGATGGCACGTGGTGCATGGTAACCAACCGGGTGGGAAAATGGTTTAGACTGGGGCAAGTGGCAAGATGTTCAGTGGTGGGCCAGATGTGGCATTTGGGCGGTCGCATTTGGATTAGGTTTTTATTGGCATGTTGACATGATGAATTTTTGGGAAGTCTTGCCTCGGTCAATTAAGGATTTAACCTTGCGAGCCTTTGACTGGGTCATTCATACAACCACAAGTTCGGAATGGGGCGGACCTAAGCGAGTAAATTGTGAAATCTATTCTTGATGCTTGTCGTGGTGGAGTGAGTCCGGGTGTACGGGTAGTAAAACTCACAGCGCAAGAGGGGGCCTGTTGTGGAGGTGTATCCTTGATGTTGAATCCTTAGCGGGCAATCTTGAGTTTAGACGGATCTTTGGAAAGGCTTTGTTACGATTACGCGCCTTTGAGGTGTTTGACTGTATCTTGTGGGTAAAGTGTATAACCTCTGCAGAGTGTACAAACTATTTGAATAGCCGTATCCACGGTATTGGACATCGCTCGGGGATTACAGTCAAGAGTTAGACTTTATTAAAAATGTGGTTGGGTTAAAAGACGAAGTTGATGGAAGTATGAATTAGGATGTGGATATGCTTTTACTTAACTTCTGGAAAAGTTATTGTTAATTCTACTTGTTTTTACTGCTTTCGAATCTACTTATGTTATTTGTTCAATGCTGTTTATTGCAAATAAACCTTTAAGCCATTCCATTGGAATAAGCCTGGCATGTAGCATATTAGGTTGCATTCTGTGCATGACTTGTTGAGTACGGTGTGTACTCACCCCCTTGCAAACATCACAACCTCAGTTGAAGAAGAAGCTGCACCTGCAATAGAGGAGGAGTTCCAGGAAAAGCCGACAAACTAGGAGCGAGCCCAGTCAGTTGCCTGTGGCAAATTGGGGCTCTACGAAGATTTATTTCCGCTGTTGTTATTTGTTTACTCTGAACTTAGCCCTGCGTGGCTTAATATTGTAAGGCTGACCTTAAGGTCTTAACAATTTAATTTGAGATAAATACCTTATTGTTATTATTTCCGCTGTGTATGTGTGATGGTATTCATCTCCGTTGTATCTGTGAGCACCAGCGTGATTCTAGACTGGTGTATCACACTGAGTGTTCGGAATTCAAATTCCGGGCGTGACATACTACTTGTAATGTTTCCAATCGCGTTTTCTTGAGAGCACATTTGCATCGCACTTGTTATGAGTTGAGGTATGGGCGAAAGTCCAGTGTTTCTCATTTTTGCGTTTTTGGTTGCAAGTGTTTTATCTTGAAGTTTGGTAACCTAGATAAATTTGAGTCTTGTTCTTCTGATGGTATCTTTTTGAGTTATTCGACTTCCTCTCATAGCTATATGGTCTAGAATTGTGATGCGAATAGGATCATAGAGACCTGTGATGTGACCTTTGATCAGGCTAGCCTAGGAGTTAGACCTGATATTTCAGGCTCTTCTTATCCCTCCGAGACCATCTTTGTAGAGGATGAGGATGATGGAGATGATGGTGTTCCACCTGATCCAGTCCCCTCTATACCTAAGGTGCCTCATATTTCCATTTCTGCACCTCAGGGAGACCAACCCCTACCTTCAGACTCTCCTTCAGCGAGTGGTTCTGTTCCTTCCTCTTCTACTCAAGAGGTAGATGCCACTTCTAATTCTGGTCCTCCTCGCCACATTCAGCATTCTCATCCTCCTGAGCAGATCATTGGTGATCTATTTGAGTGTGTTACGCGCTCAAAATCAGGCTTATCTTCTATCTATCTTCACTCTGCCTTTGTTGCCTCTTTTGAGCCAAAGGATGTTACTCATGCATTATCCGATGAATCATGGATTAATGCTATGCATGAGGAACTAGAAAAATTTTAGAGGAACAAAGTCTGGTAGCTTGTAGAGCCCCCATTTGGTCATAATATCATTGGGACCAAGTGGGTGTTCAAAAACAAGCAGAGTGAGGATGGGGTTGTCATTCGCAACAAGGCTAGACTAGTTGCACAGGGCTTCACTCAGGTTGAAGGTCTAGACTTTGAGGAGACCTTTAACCCTGTAGCTAGACTAGAGGCGATTAGAATCCTGCTTGCATTCTCTGCATCCCAAGGCTTCAAACTCTATCAAATGGATGTCAAGAGTGCATTTCTTGATGGCTTCATTGAGGAAGAGGTGTATGTCAATCAATCTCCAGGATTTGAGAACCCCAAATACCTGAACCATGTCTATAAGCTTTCCAAGGCCTTGTATGGACTTAAGCAGGCCCCTAGAGCTTGGTATGAGAGGCTTAAGTCCTATCTTCTCAGTCATGGTTTCAAAATGGGTATAGTAGACAAAACTCTATTCATCAGACACCAGGATTCTCATATCCTTCTCATCCAGATTTATGTGGACAATATTATCTTTGGTGGCTCATCTCAGTCTCTTGTGTCTTATTTTTCTGAGGTGATGAGCACAGAATTTGAGATGAGTATGATGGGTGAGTTGAGCTACTTCCTCGGCTTCCAAATCAAGTAGACTCGGGAGGGTACTTTCCTGCACCAAGGTAAGTACACTCGGGATCTCCTAAGGTGGTTTGATATGTCTGATAGGAAGCCTGTGATGACTCCTATTTCCACCACTACTGTCCTCGAGCCCGATGAGGATGGTGAGCCTGCTGATCAAAAGGAGTTCTGCAGCATGATTGGCTCCCTCTTGTATCTTACTGCCTCTCGGCCGGACATACACTTTGCCGTGTGTATGTGCGCTCGCTTTCAAGCTTCTCCTCGCGTCTCTCATCGGCAAGCGGTGAAGCGCATCTTCAGGTACCTTAACATTAATTATGGTATCTAGTAGCTTCTTCCTCTTGTCTATCCCTTATAGCCTTTTCTGATGCTGACTTTGTTGACTGTAGGATAGATAGGAAGAGCACTTCTGGCACTTGCCAATTCATTGGCACTTCTCTTATTTCTTGGTCGTCTAGGAAGCAGTCTAGTGTTGCCTGATCTCTGGCGAGGCGAGTATGTTCTTTTGCACCGATTCTTTGTAGCAGTGCTCTAGATGAGATCGACCTTACGGGACTTTGGGTTAGAGATAGAGAGTGTTCCACTTTTCTGTGATAACACTTCTGCTATCTGCATTGCAAAGAACCAGTCTGACATTCCGGACCAAACACATTGATGTTAGATATCACTTCCTTAGAGACCATGTGGAGAAAGGAGATATAGTGCTCCAGTTCATGGAGAGTGATCACCAGTTGGCCGATATCTTTACCAAGCTTTTGGATAGCTCTAGGTTTGTTGCCTTGAGGAGTGAGCTTGGAGTCATGTGCCCTTACGACTTTCTATGAGGGGGAGCTGATCTGTATATTATGTATTATATTTTATTTCAGTTTTTCCTTTCTTTTGTATTGCTCTGGGTGCTTATGGGTTTTATTCCTTAGAGTTATAAGTTCACTTCACTTAGACTTCTGGCATGCTTTGCATGGACCTCTCATCTTGCGCTTTAGGTTGCTATCATGCTTAATTAGTTGTTCTATCTTCTTTCTAGGTTGAGTTCCCTCACAGTCTTATAAATCTAGCAAGTGTTGGGCCCCCTGGGTAGACCGGGTCTGTGTGCACTCCTTAGTGTGAGATCTAGAGGCAGCTTTCCTATGTTAGTCATTAGGGAAGATGAAAGCGAGTCTAAGCCGTAGTGTTCTCTACCATCTTTTCTATGTTCTATAACCACCCAGTTCACAGTTTCTTGACTTCTTCCCTCCATTCTATGTTTCTGGCTTTAATTGAGTTCTTTTTGACCATTCTTGAGCTTAATCTTGCTAATAACTCAATTTGAACCAGATTTGTGCTTAAAATGGAATCACATGTTAAGGGGGAGTTTAAGAATTTTTCTCATGCATTGCATATAAACTTGTTTTTTCATTTTATGAGCTTTCTCTATTATGCAAATGATCCATGTTTCATTTTATACACCATGCTATATTATGAAGAAAATTACTTGCTTAGATATGTCCAAGTTCATTTATCTTGCTAAGCTTGCAAAAAAATTTTAAAAAAAAGGCTTTAAAAGAAAAACTTGATAAAACATATTGCGTTTACTTGCTAAGTTTCTTCTCTAAGTGTATTTGCCATGATTTGTGAAATTCTAGAATTCTTTAGAATCCCTATAGCAACTTGGGTGAATCTTGTTTGATCCATACTTCAGTCCTTCACTATCTTAAAAATGAAAATGCTAAAATGAAAGTGAAGCAAAATTGACTCTTTTTGTGCGCATTAGACTCAACACTTCACATTCACAAGACGGCTTCTCATTGCACTTGAGATAAACTTAGAATGTGTTGTGAATGACCAAGATCATTCTCTTAAGAGTCCCTCTTGAGATGATCGAATATGGCTTGAGTCGATTGCTTTAAAAATGCAAAAAAAAACAAATGTGGGTAAAGAATGCAAATAATGTGAAACATTTGCACCCCGCTATGTCTTTCAAAAATTCAAAGAAAAATTTGCATACAATAAAAATATATATAAGCTCGAAGAACTTTATATGAACTTCTAGATTCCCCAAAGTGTTGAGTAGATTGAACTCTATATTTTCCATTTGATCCTTTGAATGGTTTTGCTTCTAGTTTTGAAACTAATGACAAGTGTTGCGCATGTTCATTCTTGGTAAAAATGACATGGTTTCAATTAAATCTTGCTAGCAAAATATTTATTTGCACTTGGACATACCTTAGGCTGCATTACTTGCATAAAAACAAAAAAAGGGGAGAAAAGAAAATGCTATCTTGATGCCTATATTGCCAAAAGGGGAGAAATCATATAAAAGGCATCATTTTGCATCTTGATTCATCTTAATTCTTATGATCTTTGTTAATTTTTGCTATCATTCATAGATCATAAGTATTTCTAGTTGCCAACTTGGTCATGTTTTTTATTTCTATTTCTTTGATCAAGTTTGGCTTTGCATTCAAATTGCTTTCTTCTTCTCTTATTCAAACTCAAAACTTATGCCTTTTCATGTGTTTGTCAATATACTCATCAAGGGGGAGATTGAAAGACCATGTGGAGGTCTATCCTTGGATGTGATGAGTAATTGACAAGATTTGAGATTGGGTTGATTTGAAATTGAGTTTGATTTGAATTGGATCTTCAAATTGAAGCAATTTGAGTGTCGGTTGCTTTTCCCAGTGCTACCGGCCAAGGGGTGGTAGCACCAGACATTTGAGAGAAATTATGATTGATTAATGATTTTGGGATAATCATTGAAAATATGTGTGGGCATTGCTATGTGAAAGGTTTTTCCTTGTCTTTGATGGTTGCAGGGTGACGGTCCTAGGTCATGGTGAGGTGGAGGAAGACTAGGACTAGGCGAGGAGCGTCAGAGGTCCAGACGGTCGGAAGATCACCGGAAGATGATCGGAGATGGAGTCCAGGCAAGCCAAGAAGACAAGGAAAGGAGGAGATTCAAGCTAGACGCCGCATGGATCAAGGAAGGCCGTCGGATTGCGGTCTAGTTGATAGGTTAGCGGGTCTAGGTAGTATCCTTTGAAAACCGTGCAAGAAAACCCGGTATATGTGTGGGTTTTGGATTAGCCCTTGCATGGCTGTGTGAGTGGGCAAATCCTAGCCCTTAGATGAGTTCTCTAGGGTTGAAAGCTGCATCCAAGGGTGGTAGGTGGCCCAAGAGTAGTATAAATAGGGGTGGAGGGGTAGCCTCCTTCCCTTGAAGGTTGAAGAGTTTTTTGTGCTCCTTTGAGCTCTGCTCACCTTGTTGTGTGGCTTTGTAAACCTTTTCCTTCTAGAAATGGAAATATTTTTCATTCAAGCTTGAATTTAAATTACACACTTACTTTATGTCTTAAATTCAGCATTTAAATTCCTGTAATTTACTTTCACGCAATTTACTTTCTTGCAATTTGGATTTGCCTCCCCTCTTTCCAAATGCTGATCTTGGATTCTTGAGTGTGTTCATATGGTCTTACATCTCTTTTGTACTCTTGAATTGAGTAGAGATTATCTTTTCTTTCAAGTTGCAACTCTGTCCAGAACTTGTTCTTCATATAGAAGTTAGTATTTGATTTTTAGAAAAATATAAAAAAATCATTTTTGAGTGATTCTTCTTTGAGAAGGTGCAAGACTCTCATATACATCTGTAGAAAAATTTTGGAGTCCACTTGTTGCACTATTTGGGTGCCATGAGGTGAAAACCGAGCCCTAAACTTTTTGCTAGAAGTTCCTAACTATTTGTGTTCTTCGAGTTTTACTCATTTTTATGTAAGCATTTTGAGGTAAAATTTGGTGGAGTTCTTCACAACTCATCTTCTCATAGGGAGAAAAATTATAAAAATTTCTTCAGTACCAGAAACCCACCAACCACCTATTCTAATTGAGGACAGTTTCTGGAAATTCTGCTTTTACTTTTCTGAAAGTGAGTTTTGTGATTTGAATTGATTTCCTTTCTAAAAGTAAGAGTTGAATTTATTCCTTTTTATTTTGGATACTAGACAACCAGGATTGTGACTCAAAAATCCCCACATATTTTGTGGTACTCATCCATGTAAGCTAGAGGTGCACATAGTTGTCTAGTTGTTCAGGTTTTTCACAATTTCCTTTGCGCGATTTTTTTGAGGTATTAGTTGGAATATTTTGGGGAAAAATTTTATTTGCGACCATTCACCCCCCTCTATTCTCCATCTCGATCCTTCACACTCATTTGCCAAAGAAATCCCTTCCACCATTTGATCCAGGCAACCCGATGACTCCAATGTTCGACCAGAAGAAAACACTACTCGATGCCGCACAAGCTCAACCGCTCGAGCACCCAACTTGAGGTTCGAACGTCCCAGCCGACAAGGTGCTAGGAGCTAGCTACTGGGACCATCTCACGATAGTCATCGAGCAGCGAGATCGGCAATGGCTAGCTCTAGCCATTCAGCCTCCAGGACCGTCTGTTCCAACCCCCACCAGAGATGCCTTGGGTTCTTCAAGACTGTATCCCTCACAATATACAGGATCTGCGTGACGTCCTATGTGATTGAAGGGAAGAGCGTGACCGCAAGGATCACGAGTGATGAGAAAATGAGTCCCCATCCTCAAGGGACTGATCTCTAGCACGTCTAACTTGACGCGACGAATCTTCGCCTTCAAGGGGCCGCTCGTTGACATGGTGCAGGTTCCCTCCTCGACATGATGCACGCCAATGGCAATGGCAGGCGACCCCTAAGGACGTCGATGAGGGGTGCAAGGTGTTCACTCCTAAGTTGCGCACAGTCAGATGGCCAGACAAGTTTAAACTAGGCCTGGTTGAGAAGTACTTGGGCAAAATTAACTCCATCGAGTGGCTACAGATCTACACTATAGTCATGAGAGCTGCCGAAGGAAACGAGAAGATGATGGCCAACTATCTGCTCACCACCCTAGATGGTGTATCTTGGTTACTCAACCTCTCACCTCAATCAATATCGTCGTGGGTAGAGTTGCGGGACTAGTTCATCACCAATTTTTAGGGTACATATGAATACCTCGAAATTCGTAGAAACTTGCATCAGGTGGTGCAAAAGCCAGGAGTGTCATTGCGTGGCTTTATTTGATGCTTCAATGACAAGCGCAACCTGATTCCTGACATCTTAGATGAAGTGGTCATAGTGGACGTCAAAAATGGTGTCAAGGACAGGGAGCTAAAGGGAAAGCTTGGGTCATCCAAGCAAGGGGCGAAGAAGAACAAGAACTACAGGGAGAAACACAAAAGTAACTCCATTGTAGCCACGGTCGAAAGGGGCAAGGTGCACAACCTAGGTGACAACAATGGCCGAAGCTATGGAGGGAACAAGTACTACCTAGTCCATCATACGGACAAACATGACTTTGACGAATGCCAAGTGATCAGTAAGAAGGTCCAAGAGAAGCTCAAGGCTGCCATCACCGAGCGCGGAATCAAGCAGGCCAAAGGAAAACCCGAGGACGACGAGCCTGAATACCACGGGGCTGATCACAAGTTGGTGCACATTTTTAGAGGATCTGCCACTTATGAGTCCAAGAGACAGTACAAGGCGGTTGAAAGGGAGGTCAACCTAGCCATGCCAGCTCTCTCCAGATTTCTCAAGTGGTTGAAAATGCCAATCACCTTTGACGAATCAGATCACCTAGCCGTGGTCCTACATCTGAGGTGATATCCCGTGGTGGTCGAGATCACCATCATCAACATTAAGGTCACCCGAATCTTGGTCAATGGAGGTAGTTCATTAAACCTAATCTTCACGAAAACACTAAAGAACATGGGAATCCCTCGGACAGAAATAAAGGCCGGAGCCGAGCTGTTCCATGGCATAACTCTGCGCTCATTGTCAATACTGCTTGGCTAGATCGAGCTAGCAGTTATGTTTGGAACGCTAGATAATTTCTGCACTGAAAAGATTCTCTTTAATGTAGTAGACTTTGAGACTGCTTAAAACATGATCATGGGCCGCCCAATGCTAGCCAAATTCATAGTAGTGGTGCACTACGTGTATCAAATCATCAAGATGCCGACGCCAAAAGGAATCCTTATGATCAAGGGAGACCAACGCGACACAGTCAGGTGCGACAAGAAAAGTCTAGAGATGGTCAAGCATCTCTATAGATCGGCAGCCAGTGCCGACGGTAACGAAGCTAAGCGCCAAAAATCCAAGAGTAGCGATCAAGCTCTCGTGTCCAATAGCACCACCAAAGACCTGGTCGATGATGGCAAGAAGGACAAGAAGACCAGTGGGGATGTCAAAACAGTGCCCTTAGACCCGTCAGAGCCCTCCAAGACACTCAAGGTGGGTGCCGACCTTAATCCTAAATAAGAAGTCGAGCTCGTCATCTTTCTTTGCGCAAACCGCAACATGTTTGCTTGGTAACTACTTGACATGCCTGGGGTCCCCACAGAGGTGATCGATCATCGGTTGGCTATGGAACCAAGCATCAAGCCTGTGGTGCAGAAGCAGCATAGATTCGCAGAAGATCGAAAGCAGGCCATACAAGAAGAGGTTGGCAAACTCCTGAAGGTCGGCTTCATTCGAGAGGTCTGTTACCCGATGTGGCTAGCAAACCCTGTCCTCGACAAGAAGCCCAACGGCAAGTAGAGGATGTGCGTCAACTACACCGATCTCAAAAAAGCCTACCCTAAGGATCATTTTTCTCTTCCCCGCATTGACCAAATAGTGGACTCTACCGCGGGTTGTGAACTGCTAAGTTTTCTAGATACCTTTCCGGGTTGTCACCAAATTAGCATGTTCACAGAAGATGAGGAGAAAATTGTTTCCACTATGCCTTTTGGTGTATTCTATTATATTAAAATTCTTTTTGGTTTGAAGTGTGTTGGTGCCACCTATCAATGCTGTATTCAAAACTGTTTGAAATCCCAAATAGGGCACAATGTAGAAGCATACGTTGATGACATTTTGATAAAATAAAAAACTGGGAGCACCTTAATCGGTGACCTTGAGGAAACATTCAATAACCTCATGAAGTATCGAATGATGCTTAACCCTGAGAAGTGCATGTTCGGCATTCCGTCCAGTAAGCTTCTCGGTTTCCTACTGTCTAGTTGAGGCATCAAAGCCAACCCGCGCAAAATCGAGGCTATCGAACAAATGTGTCTTCCACAGACACTAAGAGAAGTGCAAAAGCTCGCAGGCTACATTGCAACTCTAAATTGATTCATCTCTCGGATGGGCGGGCGAGGGCTACCATTCTTCATGCTGCTTAAGAAGCAGGACACTTTCGAGTGGACCAAGGAGTCAGAAAAAGTTTTTCAAGATTTGAAAAGATATTTATCTTCTCTATCAATTTTGATTTCACCTAACAAAAATGAGGAGCTCTTTCTATATATTGCAGCTATCCCCAAGTAGTAAATATAGTCTTGGTGGTTGAATGAGATTGTCCCGAGAAAAAGACCAAAGTCCAAAAGCTGGTGTACTACGTGAGCAAGGTCTTGCATGATGCCAAGCTGCGATACCTGCAAATATAGAAGATGTTGTACACCATCCTGATGACCTCCCGAAAGCTACAGCAATACTTCTAGGCGGATAAGATTATGGTCATGACGACATACCCACTCAAGGTGGTGATACGCAACCGAGAGGCAACAGGGCAAATTGCGCAGTTGGTGATTGAACTCAATGAGTTCAAGGTCAATTTCGCACCGCGGACTAGTGTCAAGTCAGGGATCCTAGCATGCTTCATCATGGAATGGACACACGTCGAGAAAAAGGAGCACAAGATGGTCGATGACCACTGGACTATGTTCTTCGATGGATCACTCAAGCTCCAAGGCTCGGGGTCCAGTATCATGCTCAAATCCCCGACTGGTGAGGAACTCAAATATGTCATTCAACTCGATTTTGAAGCTTCGAATAACATTATAGAATACGTGGGACCGATCAATGGGCTCCGAATAGCTACGACACTTGGGATCATGCGATTATTCATGAAAAGGGACTCACAACTAATCATAAACCAAGTGCAGAAGGAGTACCAGTGCTTGAATGAAAATATGGTGGCATACCTGAACGAGGTTTGCAAGTTGGAGCTCAAGTTCAAAGGGCTCGAGGTAAGGCATATCCGGCGAATTGATAACTCTGCAGCTGATGAACTTGCTAGGCTTGCTTCATTCCGTTCACCGGTACCTGCAGGAGTCTTCAATGAGAAAATCCTTAACCCATCCATCTCCCCTGTACGGGAGATAGATGCTGCCCAACTCGACCAGCAGTCTTATCGAATTAGAGAGGCAGAACACGTAGACACGAAAGCTGCACTACTCAAAGGCGAGATGACTTGGATAACTCCATTCTAGGCCTATCTTGAAGGTCGAGAGATCCCTGATGATGATGCCTCAGACAAAGAAATTGCATGTAATTCCAAGCTATACGCATTGGTAGACGGCAAACTCTACCAAAAGGGGAGTAATGGAATCTTGATGAAGAGCATCACTCAGGAAGAGCACAATAAAATATTGCTCGATGTCCATGGAGGCATCTGCGGCCACCATGCGTCCTACCGCACTCTAGTCGGAAAAGTTTTTCGGCAGGGTTTCTACTAGCCGACAGCCCTCTAGGATGCTTGCGAGCTAGTGAAAAAGTAAGAAAGCTACCAATTTTACAGCAAGCAAACCACCCAACCAGCCCAGGCCCTGCAAACTATTCCTCTTTCTTTGCATTTCACCGTCTAGGGCTTGGATATATAGGGACCTTTCCCTAGAGCCCATGGAGGTTACAAGTTCTTGTTCGTGGCAATCGACACGTTCACCAAGTGGATCAAGGCTGAAATTGTCAAGAGCATCACCTCAGAAGAGGCCAAGAAATTCATGAGGAGCATCATTACTCGATTTGGCATCCCTAATCAAGTAATCACTGATAATGGTAGCTAGTTGAAGAGCAATACTTTCACAGTTTGGGTATCAAACTTTGCTTCGCCTCTATAGCTCATTCTCAGAGTAACGGTCAGGTCAAATGCACCAACAGCATAATTTTGTAGGGGGTGAAGACCCACGTATTCGATAGGCTCAAGGCTTAATCGACCCGGTGGGCAAAAGAACTACCCTCGGTGCTATGGACCATTCACACATCGACTAGTCGAGCCACTGTGAAACACTATTTTTCTTGGTCTATGGAGCAGAAGCGATGCTCCCGACCGAGTTAATATTCAGATCACCTCGAGTGGACAACTACTCAAAAAAGGAACAAGAGCATATGTGAACCGATGATGTAAATCTACTCAAAGAGTACAGAGATCAAGCGTCTCCATTCAAATAGCCAAGTATCAGCAAGCTTTATGCAGATACCATGGCCAGAGGATCCAGGAAATAGTGCTCACCATGGGGGATTTAGTACTATGAAAGGTGCAGAAGTAAGATACACCTAAGTGGGAAGGTTCGTACGTGGTGGTCGAAGTGACTCGACTCGGATTAGTACGGCATCGGAAGGAATGATACTAGACAACTTGTGGAACATTGACCAACTAAAAAGATTTCACACGTGAACAAAAAACAGTGCATCACTGCAAAAATTCAGGTGAAGTAAAACTTTATTATTTTTACTAACAAAAGTCATTTGATTACGTTTTGAGACTGGTATCCTATAACTACTTGTCCCCCGAGGCATCGTGCCGCCTCCCTTGCATCCATGGGGACTAGAAGCTGATTGTCCCCGAGATGGGCCTACACCCTTTGTGCAGGCTAGACGAAGAGGTGAAGACTCGGTCGCTTGTCGATGAAGAAGGCGACCTCTTCATTGCCAAAAGCCTTCAAGCACCACAAGGGCTTAGAGGGTGAGTAGGCGCCAAGCTGTTGAAGCTGTTTTGAGCTTCACCTCCTTCACTAGCACTGGTAGCTTCACCTTCTTCTCCTCGTGTGCCGGCGGTGGCATCTGCTCTCGCAAAAGGAGCAGAAGTGGCATCGTCTTCTTCGATGACGACGTGCAGCTTGCTAGTAACCTCATCCTCCTTTGGTTGGACTGTCCTCTCAACGACCTTCCAACTGATCTCCTCCTCCTCCTCTTTAGAGATGACGATGACAATCCACCTCGAGGAGCCTGCGGTTGGAGGCGGAGGGGGAGGAATCTCCATGGTGATTTCCAAAGGAGGGGATCCTCTGACGATCTCCACAGACAAGGACGATGGTGGAGTGGAGGCCATGGATGGAGTTAAGAGGCTAAAGTGTTGTGAGTAAGGGACAAGAGAGAAGACAAGTTGTGGCAGGTGACAACAAGTCCTGTCTTTTTATAGCTCAGGGAACGGGTTGTGCCATAATCACAAACCACCCAGAGTCGTGTCGGTTTTGATCCACGAGGTGTCCTTCACACTTCCACATAAATGCGGGAACCAAAGAGACGCTAAGTCAAGATGAGCCACCTCGAAGCTGAAAGGGCACGAAGGTTACAGCAACATTTGGTCACGTGTAAAAAAAGAGAAGGCTGAGCCTCACCAGCACGCGTGGGGGCTCACGCACCTAAGCGTATGGTCAAAGGCTACCATCTATGATGCTCACGCCTTAATTTCTCCTTGATACACTCATCGAGTAGAGAGCCGAGGGCTGCATCACATGTTTGGTCAGCGCACTTGCTCTACCATCACCCCGATGCATTCATCGAGCGGAGGGACAGGAGCTATATTGCTTGATCTTTTCTAATGCTTCTTGATTCTAATGCTCTACTTTTTCCTCGAATCGAGCAAAGGGTCACGAGCTACAACATGCACATTGGCACATACGCCCTTCCTTCTACTTGAGACAACCACTGAGTAGGAGGTCAAGGGCTACATCACTCGATTTTTGTCTTCATCTAGCTCTACCCACGGGTCAATACGTTTATTGAATAAGGGGTTTGGAGTCGCAACAGGTGCGTGTTACTAATGCTCCACTTTCATCTCGATCCAGCTATCGGGTACAGAGTCGAGGGCTACATCACAGCATTGTGCTTACTACACTCTACTCCTCACTCGCTGGTTTCATCGAGTAAGGAGTTGAGGGCTACAGGTCACCCGATACCTCTTCTAGTTTTCTTTTGGTTGATACCGTTATCGAGCGAAACACAATGTAGGCACAATCCCCTGATCTCAGTTTATTTGTCTCTTTTACATGCGATTTTATACATGCATTTACTCGATCACATACTTAGGATGTTAGCAAATCAAACTAATGAGTGGCCATGCGTGAACCCTATGACGAGCGACTCTATCCTGCGTGCATATGAGCACTAGATTATCAGACATCTAAAGCTCAGCAGCCGATGGGAGATGAGGCCTCTAGTCAGTTCTACATGTGCTACCCAACAAGTTCATGTTTGTTACAAAGTCTAAGTCATATGGTTGATAAAGATATGCAAAAAATCATGTAGTGCCTCTAGCTCAGCTCTAAGGGCACCTAGTTTGGTGTCTCTCATCTTGAGCACTTGTTGACTAGATGCCATGAGCTGCTCCGTTTTCTAGTGGGCCTGCTCCCAGAATGCTTCTACTTCGAGCAGGGTGTCCGCGGCGCACTACGGGAATAGGCCAAGGGGTGTTAGAGAGTGAAGCAAGGAACAAGGTAGAGCCCAGAGAGATTTGGTAGTGGTCACGTACCTGAAACTGGGGCTTCAAGATAGACCAAAATATCCGAGGCTCTTGGGAAGCTGAAGAAGGGGGAACAGTCATTGCTACAGGAGCTGCCAAAGAGGGAGTTGCGATCATAGAGACCGTGCCAAGAGATGACAAGGCATCTATGGCGACATTGTCGACAACACCGCTAGACACACTTTTCCTACAAAACATTTCTTGTTTTATGTCTCCAAAAGAGAGAGGAACAATCGCAAGTGGAAAAGAAGGTGACTTACTTCGCCAGTTTAAGTTTTGCCTGCACATTTTTTCTCTGCACAGTATTTTTTGGCAGGACTAGTCTAGTCTTGGTAGCTGGCTTTTCGATTAGTGCAAGAAGTGGCACCGGCGGGACAACAGCTGGTGACTGAATCTGTAGATCAGTATCCAATGTTAATGAACAACTACCGAAGATGGAATCCACAAGCGCTGCTCGATAGTGGCCTTACCTGCTCGACAGCTCTAGTCGATGGGGACTCTGCTTGGGAGATGTCTGCAGAGCAATCACTGACTTCTGCATATCAACCCCCAGGTAGCCCACTGTTTATTCAGTATTTGCTGAATTATATCCAAAGAAACTTCATAACATCCAAGCGAGTGATTGAAGGTCACCTGGTCGGATGGTCTCGGCGACAAGGTCTGAGGCCGTTTGACTAGCCGAAGGGGTGTTGGAGACTCCATCCTCCTCACTCGAGGGGACTCGGCCACTACTAGCTCTAAGGCCATCTCGCCCTCGCTTGGGGCGATGGTAGGAGCTAGGAAACTTTAAGATCTAGTGTGTAAAATTGCCACAACATTAAGATTTTCATGTAAATAACTGGAAACTCATGGGCCAAAATGAAAAATTGCCATGGCCAAAAAATTTGTCCTTTGGGACAGTTTCTCACACTATGGGCTGCTATTGTCTAGTTGGCAATGCCAGCCTACATGCTAGCTAGCATGGCCCAATCCATTGGGCAAGGTACGTTAAAAACCATAGGTTGCTAGGGCCTCGCTCTATGAGCTGGTAGTGCTTAGTGGATGGTGGGAGCAAGGCGCACAGTGTTGGCGGCTAGGTGGTGCTCGGTGGGAGCTCCGAGCGGCGTAGGATCTGGCGAATCTAGGTGGCGGGCCTAATATATATATGCAGTAGGAGTTGCGCATCGGGTGGGGCTACCGTGGGAGGTGGTTGGAGTGGGCGCATGGCAGCCGGTGGTGCTTTGCACAGTGGCAGCATGGTGCCAGGCAAGGCCTACAATGGGTGCGTTGCATGACTCCGGCATGAGAAACACAACCGTGCAATGGGCACGATGTGGGGGCAAGTCAGCACCGGTGGCTCGACAAGAGTGGCGCTGATGGCGTTAGGCCTGCTTGGCTGGCAACACATTATTTTTTTTCATTGGTTTGATGAATAATAACTGTGAACCCTAATTGGTTGATTAGATTAATCCTGTCTTCAATAAATATTAAGAACGACTAATCTTGGTAATTAGGGAAAATAATCTATAGGATTAAAAGACTACTCAAATGCAATTAACTTATGTGCTTTGAACTTACGTACGGCTTGCAGTAGATATAATCACTCGATGCCAATAGAAATCCGAAGCAATGTAGATAGATGCAGGTAGACAACCTTGATGGCTTCTGAGAGCTTCATATTAATATCGTTTGTAAAATAATGATGAGTACTATAAGCAAATCACAATGTATCAATCGAAAATAGATGAAGAACACATAGGATACAGGGAGGTAAAACTCTCCTCTTTATTAGACTGATTCTCTTGTACTATGGGATGCTATATTCACAGTGAAATAGAGAAAAGATTCTAATTCAGTCAAAAAGAGATATAGTTCAATGATATCTTAGCAACTAAGACCAAATGTCAGATTATATCTTAACAGCGTATATACGACCGGCGCTGTTCAGGAAACCAATGATGGTGCGATCGGGAAACCAATGATGGTGACGGTTTCGGGAGACAACACTACGGGTGCTCACGTGGGTGACAACCTGGTGGGTGTGAGCGGGAGGTGAGCGTTTCAAACTGTAGAACGCACAGTAGATGACGAAAAGGCGATAGAAAAACTGAACTGAGGTGAGCAAGAAGAAACTCGATTGCTAGCCACTGTCAGCAAAAGAATCAAATTAAATAGCGGAATAGAATTAGTGATAGGTGGAACATGATATGATGTGAATGGATGTCGACGTAGCTCACTGGATTTAGAGATCGGCACGTCAGTTGCATAAGAGCAATAAGGGCAACTTTGTGTTGCATGTTGCAGAGCGCACCTCTAGTTGTGTGCGTTGCAGGATGGGCAGCCGGGGTCAATAGCGAAAAGTTGGCTGTTTCGAGTCAAAATCTTCAAACATTGTAGTTAATGAGTTTAAAATTAAATTAAGTCTATTTTGAGTGAAAAATATTAATATGGCCCTGCTCGATACTGACTTATTAACTCAATTTTAAGTAACCATTTAGATAATAAATAAAATAATTTTATATCAAATTATATCAGTTTTAAAATAAACTCAATAATATCTCTTTAAGCTCAACAGCCACTCACGTCTCATATCATGGGCGTTGTAGTGAGCAGATGGGCGACCGGTTGGGCAGTAGCGTCACATGTGCTGGAGGACCTTGTGTCTGGGGCTCTGAGCCATCGAAGGGGTGGGAGGAAAGAGGAGATAGAGAGAGGAAGAAGAAAGAGATGATATGCAAGGCCAACATGGCAAATCACTTTCAATATTGAGTTTTAGAGAGTATGTAGATCTAAAATGATAACTATTTGTGATCAAAGGGAGTAGTACAAAGTCGTAACTTGCTGCTCTAGCCATAAATATAGAATTAATGAAGAAAAATGAGTAGAGATTAAAAGGTCGAGTACACACAGTTGGTCGTAAGGATCAAAATTTAGTAGCCGTACTTTGTACATATAATTTTAGTGCTTTATAATCTTATGAGAGTTCAAGTAGATCTGAGGCACATGATCATACCTAACCATCTTTAATGGGGTCAGGAAGTTTGTTCAACTGACCAGGGTCCGCAATATTGTCGATAATCATGCAAATATTGTGATTATCAACCCTATCGAGCCGGTATAATATATGAAACCACTCGGTAAACCTGTGAAATTCAAATGCAAATTCAAAAAAAATTAAAAATTTATTATAATGTGTTAAAAATTTTTAAATATGTTGTTGTGATGTACTGAGGCAATGCTAATGATGCTGCAAAATTTTCAGATGATTATCAGGTATGTGTATTTTTAAAAAATTCTGACAGTGCTACTGTCTCTGAATATACTATTCTGTTTTTGATTTTCTAGGCACACTAAATGAAATCTAATATTTTTGCAAATTTTTGTGTGAGGTCCAGAAGCAATGCTACTGATTTTGTAAAATTTTTAGATGATAATCAGACCTGTGTATTTTTAAAAATTCTAAAAGTACTACTGTCTTTGTATATGCTCTTATGTTTTTGATTTTCTATGGGCAATAAATGAAGTTTAATATTTCTAAAAATTTTACTACATAATCATAGTGAACTCTTTATGATAACATTAAAATTTCAAAGCATGATCAAGCTTGTCAATATTTATAAAAATTTGAAAGTGTCTCTATTCCTTTTCATTAATTAATATTTTTTATTTTGCAGAAGTTCTAAATGAATTCAAAATTGTTGAAATTTCTTTATGATATTTTATAGATTAATTGGGATTTATTGTGTTTTTATGCTAATTTTTACAGCTTGTTTCCATTTTCCTTTAGTGTGTAGTAATTTTGAATAAAATCGCTCAAAAATCATGTAAAATCACCCAAGAATCGTATAAAATCACTTGAAAAGCAAAATCCAGTGAAAAATGGTAAAAACACCTTTTCCTATGAAATTTGACTACCGATTTCAAAATATTTAACTTCAAACTCATTCAATTTCTAATAATTTTTAACCCATTTATAATGACAATCAAAAAATAAAAAAATCATTCGAAAAGTCAAACCCAGCTACTGACTACATGTATTATTTTAGCAGATCTGATCTACCTACTCTGATATGCTTTCCCTTTGTCATTTATCACGCAACGAGACAAATCCAAAAGTTTGGCTCGACATGAATGAATCATCACTAAACGAAAGGGACAGCGAATCTAGACGTGGGTCACACAGGATAATGATGTGAGAAAACATTAAAGAGACAAGGCGAGAAAGGAATATACTCGACTGTTTGTTTTTACTTTTGATTTTAAATTTAAGTCTTAAAAGTAGAATAAAAAAGCAAACAGTCTGATTCTAAGAATTGATTCTTACAATCTAGTCCATCCATATACACTAGAGATAGTTATTACATAGTATCTAGAGAAAAACTTTAGAGATTGTTATTGTATGAGATGACTTTATTGCTTATTCTAGATAACAATGATAAAAATTAAAGTAAGTAGTAGACTTTATTATTATATTTGCTCTTAGTATAATAGGACCTGCCACGGTAGAGACGAAGTACGAGGCTTTTCTTCCATTACTAAAACAAAAAAAAGTAAGGCTTTTTGAGCTGCTAGGTAGCATAGGTAGGAGAATTTTTTAAATAATATATGTTTAATGAAAAATTACAGAAATAATATGCTAAAAAAATAATAGTTTTGCACACTTATTGCACTTTCAAACTGTGACAAAGATTACATCGCAACTCCGAATTGCAATAATCTCTCTGTTGCAAATCCAAATTGCAACAGAGAGTTGTCGCTAACGGTTGGGCTCTCTATCGCAATTCTAAATTACGACAGACTCTCTGTCTCGGTTTGGATTTGCGACATAGAGGGTAAAAATTGCAGCCCTGGCCTTCGGCCTTATTTTCACCGAGCACATGAGCCAACACAACCGAGAGCGCATGCGCCGGAGAAAGAAGAGAGGAAGTGGAGAGGAAGAAGAAGAAGAGGGAGAGGAGAGGAGGGGAGGAAGAAGAAAAGGAGGAGGAGGGGAGGAAGAAGAAGAAGAAGAGGAGGGGAGATTCATCGCATTCTTGAGGTAAATCTTATTTCATTGTTTTAATTTAGAATTTAGTGACCAAATAAAATAGATTAGTAAGTAATTAGGTTTGTAGAGCATGAAATATTTAGAAAAACAATATAGGGATAAGATTAATTAGGGTTGTAGTTAATTAGATATGTAGACTGGCTATAGTTTATTTAAATGGATGATTTAGTGATCGAATTGTATGGGTTTTTAATTATTTAGTTGTGTGGAGTTATAATAGCTATGAATATAGAAAACTGCAAGAATTATGAGAGACACAAAATGTGTAAAAATTACGCGAGATACAATGTGATACAGAAATTAATTTTTGTAAGGCTACAGCAGTTGTTTGAATTGATGTAGAGTATGTCGTCGTATCACATTGTATGTCAGATACTAGAATTACGCGAGATACAATGTGATATGAAAAATTAATTTTTATAGGGCTGCAGCAGTTGTTTGAATTGATGTAGAGTATGTCATATGGGTAGATTAAGACTTGAAAGGTGGTAGCGTTATGTCGTGCGATCATTAAAAAATTCATGAAATGTTTGACAGGTATAGACGAATGAGTAGAATTTAAAATACATTACGGAGAATGAGTTCCACAGATGGGTGCACAAGGGGTGGAACTTAGTCATTTTTCAAGAGTCACGGCTGCCCTGTCACGTGCTGATCAATGTTCGTGGGGCACGATTAACAAATGATTGTACCACATATTCTCGTTGGATAATAAATTGCATGATCTCAAGCTGTACGAAGTAGGGTCTTAGATACAAGATTACACATACTAGGAGTTAGTGGAACTGAAGTGGCTGAAATCCTGGAGCTTGTACGTAAGATTGGCAACTAAGAATGGTTGATTGTTAGTGTTGTTGGCGCAAGCATTTGAGAAAACTAATGCTGACCATACGATGCAGGAGGAGGTTGGTGGTGATGAACTCGAGGAAGTTGGGGAGTGCAGCCAAACCAGAGATTGCTTAGTGAGGCAGGATATTAGCTCGAGTCATGAGGCTGTGCGAGGTAAGGAAGGTGATGTTCTAAATCTAGATGCTCAGGTACTATTAGGCATGGAAGATGAGGGAGAAAACATTGAGAGATGGAGGCAAAAAGCCAGGAATATGAGAATTTGAGTAACGACGCAGATGATGAAGACCATTTCCCTACGGAGTGGGATGTATTTCAGTTCGCTAGATTGGTGGTCAACGAGAGTGAACACTTCTCGTGGCAGTCAGATCAGAATGAGGTGAGGCAATGTGCTATTTACAAGAATAAATTTGAGGTTCAGGAAGCAATGATAGCATGGGCAATGTCGCTTCATAGAGCCTTTAAGGTTGCGAAGTCATACCAGAGGGTCTATAATGTTAGATGCTAGATGGAGCGTTGCCATGACGTATGCATGCGTACCAGCTTAAGTGGGATACTGTTTGGAAGTCTTCTATAGTCGTCCCACACACATGCATGCTGACGAAGTTTGCCTAATCATATAGAAACATATCTTCAGGTTTTGTTGCAAATGCAATGTATGGGGAGATTGTGGGTAACCTTGATTTAGAGCCATGTGCCATCATACTTGCAATAGAGCAGAGGTTTCAGTTCACCATAAGCTATGCGAAAGTATGGAGAGCGAAGCAGAAGGCATTGAAAACTAAATTTGGTACATACGAAGACTCATATTAGAACTTACTAGGTATGCTTAAGGTAATCAAGGAAAGAAATTCTAGAACTTATATCGATATTTGTGAGTGGCTCTCGCAGCGCTTCTCTGGGAAGATGATACCCAAGCAGGCATTCTCTGCTTTCAGTGTATGTGTCAATGCGTTCAGACAATGTCATCCATTGTTATGTGTGGATGGGACATTCTTGATTGGAAAGTATAAAGGCCAGATATTGGCTGTCATAGAAGTTGATGGCAATAATCAGGTTCTTCTAGTAGTGCTCGCATTCCTGGAGGGTGAGAATACAGAAAGCTGGCTCTAGTTTCTAAGGAACATGAAAGCTGACGTCGTGGATCAGTGGCCTGGAGTGTGTGTTGTACACGATCAACATCTCAGGCTGTTGAAGGCGATCGTGCAGTTGCAGAAAGGTGTAGAAGAAATACATCCATAGCCTGATCTGCGAAGTAGGTGGTGCCAGCGGCACATGGGTGCTAACTTCTACAAGCAGGTCAAGAACAAGGACCTTACGAAGCTTTTTAAGTGGTTCTGCGATCAGACCCAACAGAGAAAGTTTGATGTACTGTAGAAGAAGTTGGACAAGTTGACATCAAGGCATACAACAGGGGCAGCGAAGAGGCCAATGCCTGGCATAGAGGAGGCCCTAGTAGTACTAGAAGTGTTACCTACGGAACCTCTGCACTTAGTCCGGAGGAATGAAAGATCCACGAAATACTTCTACCGAATGGATAGAGCATGAGTCTAGACAGAAATGGGCATTACTTTATGACACCGATGGTGCCCAGTATGGGATTATGATGATAAACTTGTTTGAGGTTTACAATTGGGTCATGCGAGGCTTGAGACCACTTCAGCATGAGCCTAGGCAAAAATAGGCATTACTTTATGACACCGATGGTACCCGGTATGGGGTTATGATGATAAACTTGTCTGAGATTTACAATTGGGTCATGCGAGGGTTGAGACCCCTTCATCTTATTGCTATAGTAGAGGGTGTTCTTCATTGTGTTGCAAAGTACTTTGTGGATCACCATGCTAGGACATTAGTCCACATGAATAATCCTGATGTGAAATACTCAGAGAAGATCTTTGCGTGTATGCAGGAGAAAGGAAAAAAGGGGGAGATGCATCGAGCATTAAAGATGGACATGAGGGAGCTTCGTTTTGAGGTACTATGTAAAGATAAAGCCGGATGTGGGACGAACCGACGTAAAGTTGCTCAAGAATGCATTCTATATCGGCAAATATGTGTCTGCAGCTGTAACAAACCTCGTCTCTTATACAAGCCATGCTCGCACATAATGGCTGCCTGCACAACAATCCATATGGATCCAGGTATATTCTTGTCACAATTCTTCAATAAAGAAGCAGTGACGGCAACTTGGAGCAGAGAAATTTGCGGCTTTCGAGTGGTGGGTTTGTTCATGAAGCATCAGAAATGGGAGGATACACGGTGGGTTCCTGATGTCAGCAGGCTTAAGGACGTAGGGTGACGACAAACAAGACGTATAAGAAACGATATGGACATAGCATAAAGCGAGCATTGTGTGAAAAAATGTTTAGCTTGTAAGGAGACCAGACACTCTTTCAAGTATTGCCCGATAGTTAAGTGGCCGTGACATTGTTGTATAGGCTTTGCATATGAGATTGAAGTAGTTTGCTCACATGTCAATGTGATATGTCAAATTCCTGTATGTAATGCATGTATTGACATAGGATGTGTAATGCATGTATGAATGTTGGATGTGTTATTATCGCATTCTATTTGGTTCGGATTTGTATGTGTGATGCATGTGTGGATTTCAAAGGTGTTAGCGTTTGTGGATTTTAATGTCTAGTCCCTTTGTTGTATTCAAATTCTATTTCTAATCACTACATTTAGTTTTATTGTGCATTTAATTTTGTACTAACGTTGTTTTATTTAATTGTAGGTATGGTGAATGTCGGGGAGTACGAGTTGCTAGAGCTAGTGATCGACGTGACTTACTAGAGTAGCTTGGCCACCTTGCCACCTCCAGACGAGGAGCCACCACTCGAGCTTAGTGCCCTTCACTTGCACACCCCGATGAGAGAATGGCGGGTTGACCCACGATGGATTTCTAGGTTTGTGCACTTTTTCCATACTTCCCTTATTATATCTTGTACGTGTGAACCAATAGTTGTTATAATGTTTTCCCACAGGCTGAGAGTGGTAGAGTTATTGCCTATAGCATGGATGGTGGAGGCGACCGTCTTTGATGCGTAGGATAGGCATGGTGCCTCTAGGAGGTTCCCATATGACAGGAGCTTGCTTAGCACTTTGGTAGATCGCTGGTGACCGGAGACGCACACGTTTCTCATCCCGTGTGGTGAGATGGCGTCAACACTAGAGGACGTGAGCTAACTTCTGGGCCTACCTTGCACCGGGGACGCAGTAGTGCCTAACAACATCCACCTGGAGTGGTAGATGGAGCTACTCGCTGAGTGTGGCTACACACCTTTCACTTCTGTGCATGGCCCGACGTAGAAGTGGCTGGTATAATTCTATGTAAGTGATATTAACTTTATCTAAATTTTATTTCCTTATCTCTTAAAGTTGCAAAACAGATCATTACTTTCTGCAGCCTGAGAGGATGGCATATGGAGCAGGGGAGTACGTTGTTGGTCGCCACTTCAAGGCATATCTCTTGTGTCTCTTCGGCTGAGTTTTGTTCTTCTCCTCCCACGGGGACACCGTCGACAAGCATATGATCCAGTACGCGAGGTTGATCATAGACGCCGACATCGAGGAGATCCCGCAGCTAGCGTGGGGACCAACTATGCTGGCTGCCACGTACCGGGGTCTTTGCAGCGATTGTCATCGCGTGGGGGACCAGTACATTCTCGTAGGGTGTCCTCTACTATTCAGCTTTGGTCATTCAAGAGGTTCTAGATCGGTCGGCTATAGATGGATTTGGGACCCTACAGAGCTGGCTTCTATGGTGTCCCCGGGGATGACGTCGACCATCCTACCATTGGGACATTGTGGTGTCGCCGATAGGTTAGTAAAATAACCTTTACCTTGAATTATGCAATAATTTTAAAAAATTTTGTCTAACTTTGGACTATTCCTTTTTTTTGCAGCTGACTTTTATGCCTGTGACGTCACACGCTTCGTACCCCAAATATGTAGCGATGTTCGACCAGTTGACGAATGATCACGTCATCTGGTGTCTTTACCTCCCGAAGCTGTAAGGTGCGCGAGCACCTCATGGCCTCTCCCTGCAGTGCACCCGTGATGCTGCCTTCTGGTTGACACAGTGCCACATGGTGTTCAACATGTATGTCGAGACGTGCGCCGTGCACCGTGTCATGAGGCAGTTCGGCCTCCACCAGGTTTTCCCCGTCCCCACTGGTGAGGTTGTCCCACCGAGCGTGCACATGTGAGTACTCTTCTACATCAATTCCAATTGCATTATTATTTGCGATGTTCTCGCTACTAACATTAGTGCTCTTGTTCTCATGCAGGCTTACACAGAAGGGTTTCATTGGTAGCACGTACGTTCCCTTATGCTCACCAGTGGGCACAAGCATTGGTGGATGTTGACAAGGAGGCTACCCTGTATGACCTCGGCACGAACGACGAGTACATCCGGTGGTTTAGTCCGCGCACACACATTCGCATTTTGTGTGACATTGACTCACCTCTCAGGCACGTTCTCTCCACAGCGAACACCTACCCCACGTAGCTGGACTCGGTGTTCCATCGCTCGGTTTATACTTTTTTGGCATGCTATGTAATATATCGTTACTGCAATTGTACAAACTAACTAGCATTTCAATGCATTCGCAAAGCGACCTTGCTAGGGAGGCTATGGAGAAGGTGGACAAACTACTGGAACAAGTAGGCTGAATGGACAGGCTCGAGGTCACGATGGACTTCTTGTGGGGAGCGTTGCAACATGTACGCCAGAGGGCCACTCGCATCGTCCAGCTTACGTCCTGCAAGAGGCCTAGGAATGACACATCGTACAGGTTCATGGACATGCCTCAGCTGTACGGGGTCAACATGCACCATAGACTGTAGCTTGGACATCATGCACACAGACGGCCACCATCCTAACATGCCGGGGGGATCTAGTTAGCAGCGTTCCACACCGTATGTCGCCATGACTATAGGTACACCACATGGTCTCCTTTCATCTATTATGTTCTTCATATTATGTGTTGTCATAACATAAAAACTTTGTCAACAGTGGCCCATCTAGCACCAGACCAAAGCGCGAGCACCTCTGCTCGACGACGCTAACTTGGACTTCTTCGTAGATCCTTACCAGCAGCCCACGAGTGCAGTCCTTGGTCCCTCCCAGCTCGCCGATGCGCCTGGCCCGAGTCAGCCGTCACAGGACGTCTTCGCTACTCCTATAACACCAGTACGACCTACTATCAATACTCGTGAACAGGCCCCTAACCAGCTGACGTATCCCTCTAGGTATGTGTAGCGGCGTAGGAGGCTTTGGACCACACGAGGAGTAGCACCGTGCAGGGGCCCTAGTTAGTTTTTTTTCCTTTCATACATGATGTGCTAAACATAATATGGTACTTTACTTCCTTAGATTATGTAACATTCAGCTATGGTATATTGTTTTCTTAAGTTATCTTCTATTATGATATCATTTATGTACTACGATAATGCCTAACAAATGCTAAAAATATCCCCTACAGTGCAATCGCAAACTTAAAAGAAAACTGGACCACAATCATGTAAACTGCATGATCACTTAAGCCTTTTTGGCAGCCTATAAAATAACATGTTTAAATTTCCAAATTATCAATGAATAGCCCACAAACACCCTTTCATACATGTACTACCATAATCTGGAAAAAGATCCTACGTAAACTTGCTTTGCATCTGCATCCTGCCAAAGCAAACACCCTAAAGCATCCATCACCTTTCGAACTAAAAAGTGACAACACTCTACACACCGCTTTTAGCTTTTTCAGTCCTATTGGACAACACGTTGCCAGCAGCATTCTCAACCCGATTTCAGTATTCAGGCAGCGTGTTGTCAAATCGGCCTACGAAAGCTGCTGCCAGCCTATTGTCACATCAGCCTGAAAAGTCAAGGCGGCAACATACTGCCTATTGATTTCTCAGTTCGATTAGTCACATCCACCTAAAAAGGTGATAAGACACAACGCCCGTTATTACATAGCAACATACAACACACTGTCTGTCTCAGAGTGAAGTGACAACACCCTGCAATCCACCGCTTTCTTCGACCGAAACAACAACATACTGCAACCCGCTTTTTCAGACCTAAGTGAGTTATAAAACCACCCACCACCCAAGCAACCCTTCGTCCCAACTTCAACCTACATCCCATTGCAATCACAGACTGAGGAAGCTCAAGCCATGAGAGGGGTAGACAGAGAACACTATAAAAGGCCAAACCGTAGGCTCACATACACAGCTCCCACTCATACTTTACCATGACTGGATCCTCTAGCAAAGCATTCTCATAGACACTAGATATGAGCACCGTAGCCCTTCATTACACATTGAATGTTACACGTAATGAGAAGGATGATACGTTTAAGGAGGAGAACATAAGTACTGTGGTATCCAAATTGCAAGAGTGGCGTCCGACATTATCGAGGCATAACGTGACAACCTCTGGTCTGAATCTTCTAACGTTTGACTGCCTCAAGGCAAACTTGCAATGGTGGCATCAAAGGTATTTTAGGTTGTGCGAACTAGCGACCACCCTTCTGCGACAGGTTTCTCTACAAGACTTTAGAGGGTACTGATGCTGTCCGGTCAGTATGCAAAGCATATTAAGGTCAGTTATTTTCTATTTGTTCACCCTACTAAGATTTTTAATGTTATCCATAAGTTCACTAATTCGTATACTCGTCTTTTGTGTTAGTTATTCCTAAAAGATGAAGAGTTGCTGAACAAAGATATCCCAGAATTCATGGTGATGTATATGCTTTTCGGCGGTGATGTGATACATGGTTCACGCAGAAGACGCAGAAGAGGATCTGATTGAAGGGGAAGAGATCCACCTAGTACTGTTGTAACAGCAAGTTCAAGAGGACGTTCAATCACCACAGAAGTAGGCCTTGCTCCTAACTATGCAAATGATGATGATGATGATGATGACGATTTCATGCCACTTAGACCTCGATGTTCAAGCAGTACCACAACAGGCTATTCAAGTACTACAACAATAGGCCGTTCAAGAAATAATACGAGAGGATGTTCAACCAGCACTGAAGGAGGGCTAGCTCCTAACCATACAAATGACGATGATGATAATGATTTCATGCCACCTAGCCATGAACCTTGCGTCCTAGGAGTCCTCCGAATCCTGACAATAATATTACATTAAGTCCTATCAAGTATCCAAACGTAGTACCCTGTTAGAAACTAATAGATAACTATCATTGTTTTGATATGCCCTATTCCGACAACCATGGCCATAGAATGTATGGTTTTGTGACTTAGTTGTTCACCAGCGGCATATACCTATGGAATATGTTGTATCCCAGCTTTATAAATTCTCTAAGGCATGTATGTATCTATGTTGTTTCCTAGTTTTATGAATTCCCTAAGGCATGTACCTATATTCTGACCTAGTTTATGACTTAGTTCTGTACTTTGTAATATCAATGTTAGGCTTTATTCAATATTTTTATTATTTTACTATAATTTGTCGTCAAATTTGGAAATTTATCGCACACCAAAAGAGAATGAGAACAATGAATTTTGATTTTTTTGGTCAAAAAATTTGACTGACAAATAATTTTATCTAATACTATATGAATGATCGCTGACGAAGATAAATTTTTTTGAATTTACTGAACCCTAATTTGAACCGTAAAATTCTAGCAACCATTAATTTTATCCAAGATGCCACTCAGTTATAATTCCATTCTGCGACAAAGACACTTGTGATAGACTCTGTGTCGTAATTTAGACTTGCGATAGAGAGCTATCGCAATTTCAAATTATGATGAAAAGTTATCGTAATTTGGTCGTGTGACAGATGTGCAAAACTGTTATTTTTGACGTATTATTTATGTAATTTTTTATTAAATATATATTATGTAAAAAAAATTCATAGGTAGGAAATGTACGTGCTAGCGAGCAGCGACTCTCCAGCCTACCTAGCTGCCGAGTGCGGAAGTGCCGAGGCCTAATCAGATAGTTGATGGCATTATAGGTGTTCACCTCCACACATTCACATTTAGAGTATACTAGTCATTTACCTATGCGTTGCAACAGAAACTAAATTTACGACAAAAAAAATTAATTGTAAAGAGCATTAAGTTTAGTTATGTTTCAATAGTAGGAAATGTTTACTCCTCCGAAGAGATTTGAGAGGGAGAGATGAGCGCTCCGGATCGAGGGAGGGGGGAGGTGGTGTAGGGTCAAAGTGGTTTGAGATAAAATATATCGTGGCTGGAGCGGTTCGGGCTGGTGAGAAGACCAGAGAAAGGGATGGAACTATCGGGTTAAATCCCCTTCCATCTCAGCCGTTCATATCAGATCTAACGGATCAAGTACTCTGGAGAAGAATGAACGAACACCACCAACTCCTAATTAGAAATAGTAGAGATTACTGTACTGTAGTTTTTTTTTCGTTTATCTTTTCGATCGATAGTCTCCCTTAATTTTGAGGTTTGCTCGTAGGTACCGGACATGTTTGGAAAAGGCTTCTCTAGTGCTTCTGGTGATATGTGGCACTGTTGTGTTGTTGCAATATTAAGCACTAAGAAAAATAACGAGAGGAGGAAAAGTGTAATGGCTAAACATAGGATGCGATAAAAGCAAGAACAAAACAAGATGTTCGTAATTGATTGGAAAAAAAATCAAAATTATTGCCTGAAAGAAACAGGATTCTCGAAAGAATGTTGTTTTTTCCTGCCTTTTCGAACGTTTCTACGGGTCCTTCACAGAAGTGCAGACAACCCTTTGCTGGTTTGGTCACCCGCCAAGATTTTGCCTGCAGCATGCCGACGCAGATTTTGATCTAACCATATTTTTTTTCCTGAGTTTTTTTTTTCTTGTTTCCACGTTTGCAACGTTATCAAACAACCTAGCTGCTTTGTGATGCCAAATGCACTAAATCAGAAAATCTTAGTCGAAAATATACAATTGCCCCAAAACGAAAGGAAACTAAGTGAACGTGAGATTAACAATCCTATTCATCAGAAAAAGGGAAATTCTAAAAAAAATATATGTTGACATTTTTTTTTTGAGAAGGAACATAATTTTAATTTAAAAGTTCATGTTGACAATGACCAATACAATTGTATTCAAATTTAACAACTTATGGTCTAACTGTAATACATTATGGATACAAGAAAATCGAGTACGATGTACTAGACATAAGACATTGCATCAGTATTAGCTCTCGTTGTCAGCAGTGTTCGTTAAATAGGAGGGGCTTCTTTGTGGCCTCCCACATGTTGAGTCGCAATTTTGCCTTTTCTACCTGCAACACAACACAAGGCAAGTAATGCAATTAGTAAGTCGTAGTTCTTATTTTTTTTCGAAAGGGCAGCAAGAGAATTGCTGCAAATTTTATATAGGAGAAAAAAAGGGGATTACATCCAGTTTTTTAAGGATAAAACAGGGAGAAAAACCTCAGAGCACCACACTATCTATAAAAACAGGAAAAAACCCTACTTAAACCAAAACCACCTCCTCGAGAAGAAAAACAAGTAAAAACTAAACCACTAGAAACTAGATCGGAGCCCCAAACTTCGAGGACATAGCAAAAGTGTGGTTTAGCACCGCCTCCTTGATCACCACTGCCACCTGTTCCGACGTTCTGGTTATCCCTTGGAAAATGCGCTGGTTTCTTTCTTGCCATAAATTCCACCAGAAATAAATAAGTAGACCATCGAATTGTTGACGTCTTTCTTTGTCAAACTGAGATCTTAGTCTCCTCCACCAAGTATATAACGAGCCATTACTGTTTGAATTCTGGAACCGCTCCAATTTCCCCCAGCACAGGAGGAATCCCCATACTTGTTTGGTGAAAGGACAATCCTTACAAAGGTGTATTGCAGTTTCTGGTGACGCGTTGCAAAGAGTACAGGTGGCATTGCATGGCCAACCCTTCTTAAGCATGTTGTCTGCTGTTAATATTTTGTTGTGGAGTAAGGTCCAAGCAAAGAAGCGGCATTTAGGTTCGGCGTGCGCCTTCCATATAGGACAGATCTTCATCCTGCAGTAAACGGATTGGAATTGTATCAGGTAGGCCGACTTTGCTGAATATTGACCATCAGAAGTCCACCGCCACCTTATCTGATCTTCCGCCGTATCATCTCTATTAATTCGTTGTATCGCTTCAAAGAGCGCCACAAATTCCTTAATTTCCATTTCCGAGTTCACCGGCATACAGAAACGGATCCAGTAGTTATTTGACAAGGCCTGGTAGGCCGAAATGTTCTTTCTTCGCGCTTTCCTGAACAGACTCGGTGCAATGTTCTTCGGTGCTTGTCCTTCCACCCAATGTGATCTCCAGAAGTCTACTAGCTTGCCGTTTCCGATCGTAATAATTGTTGAAGCATTGAAAAGAGACACATCTACTTTGTCGCATGGTAGATCGAGGCCCGTCCATGCTCTTTCATTGCATTTCCAACGAAGCCACAGCCACCGAAGTCTAAGCGCCCTGGCGAATCGGTCTAGATCCTTGATCCCGAGACCCCCTTTCTTCTTTGGCAAACATGTCACCGGCCATTTGATCAAGCAGTGACCCCCATTGCAATTTTCCAGTTCTCGACCCCTCCAGAGAAAACTCCTTCTGATTTTATCAATACATCGAATCAGCCACTTCTGTGCAGGGAAGACTGTGAGATGATATATAGGTTGTGACGTTAACACCGAATTAACAAGGGTCTCCCTTCCAGCTTTTGAAAGTAGTTTACCTTTCCAACCAGCTAGTCTGTTGCCTATTTTGTCAATCAACAGTTGTATTTCAATTCTTCTCAGCTGCCTGATGTGTAATGGAAGTCCAAGGTATTTCCCTGGGAAGTTTGAAATTTTTCCAGGGAACACATTCAGCAAATCTTGCAAGAGATCGTGATGACATCTGATTGGGTAAATTTCTGTTTTGAAAATGTTGATTTTCAGGCCCGAACACTTTCTAAAAGTATCTAGAATTTTGCTAAGGGCTGTCAGTTCGTCCACATCTGCATTTAGAAATATCCCGGCATCATCAGCGTAAAGTGAGCATCGTAGTCTTGCTGTTGCTGGTAGTACCGGTTTGAGGATACCTATGCTCTCTACCAACTCCGACAATTTTTGCAAGGGGTCAATTGCTAAAATGAATAAAAGGGGGGGATAAAGGATCTCCCTGACGCACTCCACGTGCGTGTCTTATAATCGGCGTTGGCTGACTGTTAATCAAAACCCTAGAAGAGGCAGTCCTGAGAATAGCAGATACCCACTCTCGCCATTTACACCCAAATCCCAGGGCTTGGAGCACATCCAGAATATAAATCCAGTTAAGTGAATCGAATGCTTTGGAGATATCCAATTTGATGAAAAGGGCCGTTTTTCTGTCTTTGTGTAGCTTTTGGATTACTCTTTGGACATATAAGAAGTTATCATGTATGCATCCTTTTTTTATTAACGCATTCTACGAGACTGAAATTAACTCATCTAATTTGGGCGCAAGCCGGTTTGCGAGTATTTTGGTGATGATCTTCATAAAACTATTAATAAGGCTGATTGGTCTGAAACGATCTAGTCTGTCAGCATTCTCCACCTTCGGGAGAAGAACAATGTGCGCCTCATTTAACAAATGCAGGTTTTTATGTCGTAGATTGAAGAAGGCCCTGATTGCTTCTATTAGGTCGGACTTGATGATATGGAGGCATGTTTTGTAGAATAGGCCAATATAACCATCAGGTCCAGGCGCTTTTTGATTTGGCAGATCCTGAATAGTTTGAGTCACCTCCTCTTCAAAAATCTCACTTTCTAAATCTCTGAGGTCCCTCGCAATGTAACCTAGAGAATCCCAGTGTATCGCTTTGTCTCTTGTAGCATGCTCACCCAAAACCTTAACGAAATATTGGTAGGTCTCCTTGAGCTTATCCTGTTGTGTATAGATCCCATAGTCTTCTTTCTGAAGCACCCTGATCAAGTTTCTTCTCCGTCTTGCGCTGGCCATCAAGTGGAAGAAACGCGTGTTGGAGTCCCCCAGCCGGATTTTAGTCAGTCTTGCGTGTTGTCTTGCTCTGGATTTTTGAATTGCCGCAAGGCCGAGTAACTTGTCTTTTAGGGTTTTCTGAAGTCCTAGCTCGTTTTGAAGTAGCGGCCTTCGTTCTTGTGTGCTTTCTAAAATAGAGATAGTGACCTGTATCAGAGCTGTTTGCAACGCTATGCTTGTAAAAATTTTCCTCCTCCAGATCTTTAATGCCTTAGCCGTTCTGCTCATCTTGACATGTAGCCTTAAGATCGGGTCTGATGTGAGGACTGGCTGAGTCCATGATTGTGAAACAGTCTCCTGAAAACCCGGCATGTTGATCCAGCAAACCTCGAAGCAAAAGTCGCAGAAATATTGAAAGGTTGCATTTCCTTGCATAATTAGAGGACAGTGGTCTGATGTCATTGTTGGCAGAGCACATAGGTCTGCGTTTGGGAAGGTGTCGTGCCATTCTGTCGTTGCAAGGAAACGGTCAATTCTCGTCATGGTCGGTTGTTCCTGCTCATTTGTCCACGTGAATCGGCGGCCTTGGAGGTCAATTTCCAAAAGTTGTAGACTATTGATAATATGGTTGAAGCGTTGCATCATTCTCCTGTTAGTCTGGCCTCTATTCTTCTCGTTGGCTTGTCTGATGAGATTGAAGTCTCCCATGATAAGCCACGCGGGTAGAACTGTACCTTGCAGCGATTGTAATTCCCTGAGAAAGTTTCTCTTTTCTTCATCTGATTGCGGACCATAAACACCAGTGATGTCCCAAGTCGTCGTATCACATCTTGAGTCCAAAGTTGCAGTGATCGTATTGGGAGTTGATCTAGGATTTTTGAGATCATAAAGGTCATCTACGACCACGAGAAGGATTCCACCAAATGTTCCATTGGAAGGTATGGCGACCGACTGATTCGCTAGTCTTGGACCCAGAGTTTCATGCAGCAAATTAGTCGTCCAATTGGAAATTTTTGTTTCCTATAAACATACCACCGAAGCTCCCGTGGATTGAATGAAGCGCTTTACGCTCTCTCTGTTTGCTGGATTATTTAGGCCTCTTACGTTCCAAGATAGAATAATGCAATTGTTTAGCATTAGTAATCTGGACTTTGCACTTGTCCTGGATGTCGCTGCTAGTTAAGTAGAAGACATCCCAGGTAACTCGTACGTTGCCTTTGTCCTGACTGCCGTTTCCCTGGCTGCCGAATGACCTCCCGACTAGTTAAAACCCCACCCAGATACCAGATTACATCCCAACTGATTAGAAAACATAGCAAAGTTGACATAGCATACCACGTTCTGAAGTTACATTGGTGCAAGGGCCTCTTGGCCGCAACCTCTAAACCATATTGATAACAGAACAAACTGACCCGATACAAAGGCCTAAAGGCCTCAACTTTGAAACCATACAGGAACCAAGCATACCAACTAGGATACAAAGGCCACTTGACCTCAACCACAACATAATTCAGAAGGACCAACTTAACTGACATAACTATAACGCCATTACTAATTGACCGGATCCCGGCGCCTCAGAGACACCAGGCAACAGCATAACACCCATTGGATACATAAACTTCAGCGCTGAAAGACCACTTCCTGATTTCCTGAAGGATCTTGCTGATCATTCCTTCAGACCGGCCTTTGTTATCTCTTTTGACGATTTCTTCCAGCATCCTTGTTTGATCATACCCTGATTGACCAGTTCAAGTATTGCTTCGACCTTCTCTTTGCTCAAAGGTTTCTCGAAATGTCTAGCAAACTGTTCAAAAAGATCATCCTGTGAGTGCTTGTTTTGCAGAGGTGGGGAGAGATCTTTAAGCTTTGCCGCTAGAAGCTCTTGTGCTAATTTAATTGTGCCTTTATTAGTTCCTAGTCTGTTTTTAGCTTTGATTGCTAGTCTGGCACTTTTTCTTTGCGAGAATTGCTTTCCTTTGCACGTGATCCTTTGATCCTCAGATTGATTGGTTTCAATATTATTGCGGCATGGTGGCGTGCGGATGAGGGGGCTTTCTGGTTTATGTGATACCTCGTTGATGAAATGTTGTAATCTTATTTGGTCATTTGATAAGCTTTGCTCTGTAGTTCGAGAACTATGGGCAGTTGAAGTTACAGTCTGGTCCTCAGTTGGTAAATTTTTCGCTTGTGCTTCTGGTTGTGGACTACTCAACATTATTGTCATTGGTGCTGGTGATTGGTGTTGGTATTCACTGTGGGGGTTTGAAGTCTGAAATTCTGTAGTGGTATGCGAGTTTTCAGGAGATAGTGTGTCTGGTGGTGTATCATCTGGTGTTTGTGAGGATGGTAATGTGGCCTCTGGTGGTGAGAAACTCTGCAGTGGTATCCTAGGGGATAAGGTTTCAGGTGCTATGTTGTCCAGTTCTACGGTTTGTGTTGTTAGGTCTTGTATTGTTGAAGTTTCTAGCACTGCAGTTTTATCTGGCTCTACCATTTTGTTGGATTCGGCGTCCCCCTCAAAAGATAACATCCTTTGATTGCCAGGAAGTAATGCATCAGAGCTAGTGTATATTGTTGGCTTTGTTATTAAGAAACCTGACTGTGGTTCTGATGCAGTGATTCTAGGACTACCCTTGTCATTTTCATCAGTGATGCTAGGACTACCCTTGTCGTTTTCATCATGCCATGCATCAGAGCTAGTGTATTTTGTTGGCTTAGTTATTAAGAAATCTGACTATGGTTCTGATGCAGTGATGCTAGGACTACCCTTGTCTTTTTCATCATGCCATGCATTTGATTGAACACATAGAGGCGATTGAAACTCATATGGTGTGACTGTGTTAGGACATACCTGCAGCTCCAGTTGAGCGCAGTTGGTTGAGGGTGTTCCCTTCCCTTTGTTCACCAAGCATGTGTGCATCTTGTCAGTTCTCCCTTGGTATTTCTTCAGGGCAGCCACAATTGGTTCGGCAAAGGTGACCCTTTTCTTGACCTTTTGTTGTTCAGACCTCTCTGCTAGGCATGTAGACTTGGTGCTTGGCATGAACATTTGTTGAGACTCTGGTAGGACCTGCCTGTAGCGACGTGAAGTCGACCCACCGGTGCTACGCCAGGATGCGCTGTGGCAGTCTTCCACTCCTCTGCATCTGGCATCTCGGACCCAAGTGGACAGGCTTCGGTGTCTGCGTGTGTTGCGTCGATGGTCTTCATGCTTGTGGTCATCATCATCGTGATCATCATATCGACGGTGGCGATCTCTGCCTCTTTCTCCTCCAAGCGCCGAACTCCCCCTTCTCTCCCCGACCTCATCCGGAGCCCCATAGGTCCAGACAAAGTCCCGTCATTGCTTATGCGGTTCGAGTCCGTTGAGTATCCATGGCCACCGCAGAAGGAGAGGTCTTCAACGACTTCTAAATGATTTCGCAGGATGAAGACTTGTCCCCTCTTCATGTCAGTTGGGTCATCATGATGTGGATCCATTTGTGGAAGAGGGACACTGGTAGGAGGAAGTTCTCTGTCCGGTTCCAACACAGTCAAAGCGACCTCCTTGGGGATGTCGCAAGGATCAGAACACCAGGCCCACAGATCAAAAGATCTTGTCCTCTCTCTGCGCCTAGTGCGCTCTTGTACATAATGAATAGCGCAGCTCCTCCCCAGAACTCTTGCAGCTACCTCTTCACTCCAGCAATGGATTGGGATGCCTTCCACACGAGCTTTCACATGAAATTCAAAGTTGACATTGGTTGCATACCGTTGTTCTGACCATGCTACGAAGTTGAAGACTCGGCCGCAGTATGTCACCCTCGCAGCATCCAGCACCCTCCTCCTTATGGCCGAATCCGAAAAAATGATGAGGAACTATTCTGGGAAATGCTTGAGCAGTTGGAAGTCCCCGTGTCGGAGGATGAAGCGCTCCCGGAGCATGTCACCCACCGTGAATGACTCCACTTCGTGGCTGTTCCCGTCAAACCAGCACACCGCCGCCCGGTCGATTATCTCGTCGCGACGTCGCTTGATGGCCCCAGTAGCCGAGATAGCGCAGAAGGCCTTAGCCGGCCTGGCCCTGGGGTCACCGGGATATCTCGCCTCCATGACCCTCCCCTGACGGACCACTTCACTATATGTTTTTGTGAGGGAACTAGGATTGCTCTTTGGAAGGAGGGCAGTATATTGAAGAGTCTGAGGTGCTGGTGTTCTTGCTGCTTGAGTTTTATCTCCGAAACCACCTCTCTTGCTTGAACCCTCAAAGACTTTCTGCTCTGTTGTTGATGCGTTTGAGGCTCTAGTGTGATTAATGCGCTGGCTTCTTCTGCTTGGACACTCAAAAGCTTTATGCCCTGAATGTAGACATCTCCAGCATCTCACCGAAGCCTTGCAGTATCCAGCAGTGTGTTCCGGTGAAAAACAATTGAAGCATTTACCTCTCAATTTCTGCTTGAAGAACGTTGAGCCACTGATGTGATGAAATGTTTGTTCTGACTTGCCTTGTGGGGATGACTGATTTTGGTTCTTGCGCCACCAATGTTGCGGCTTGACTTGAATCCATCCTCCTGCATCCTCATTTGGCACTCTTGAATTGAATGTGCCCCGGTTGTTCAGCTGCACCTTCTGTTTTTGATTTGCTGCTTCCATACTGGTTCTGGATCTTGCCAAGAGATGTTGAATATCAGACCATTTCCATCTGGGGCTGCCGTGAGGCGATGTGGGTTGCCGAACGCTACGCTCATCCACTTGAATACTTTTCCCTTTCTGAGAGGCTAAGAACCTAGATTTGAGAATCCTTCCTTCAATCTCTTTCCATGAATGCTGTCCCGGTTCACCGCCATCAATGCCCTCGCGAAGCTCTGGCTGATATCTGATCTGACCAACCCCCCTTTCTTCTTCTCTCGGGTTTTGGTATAGCGCCTTTCGGGAAGGAGTCGGGAGGGGACTGATGTCTTGGTTCTTGCGGAGGTCCCGGAACCGGATCCGTGCTTTGCCTTTCGGTCCATCGTCTGCTTCAGCTTCTTCCGCCGGAGACACCTCCCTCGAAACTGTCGGTCCGTGCACTTTTAGCGGCTTTAGGGGCGATTCTTGCCCCGAAGAAGGTGGATGTGGGTGCGGGGAAGTCGGATCTGGTGTTGGATTGGCCGATTTACCGTGGGAAATGGGTGGATCTGGGCTGGATCTATGGATGGGGGGATAGGGGTGAGGAGCGAAGGGGGACTCGAGCGTTGGGGGTGCCATTAATTTTTCGTAGTTCTTATTCAGTTGCTGATTTGCTGTTGCACACAACATTCCTTGATTTCTGATTTTATTTTACTGTTTTAACAAAAAGGGCCATTGTAAACACTAAAGCAAGTTGGAGGAAACGAACAAACAAACAGATCATATATGTAAGATAAATGGGCATGAGTATATCTTGGTTTGGTACACTAAAACACAAATGTCAGTCTTCTTATACAACCCAAAGAAATATCTAGTTTTGTTTCTCGACACATTTGTGAGAATGTTTTAGTACCTTATTGACCCAATTAGTCCGAAACGTGACCTCAAGTAGAATAATCGTTTGAACAAGTACTCTACCTATCATGCCACCTCATATACCCAGCATTTGTACAGAGTTAGTTTCTTCTTTAGTTTTACGGTAGTAAATAAATGATTGATCTCAATAAGAAGAAAGAAACATTACCATTGCTCCTAAATCAATGTAGAATCCAAGTGCACATGCAAGGCGTATGCCGACGCGGTAGTAGGGTCCAGCATTAACATATGCCACGAAAGCTTGCCATCCACATCCAACAGCAACACCTTCAAAATATTAAGATGCAGTTTGTGATGCTAACTAGGAAGCGACATCCAGTCCGGTCCATTCCCAAGGATTGAAATCTCGACGAAATTTTGTGAGATCTCGGTTTTTGGACATGGACGATTTTTGAAATGCCGGCCGGAGTAAAAAAAATTAAATTACTACAGTAATATCAGAAATCTCAGTGAGATTTCAACAAATCTCGCCGAGATCTCACCATTTTTGACCCTATTTTGACTTTTTTGACTGGATATGATCCAATAACCCTTAAGAAAGTCATCTCCTATGAAAATTTGTTGAAAAACCGAATTTTGAGATATTTTAAAAAAACTACAGAAACACTTTTGGATTTTTATAAAATTGTACATATTTTATCATGATGTGAAAAAATTTATGGTACCATCCTAGAAAGTGTAGGATCATACAGAAAAATTTTCATAAGAATTGAACTTTCTTTGTTATCTTTGAAAAATCAAAAATAGAATGAACATAATTGGGACAGTTTGTCAAAATTTTATAAATTTTTTCGTGTGTGATCATGATCCAAAATTTTTATGAGAGCTTAATAACTAACTCAGTACCGTTATATATAATATTTAAAAAATTTAAATTTTTTTTTTGCTCAATCAAATCTATATATGCATTAAACTTCATTTGTTATATTTCAAAAATAAAAAAACAGAAAGAACATAAATGGTACAGTGCAGTTATAAGAATTTTATAAATTCACTGGTGTGTGATCATGATTCAAAAATTTTATGATATCTTAAGAATTTCCTTTGAACCCTTCTTCTAAATGTTCAAGAATTTTAAACTTTTTTTTATTGCTAAAGCGAATCTATGTATTGATCATCAGGCTTTTATTAGGACATAGCACTGCTAGAATTTTTGGAATTTCTTAAAGCTTGATCATTATATGAAAATTTTATAGAAATATTAATGATATATTAGGACCATCCACAAAAAATTTTGTAATTTTCTAACATGGTTTGAACCATTTTTCATTTGGTTAAATTTTGCCGGTAAGATTTTATGAGGACAATAGCACTTTCCGAATTTTTAAAACTTCATGAAGCTTGCTTATCATCTGAAAATTTTATGGATGCATTAGTCATGCATCATAACATGGGAAAATTTTTTCAAAAGTTTCTAATGTAGTTTGTTTCATTTTTTATTCGATTCAAACTTACCAGTCAGCGTTTTATCAGGACAGTAGTAATGTTTGAATTTTTTAAAAAATTTCAAATTTGATAATCATATGAAAGTTTTATGAAAATATCAATGATGTGTCAGAAACCTTCAAAAAACATTTCAAAATTTTTTGACATCGTTTGTGCTATTTTTCACTCGGTACAATTTTACCGAGATCCCGCTGAGATCTAGGTAAATCTTGCCGAGATCTCAGTTTTTTTGGTAGAAACAATTCCGGATTTGAATTTTTGTTTTTGTGGTTCATCCGGAATTTGTTCAAAATTTATAAATCTCTTCGAGATTTTATTCTCCGGCCACGTGTGAGATTTTAAGTGAAACAAGATTTCAATCCTTGTCCATTCCTTTTTGTCTCTTCTATAGGTTGGAGAAGTTTTAACTTTGAGGCAGAACTCATATTCAAATGAGAGTTGCACGCTCTTGTCACACAAAGCTGCCGCTCTTATTTGGCTTATCTGTCACATCTGAGACTAACAAGAATAAACTTTGGTGAATAGGCAACCGCTGTGAGGCGTCATTCATTTTTTTTCATTTGGTACATATGCACTATGCTCCCGTGTCATTGCTAATTCTTCGGCCTCACAAATTTAGCTGGGCCTATGCTCGCCGCTGCTACCCTTGGCTCCCCTATCTGCAATAGTGCGTTGGACTTCCTGAATCAATGTCACGTCGTCACTCGTCACCCACCTGGCCTGTGTAAGGAGTAGACGCAAGTGCTTTGCATGGTAGGCTGCGGTCTGCCTTCTCACTGTTGCAGTCCAAATATACCCCGCCCAAAGAACAGAATTCACAAGTAATATCTCCATTTGTATTTCCACAGTTTATCGCCTTGATGCAAACCGTCACCCGAAGAAACAAACTTACTGGTGTGTCCTACTTGGAAACTCTGTTACCCTCATCCTCGGTAAATATGTAACTGATGCAGTCTCGGCAGCACATAACAACGGCTGCTATGAACACTGACACGCATAGTGACAGAGGCGTCAGGACTTCAACTGAGAACGCTGCCGTCCTTGGCTTACCGGCGCCCAGATCGTTGCCAACACTCACACTGGATGTCTTTGATTATGATCTGTTGGCTTTAGCCCAGATTGGCACGAACTTACGATGGCAAAATATTAAACATAAGAACTTACGGATATAAGTATAAGAAGTGCTTCAATGCTTTTCTTTTTGACAGTTGCATAACTATTAAAGTATAAATGAATAATAGATAATGATTACTTAATTACCCCTTCGTTTGCTTTAAAATTTGTGCAACTTGTATTGAGAGGAAAAACATTGAAATATTGCTCCATAAGTATTTTGACTGTATGATATAATTAGCACCTGTTTTTATTTTTTATTTTATTTTTTGCTTTCTCATCTTGCTTCTTCCTTATAAAAACTCAGGACTACATTTGAATTTTATACCTAAACTTATAGCTCTTAAGAAACAGATATCCTCGTAAAGGGATCCTCTGTAACGCCCTGTATGAGGGGTTTTCAGCCTATTGGCTAAAGTGCGGCGGAGGCCGTATGAGCCTGCCAATCTAAGGGAGCACCCCTCAGACACCAATGGAGATGGGTGGGCTCCCTCAAGCCACTTGGGACTAACAGTCGAGTAAGGGCCTATCTCTACGGGATGATGATGTGGGATCAACCACCTTCTCATGGAAAAGACCAATATGTGCTCACTTAAGCTACTACGGAAGGGGTAGGATGGTATTTTGTGTAACAGGCTCGGTGCCTAAAAAATCCCACGGTTACCCATACCTGGGGGGCTCTGATTGAATACAAATTAAATAACTGATGTGTCTCCTAGGAGCCCGGATCAAGAAACCCCTCTCTATTCCCCCGGGGAATACACCGACAGGAGTAGGGTGTTTGCTTAGCGCCCGAACCTATATAAACCCATGTGTCTACTCTCTCTCTCTCTTAGATGGTGGCCCATAAGACGGCTAGCGTCCACCCTCACTCTTGTCTCTTGTTCCCGAACATACGACAGACTATATATCAACATTCTTTATCGTTACCAAAAGGTAAAGATTGCTCCTGGACATAAAGGCTTTGCCGCTCCCGAGCATGTAAAATTAGGCGTGGTTGGGTGCGTGGTTCTATGGTTTTTGGTATTATTGTTCTTATTCATGATAGCAAGTCATTAATATTGTTACTATCAATGTTAATTGTTCTGATAAATACTTGCTGAAATTATATTTAAATGCATGGTAAAAGTAAAGGAAAAAAGTAATTTGTGGTAATATCCCGAGCACATGGTGTGTTGGCGTGTAACATCCATGTCTCTGCCCATACGTTAAATTAAATTATTTCATACTATTCCATTCATTTAGTGGTCATGATACAATTTGCTACGACTAGAGATGTTCGTTTTCACGATGGATTATGTGTTCAAATGAAACTTATCTCTATTTGACTCTCCTAGGTCTATATATAGACAAACATTGTTTGAGAGTTTTTTACCAATTAAGAATCAATATATGAATAAAGCGTTGGCCCTGGAGTTCTCTCTGCTGATATGTTGTATACATTGTTCTTCTACTTCTATTATTGTGACTGGTTGGATTTCTCAACAACGCTAGTTTCTCAACACTGCAAAACATCTGGATGAAGAAATTTTTATCTCCGAGTGAGTCAAACTTATGATACCTGACATAAATGCAAAGTGATCTCCATCTCGATCAACCACTACATGTAAAAATGACAAGACTGTCACAGTCAACATGCTTGTGAAACAGGTACATAAAAATGAAGTAATAGATAATTATGAATTGCATGATGTATGTCTCATTTTATATATTTTAGGGATTTCAAGTTTCTATCGAATCCAATTTCTGCTAAGCCTACGAAGGGCGGAGCCATGCAATTCTTATCGTTGTTTCATTCTTGGCCTGACAATAGAGGTGTCTTGTCTTCCCACTTGTTCAATCTTTTCATCGCTTCTTCCACCTGCAATGAAAGCAGAAATGTCGTCAGCCTTAAAGCGTCTCTCTTAGGTAACGAGGTAACTATTGGTAGCTCTAGTCACACTTGACCCTCCTGTAAATAAATAATGCAATGTCTTTTTAATAAAAAAAATATAGATAATGGAATGAGAATAAAACGTTCACTGATCAATATCTAACTTTCTACTATATTATTTTATCCTTATATAGGAAAATGCACTACAACAAAAAGGACTATATAAGACGACTCATCACAGATGGTTTTCGAAAACCGTCTGTATTACTAATCACAGACGGTTTTGCACCACGACTATTAAAAGATACATGATGTGCTAAGAACCGTCTATAATAAGCGAATATCACAGATGGTTCTATCTAAGAACCGTCTGTGAAGTATCACAGAAGATTATTAGATAGAACCGTTTGTGATATTGGCTTATTACAAATGGTTCTTTAATATAATCATCTGTGACAACACTCTCTTAGTGTACATATCGTTCTAGGTTTTGTGCTCACCGCACTCAGCCAAATGAAATTGAAATTGTTCGCTTTCTTCCTCGCCCATTTGGCCGCTCCCCTTGGCTTCCTCCCATGCGGCAGCCTCCCCATCAGTGACCTCACCCTCGGCATCCTCCCTCATGGCAGCCTCCCCTCGGTGTCCTCGCCTTCGGCATCCTCCCCTGCGGTGGCCTCCCCATTGGCTACCTCACCCTCGGCATCCTCCCCTGCGGTGTCCTCGCCCTCGGCATCCTCTCCCATAATGGCCTCCCTATCAACTACCTCACCCTTGGCATCCTCCCCCACGGCAGCCTCCCCATCGCCGACCTTGCCCTGGGCATCCTCCCCTGCTGTGGCCTCCTAGTCGGCGTCCTCTCCCTTAGCATCTCCCCCGTGGTGACCTCCCCATCGGTGACCTCACCCTCGGCATCCTCCCCCACGGTGGCCTTCCCGTCAGCTACTTCACTCCCCCTCAGTGAGCAAGCATATTCACCCCTTCTTTGAAAATCTATATATATGATGTGCATTGAGTGATATACATATATATGAATATGAAATATTCTTAGTAGCTTGAGATGGTATACATTCACACTTGAAGCATTGAGTGATATACATTCACACTTGAAGCCTCGGGCTGGGTCATATCAATTCAGGAATTTGTCGAGAATATGTTGCTCTAGAAATGTTGACAATTACAAACGTGAGGCTCGGGCTGGGTCATATCAATTTAGGAATTTTAGTGGCATATAAGCACTACTCACAGGAGGCATATTGCTTGAGATGATTTTATGCCCAAGAACACTTAAAGAGCTATTAATCGGCTTTTACTAGTTCATTTTATTTTTGCGCTTGATCTTTCCTGCTTGCTCATTGCTGGAGACCAAGAAGGCTTGCATCGGACCAGGAGGAGTAGCTGCCGTCCATTGTGTCAGATCCATAAGCTACCATAATTTGTTTGGAAACATGGATTAGCTTTGCATTATTTTTATCAAAGTTGTTTCATACAAAGCTTTATGTTGAGTTCTGAGGGGAGTTTGTTTGATCACCTTAGGTTCATCTAAAGATTGATTCAAACGCAAGCATTTTCTAGTGCTTTACTAAGGTATATTTTTTGGCTAGCTAGCAGGACCATCTGACATTGAGTTTAATGCTTGAGGCAGAGGCTACTCAGTTAAACTGAGCCTTGTTTTTTATTCATTGCGTGTTCTTTTGTCTCTTAGGTAAAAGAGTTGTCCTCTATATAGTGTTTGCTCAATTTGAATGTGAGACTATCTCAACATAGAACCATCTGTTATGATGTACATAGACAAGTACATGTGTGAAGAGATCGAATAACTGAAGGGCAAGTTTAAGTTAATAAAAAAGATTTATGAGATGAAATAAAAACTGAAAGACAAAGATGGAAAATTGCAAGCTATTGAATCTCTTAACACGTCACATGTCATTAAGGACTACAGGGCAAATGCAAAGCTGGAAGAAGCCAAAACTGAATTTATAGAGGTAATATAAAGGTTTATAGTATTTAATTCGACGTGATTACTAACAATATACCAACACACCCTTTTCACAACAACATGGTCGCTTTTGTAGGGATTAAGTGATATGACTGGAGATCATTCAGTTATTGGTGTCAAACAAATCAGCACTGTATTGGAGCTGTAGAACTTAAGAGAGAACCAAGAAGTATTTGTTATAGAAGCTATGGCATATATGATTGCAGACATGAAAAACCCCAATGTCTTCTTTACTTGAACTATGTAATAATGTGGTTTCTCAATGTACATGTCGACGTTTGGGAAACTGGTCCACGTCGAGCTTACTTGTTGAATGAGGGATCAACACTGCCCCTTTTTGGTGAAGGGTTTGCGTCTGGAGAATGCTCTTAAGATGATGGGGATACTTGAAAGATGGACAGAGGATTTATACTGGTTCGGGCCTCTCACAGCAAAGATAATAACCTTACTCCAGTGACTTTGCTATTGTGGTGGAACTCTTATAGAAAGGCTCGTGTATGCCTGTGCTCTTGTGCCTCTCTTCGTTCACCCCCTTTACCGATCGACTAGGGGATTCTTATAGCTTACAATTGAAATAAATGTAGCCGAATAATACTCCATTCACTGTATTAACTGTGGCCGTAACCGTAACCTTGATTCTTGCCACGTTCTCATCGTGGGAATAACAACCCTAGATCGTAGTGTAATTATCGCCACGTAAACATTGTAGGGTGAACACGATCTCCCAATCATGCTCAAGGATTTCCCCAGCTTGACCGATCCTGCGAGCTCCCGAGCTTGCATACCCGGGGATGAGCTCGGGTGCATGTAGACGAACATCGGGCCTACTCTGGTTGGGCAGACCTGCCAGTTAGACTATCTGAGGGTTCTCCTTGGGAACACCATCCAAGGGCATGCATGGTCAACTAAAACTAGTTGCCAGGGTATAACAGTCCTTATAGAGATTATCCAATCCCCGACAGTACGCTTGTTGATATTTGTGGTATATATCATATTATGTTAATGTATTGTCACCTAAACTATGAAATATTTCATTATCATATTTGTGGTATGGTCTTTTTGTCTTGAACTATGAAATAATATTTTTTCCCTACCTCTCTTGGCAAAACTTCCATGATTAGTATTATTGTTCAAAATTTTCTTCTCTTTAGATATTTTTGCAATAACATTTATAAGACACAATCAATTATAAATTTTACAATTGAATATCAAAACATCCTAGATGCATTGAGGCAACAGCTTTTCAGATGAGGTGAGTCTTAAAATATGAACATTCGTAGCACTTTCATCCCCTTTTTTTTATCTAATGTTGATGGATTCCATGGAAAAAAATCCAATTCCATGAACAGTTCATCCTAAAATTTGTCATGCTCTGATTTATTTTTTACTTCATCCTCATTCCTGAATGAGAATACCATATACAGCCTATTAGAGTGATTAGAGTGATCATGTTCCTATACAAGATCAAAGTGAAAGTATACTACATATGGTATTCTCATTCGGAGATGATGATGAAGTGGAAGATAAATCATAGCATAACAACTTTTAGGACGAACTGTTCATGGAATTAGATTTTGCCTTGGAATTCATCAACATTAGGATAAAAAATAGGATAAAAGTGTTACAAATGTTCATATTTTAAAACCCTCCTCATCAGAAAATTGTTGCCTCCATGCATCTCAGATGTTGTGATATTCAATTGCAAAATCTATAACTGGATGTGTCTTGTAAATATCATTGTAGAAATATCTAAAGAAAATAAAATTTCGAACAACTTATACTAATCTTGGAAGTTCTACCAAGAGAGTTAGGGGAAAAACATATCATAGACGGTTTTATTTAAAAACCGTCTGTGATAAACTCTTATCATAGGCAGTTCTAATTAAAAACCATTTGTGATAATTAATATCACAGATAGTTCTAATTGAGAACCATCTTTGATATGTCTTTTCATAGTCAGTTTTGAAACCATCTGTGATGACATTTTCTAACTATCTGTAATGGCCTTCTATGTAGTAGTGATGGCTCTGTACTCCTAGGAATACGTAGTCCTACCTTGCATATACCATGTAAACAAAATAATTATACATCTTTATCCATTTGAGCATAATCTAATAATGATTGTAAGATACTCCAAAGTGAGTTCCATGAAAATTTTTACTAAAGTCTATTTTTATAGCATAATTTGTGTATATACTCACTTTACATATGAAAAAAGATATATAGCAAAAATAAAGGGCTCTAACTAAAATTTTTCAACCATGTCGCATTCGAGTATCTTAGAATTATTATTTAAGTACACTAAAAGTGATAAATAAGTATAATACATTTGTTTAAGCAATATATTAGAAGTGGGAGTATGTACTCCCAAAAATACAGAAAAGGCTTCCTCTATATATATATATATACGTATATATATATATACGTATATGTATATATATGCTATTCTATATCTACATGTAGTCTACATGCTAGTCAGTTAACACAGACTAACTGAGGCCAATTAACATAGACCGATCGAGCCCACTCAATGGTTCTTCTTGTTTGTACATGAATATTTCTTTCTTTTTTCTTTAGCCATAACTTTCAAATGAGAATGATTTTGGTCTTTATGTTTTATAGGGTTGTAAAATCTCATATCCTCTACATATGGTAATTTTTTGAGAATTTTAGAAAATATGTTCATGTGCTTTTTATGGATTTTTGAAAACACTGGATATGTTGCCTTTTACTATTGAAACAAATAACATGTTATTAACTATTACACAAGATATTACTATACTGAAACAAAGCATACATACAAAACTAATTTTTGTTTTGATAGTTCATTTTGTTTCAGCATAGTAACATCTAGTGTAACAGCTTGTAACATGTTATTTCCTGAATAGTAAAAGGCAACATATCCTGTTTAAACCACTTTTACTATGTAAAATCAATAAAAATCACATGTACAAGTTTTAAAAAATTATCAAAATATTACCATAAATAGGGAATGCGAGATTCTACAATCTTGTAAAATTTGAAACCTAAAATCAATCTCACCTGAAAGATATAAAAAGACAAATTCAGCTGAATAGTGATTTTTCACTGTTTACCACTTTGTCAATTTCTTATCATTCAAATATGAGTGAGTTTGGTCTTCAAATTTTACAGGGAAGTAGAAGCTCACCTCTACGTTTGGTAATTTTTGGAGAATTATTCAAATATTTTACAATGGGGCTAACAAATAGAACTAAATTCTTGTTCCAATAATTCACTTCATTTTAGTATAGTAAAATGTTAATTTCTGGATAGTAAAATGCAACATATCTTGTGTAAACTATCCTTATTATGTAAAATCTATGAACCATGTGTACAAGTTTTCAAAAAAAAACTCAAAAAATTACCATACATAGGGGAAGTGAGATTCTACAATCCTGTAAAATTAATCAATCTCATCTAAAAGATAGGAAAAAAGACAAATTCGACTGAATAGTGATTTTTCACTGTTTACCACTTTGTCAGTTTCATATTTTTCAAATGCGATTGAATTTGGTCTTCACATTTTACAGGGTTGGAGAAGTTCACCTCCCCTACGTATGGTAATTGTTTGAGAATTTTTCAAAACTTGTACTTATGGTTTTGAGAACTTTTGTTCTGATAGTTCATTTCATTACAGTATAGTAATATCTTGTGTAATTGCTAGTAAAATGTTATTTTTTGGATAATAAAAAGCATCATATCTTGTGTAAATAACCAAACATAGAGGAGGTGAAATTCTACAACCTAGTAAATTTTGAAGACCAAAATCAATCTCATTTAAATGTTATGGCTAAATTAACAAAAGAAAGAATCATGTACTAACTAGGGAATGCATTTACTAGTGGTTGGCCATGTAAGTGATTGGTTTAGTGAATACACGGGCATATATATGTAACCGAATGGTTTGGATGCACTTATCCGGGGTTACGACCAGTGTGTAGCTACATGCATGAATAGAATAGTGCTACTGTATATCTACACGTTGACCAGTGTCATGCATTCCTAGCGTATAGCCTAAAAACAAGCCATGTAGCCTAGCAGCGCAATCCGGTAGTAAGTCAAGTTTAATGTCAAATGACCATCAATTTACTACTGCATATAGTGAAAGATATATCTATGCATAGTACAATCCATATACATAGATAGTAATCACAAGTCCCTCATTTTACTATTTAATACACCAACGGTTAGTATCTTATTTACTACATTTTTACTATAAAACAACGAATGAACCTACTACTGGAATGTGTTTTCTAGTTTATGTACGAATCAGTTCTTTCTTTATTTTAGCTATAACTTTTTATTTGATGTTCTGATTCACCAATGAATTTCACTAGTAGATTACTGACGACGAGAGGAACAACATGACATAAGTTTCACTAATAAACATTGCATAAATTAATTTTACTGCTAAAATGAACATCAATTTACTATTGCATAATAGTAAAACATATATATATGGATAATAAAATCTATATATAAGGATCATAAAATCTGTTACCATCCAAGAAAATTACTATTTATTAGTGAGACTTATATCATTTTGTTCCTATCACCATCAGTAAGCTACTGGTAAAAACCGTTCATTAATCGGAGCTACAAATAAAAAATTATAGCTAAAATAAAGAATGAACATATTCATGTACAAACAAAGTGCCTGTTTGTTTCAGCTTTGGATTCTCTAAAAGTTGATTCTGGATTGTGGTTGTAGAGAAGTTGATTCTTTAAAAGTTGGAATCCAAAAGCACATACGAAGTGAATTGTGGATTCTAGTGTATATGGGTGGGCTGGATTGTGAGAATTGGATTCTAGAATCAGGCTATTTATTTTTGATTCTGCTTTTGGAGCCAAAATCTAGAATGAAAAGCTAAAACAAATTGGCCTTAAGAAAAGCGTTTGTTAGTTGGTTCAGCCGTGTTACTGTTCCGGTAGTTATTTTGTTTCCTAGTTTGTACATGAATGCGTTCTTTCTTTATTTTAGCTATTACTTTTTATTTGATACTCCGATCCATGAGCGAATTTCATCAGTAGATTACCGACGACGAGAGGAACAACATGATATAAGTTTCGCTATTAAATGTTACATAAATCAAAATTTATGGAAAATGAACATCAATTTATTATTGTATGATATATATATATATATATATATATATATATATATATATATATATATATAGTAAAATCTATATATAAGGTTAGTAAAATATGTTACCAGCCAATAAAATAACTGTTTCTTAGTGACACTTATATCAGTTTGTTCCACTCGCAGTCAGTAAGCTAAGAAATGCATTTATTAGTAGGTTTGACTACGTTACTGCTCTAGTAGTTACTTCATTCGTTGTTCTATAGTAAACTGTAGTAAATAAGACAAGAGCGCAGGGCTCGGTCCAACTAAGCAGTCCAATGCACTGATTAGTGGGATGTCTGGTTCAATTAGTCTATGGCCACTGCGTAGACTACGCACAGCTGTAGAATAGCATGTATATATTCCATACTTATATATTCCCACTTTTCTATATTGTTACAGATCCGAATCCACTGGATTTTCAGGTAGCCCTTTGTGTGTAGTTTCAGAGGAACTCACTGTAGTCTTGCAGGTCCTCAGGACGTGCTCGTACAGTATTGTATTAACCCTTCTTACCAGCCTTGCAGTTTTCTCTATGTACGTGTCAAGATACTGATGAAACATTGTTCACCTTTAATGTACGGAGTACAGAATAGTAATAAATATCTATCCGGTAAGAACAAGGTGAATCATGTAATACCTCTTTGTTCCAGTTTGTCCTGAAGGTAACCCATACCAGGATCATGGTCTGTATCGTGGTACCTCCAATCATACCGCTCCATATTCCCTGCATTTGCATTTTGGAGTCATCCATAGAATAATGCACGACACATAGGATCAACATGATCTTGTCAAGATTTAGCCTTTAGGTACGGAGGTTTTACCGCTGCGCCGAGGTCGAAGTAGAACCCAAGGAGGCAACCGAGGGGGATGCCGATGATGTAGTAGCAGCCGACATTGACGTACGCGACGAACGCTTGCCATCCGCAGCCCACGGCCACCCCTGCTCATCACATCCACATCAGTGTGTGTGTGCACAACGAATCGGATGCTTCAGCTGTCTGTGTCACACGCTACACGGGTGCGAAATGCTTCAGTTGTGTGAGTGTGTGCTTACCTGACAGGACGGGCTGGATGCCGTTGAGGATGAGGGTGAGCGCCAGCAGCGGCGTAAGCTTGGACACCGCCTGCGACACGTCCTCGCCCTCCGTGAAGATGTAGCTGATGTAGTCCCGGCACAGCAGGATGACCACCGAGATTATCACCGACAGGATGAACGACAGCGTCGTCACTACCACGACGGAGAACGCCGCCGACTTGGGGTTGCCGGCTCCAAGCTCGTTGCTCACCCTCACGCTGTCAAGACCACGTACATAAACATTTTCCAATATGTTAAGAGCAGATGCAGAATTTCAGTTCACTTGCATCTTGCAAGTACAAAACTTCAGAAGTAGCTGGCTTACCTGGCTGCTGCATTGAATCCAACTGAGATCATGAACACCCACCCTGAAATGGTCATGCTGCAACGCACAAACACAGCTGAATGACGCGATTGAATCATCTCAACCACACACTCTATGCAGTTGAAGTCAGAAATTACCAGACTGAGAGTGAGGCGAGGGCCATCTCGGGGTCCTTGAGGAGGCCAGCGATGAGTACGAGTATCTGGAAGTACCACGTCTCGAGGCAGAGCATTACGGCGGAGGCGAGGGAGAGCTTGAAGAAATCCGGCAGGCCGGAGAAGGCCTGCATGGAGAATCCGGTCCACGTGAACCGGCACCGGTGGCTGCTGACGATGTAGATGAACTGCGCGATGACGATGACCCACCAGCTGATGCTGAGCATGAGCGAGGCGCCGAGGAGGCCCAGGCCGAGCTGGTACACGACGAGGTAACTTAGGACGAGGTGCCCGGCGAGCGTGGCGGCGGAGATGTATGCGCTAGGCGCCATGATGCTCTGCGCCTGCATGAACTTCTGTATGGGGAAGTTGGCGGCGTAGGCGAAGATCTGTGGGATGAGGCCGTAGACGAAGACGGCCGCGGCGCGGGCGATCTCCGGGGACTCGCCGAGGAGGATTAGGATGGGGCGGGAGAAGGCGTAGATGACGGCCAACGGGACACCGGTGGCCATGAGCAGGATGGTGGAGCGCTGCAGGTAGATGCCGAGCATGTCGTACTTGTGTGCGCCGAAAGCCTGCCCGCACAGCGTCTCCACCGCGCTCCCCATGCCAAGCTGCATTGCAGAGCTCGTTCATTAGCCGTTGCTAATTCGTCGTCGGCCACAGCTTCGTCAATTCAGTTGGATATCAGAAACGCAAAATTGTAGCAGAATCCGAACTATGAGATGGTTCAAACGTTTTTTACTCGAAATTTCGTACTGTCGTTATGCTGTTTAATTTTTGTGGTGCAATGCATTGATGCATGAAATAGAAAGTAAGAATGCTGACAAAAAATCTGAAAATAGAATTTATTTAAGATGGTGTTTCGGGATAACTTGAGTGTTTTCTTGATAAATATCATTTGCATTGTTTTGTCAAAAAGCGCAATATTTTAGATATTAGATGCACATATGCTTTTGTCCACTAGTTTGATCTTTTGCTATTAGCATGTAATGTAATATATTGAGAAATGCTCAATACAAATTATTCTTTTCTACATGGCTTTTTACATCAATTATATACTTGTATTACACAAATTAAACTATGCAAAAAATAGAGAACAAAAACTCTAAAAAAACTGTACTTTTCAATTATGTTACAATTCCCACTGACTTTAAACAAATTGATTATTCCCTTATCATATTGTTTACCCAACAAAACTCAAAAAGTCAAAAATGCTAACTCAAATAATTAGAATCATAACTCAAATAGTCAAAATGATAAAACATAACGTGGATCACAAAACAATATCTAATAGACAAAAAAATTGAGTGCTCATTGATAAAAAACACTCAAGTACTAGTAAACACCTCTTTTAGAGTGCGGGCAAGATAGATGCACACACTCACCGCACATCACTCATACACACGTACATACATGAGTTTGTATCCTCTAACATGCACATAGAGGTGGGCGTCGTGCCGTACCGGGCTGGCCTGGTACGGGTTTGTCGTGCTTCTTGTCTAAATCGTGCCGGGCCGCAATACCCTGTCGTGCTGTACCGAGCCGGCCCAGCTCACCTTTGGCTAGCTCAAGCATGTTCCATTTGCGCTTTGTGCCTACTTCGTGCCGTGTCGGCCAAAACTTTGCCCCACTATTGCGATGAGAGGAAAGGAACCGGAGACACATGGAGTTAAAGCAGTGAACACAAATATTATGAAAAAAGAACAAAAATTTATTTATTCTTAGAGTGAGGGGGATATACTGAACACAAGCAAGAGGGGACAATGGGAGAGACAGATAAGAGAGATGGGTGAAAGAGAGAGCTAAGAGAGAATGCGATAGACGGGCAAGAGAGAGTAGCTTCTTGCAGCATCTCTCAATCTTTCTCAGCTCTCTCTCCCCTCTTACCCGTCTCTCTCAGATATCAACGACGGAAGTGACGTTCATGCTACTGGGTGTGTTTATAACGCTCATACTCTTCAGGTCGGTGACCTTCATGCTGCGATTCTTTCTCATGCTTTAGGTTATCGAACCCGACACGATCCGTACTACAGAGTCGTGCTGGACTGTGCCACCCATCGTATCCGGTTCTTAAGTTTGATACGACTTATTTCGTACCAGACCGGCTTTGGATCAGGCAAGTGTCCACCTCTACGTTCACATTCGACCGATCTGTAAAAATCATATAAACAAAGTGAAGCCTGTGGTCATCGTCATGGCTGCTGGGTCTGGTCACAGCACATCACGAAATAAATAGGAGGCTACTAGAGACTCCTTTTCGTTGAATGGTCCACATCCATACGAAAATTAAGCTTAGCTACCATGTACCTCACGCTACTAGAGCGAGCAATCATTGGAAACCAAATAGCTGGAGCAAACGAAAAACATCTTGTGCACTTGCTACGTGTAGTACTCCCATGACGACGATGCCGACGACAGATGATGTTCGATGCACGAAGAAAATCACGTTTCTACAATAAGCTCGCAAACTCCAACATCACGCGGGAAGTTGGCAAGCTAATCATCCTAGCTAGCTACGACCGAGTGGACAAAATCATTCGGAGCCCTTTTATTTTTCGTATATACCTTTTTTCTCATATAAGAGAGAAATATGTACACAAATTATTCTATAAAGTGTGAACTTTAATAAATTTTTTTATAAAACTGACATTAAATTATCTTATAATTAGTATTAGAATATACTCGAAAAGATAAAGAGATATAATATGGCATCATTAGAAACCGCAAAATGAAATTTAGCATTGGGAATAGCCTTAATGAAGTGTTTAATTAAGATTGCATCATCATATTTGGACGTAATTAGTTAAGTACGCACCATGAGACCGTAGGCGAAGACCTGGATGCCGGTGTTGCCGAGGGAGGCGGCGGCGAGCTCGAGCGTGCCGAGGTGTCCGGAGAAGATCTGCGTCGACATGGACATGAGGTAGTTGATCATGTACACCAGCACGGCCGGCGCGGCCAGGCGCACCAGCAGCCGCATCTCCAACACCGTCGCCGCGCACATCCGCCGCGCCCACGGCACCGATTGGTCGTCTAGGATGCTCTCCAGCTGCTTGCTCACCCCGTGACAGCCATCGCCGCCGCTGCCGGACGGCTTCCGCGACGCCAGCAGCGGGCTCTCCAGCTTGCTGTTACTATGCGCTGCCTCCCCGGCGGTACCCATGGCGCGCGGTGTGTGTGCCTCTCTCTCTCTCCTGGAGATAGAAGACCAGAGCTCAGCTTTGTGTGTGGGGCTCTATATAAACTTGCGAGTTGCGACGGCCACCACAGAAAAAAATATTAGTTGTGTTGTCTAGTGGCTGCTAGCCATTTCTTTTTTACTGGAGGGTTTTGTTTTGTTGGGTTCCAAACGTGGTGTCTGAAGACTCTGGACTGGGTTCTGCTGCAACTGCCAATGGTTACAGGTTGGAAACGCGCGCCTGTTTGCTAGTGCTGATTCTCGTTTCTGGCGGCATGCGGGGTTTTTTTTTTTTTGCGTTTTTTTAATTAAGCACAAGAATAACATACACGACACACACTCTACTCATATTACACATGTATACAGATGTGTGCGTATCCATTGCATATATTAGAAAAATTTGCAAAGGCTACACAGTCTCATGGAACACGGACATACGCTTCCCTACTTGTGTTCTCTAAATAAATACCATACACTGTGTTGATCCTAAGATCAAACCCGAGTAGGTGGGAATCTAGGGATTGAATTCTAGTAGGTGAGAACAAATGTCCTCGCTCCCACCACTAGGCCACATGCAAGGTATTGCTAATTTGGCATTGCCATTGTCAATTCATCGGCGAGGGCACATATGGGGTTGCCAAATAGCATCTTTTCCTTCACTCTTTCTTCTCTTTCTCTTTCCCATCCATCATTCTCCTCAACAAAAATTTTGATTGGAATCTTTCAAATGAATTCAATAGAAAAATTTTTGTTCACAAACTATTGACTGAAAAAACTTTGGATTCGAAAAGTTTCGACACAAAAAACTTTTGGTTTGAAAACTTTTGATTCAAACACTTTTGATTAGAAATACTACCTATTAAAAAAATGGGAAATTTGGAAAAAACTTTTTTGAGTTTAGGGAAGAGGTTGGGGGAGGAAATAGGGACAAAAGGGAACAACATCATGTGTGGCTAAAGAGAGAGTCTTTGAGGGCGAAGCGAAGTGAGAGAAGGACGAAGGTGCTACCATATATCACAACAACTATAACATCCTGAAATTTAAAATAAAGTAAGAACTTAAATTTTAAGATTTAATTATATTTAATTATGTATTTTATGAATTTTTGAATTTTCTTGATTTTTCTTGGCTTTTTTTAATTTTGCTCTAAAGGAGAAATCTTTTATAATTAGGCTTAAGTAATAGATAAAGAAAAAGAGTAAAAGCTTATAACAATAAAATAAATAAAAATTTTATTTAAACATAGAAAATCTCTAGAAAATCAATTCTGAATTTTAAAAATCATGTCAATGTAATTAAGTGTGAAATGGAAGGGGAATTAATGAACTTCAACTACTAAGATCTCAAGAGTACAACCTTATATTATCCTTCATTTTTATTTTATTTTATCCTCTGCAGTATTAGCATCACCTCTAGTAAAAATATTAATTCTGAATTTTAAAAGTCATGTCAATGTAATTAAGTGTGAAATGAAAGAGGAATTAATGAACTTCGACTACTAAGATCTCAAGAGTACAACCTTATATTATCCTTATTTTTTATTTTATTTTATCCTCTACAGTATGAGCATCACCTCCAGTAAAAATATCAAAAATAATTAATCATATTTAATGCCTGAACTTATGAGGTAGCAAGGGGGATAAATCTCATGATGAGTTAAAAAGGGGGATGAACCTCACCTCTCTCTCCCTCTTCATCATGACCAAGTAAGGCGCACTTTGTACTTTATTTGATGGCTATTTAATGCATGAAAAGATGAACTAACAAGGGGATGAACGTCACCTCTCTCTCCATCATGACCAAGTGAGACCCACCCACAGCAGGGTCCACACATCAACCTCCATTTCCTTGCCTATAAAAGCCACCCAAGTCTTCCCTAAGCCAACCACAAACTCATGTGAGCCCCCATATTTATCACGGGTCACCTTAGCCCCAACCACCATCACTTATAGCACCTACGTGGTCTTGAGATCCCATTTTGGTGCTCGCCTCAACTCCCCCATGCTTCCTCTACTGCCGACCCAAGCTCTAGGAGCTACAGCCGTGGTGCTTTCTTTACTCTGAATTGTGACTTCCACTGTTAGATGGCCCTCCATCCATCCAAAGGTGAGCATAGTAGCATCATTAGTTAGTTGCCATAGTGCCTGCATTGGTGAGCTTTGCTCTATTCCTACCTTTTCTTGGATTTCTTTCTCTGTTTTGCCCATCCAAAAGAAGCAGCATACAAATAACATTAGCTTTCACTCTCATTTATTAAAGTTAGAATATAAAGAAAGTGGATCCTCAAAAAAAAAGATAATAATAACATGACATTTATGGCCATATGCTAAGATTTGAATTTAAATGATGTCCACAAAATAAATGTTAAAATCAAACTGAAAAGAACACCAAAGGTTAGGACCCTCTGATGATATGAAGGACGCGTTTTAATTTTTCCAGAGGTCAGGACCCTTTGATGCTACAATGGTACTTAGACGTATATTGAACTTGGCACCACTAAGAATCTATATAATAACTTAAGAATTTGTATTATAAACAAACAAGTTTAAAAATTGAGAACTTTCTACTTTAACTCTTATTTGAAAGTGGTGTTATCTGACTTCTTTTGCTTTTACTAGAATTGCTATTTGCTTTACTTATCGATGATCGACGTATAGAACCCGACGTCACTAATTTCGTCATCAACAACACCAACTGCAGCCAAGACTTCGTCATAAACAACAATTAAGCAAGGCAAGCACACCCTTTGATCATATTGATCCCAATATTTAATTTTCTTTTGTTTTGCTAAATCAATTTATGCATGCATTTATTTTCTATAAATTCACTATATTGTGGTACTAGTAGATATACCTGTTGTCTTATGAAACTTTCTTGATAAGTATGGATATGTGAACCTTGGTAACCCTAGAATAAGGTTAAACAATACATAATGTCAATATAGATATATGTGATTACATAATAATCCTGCTTAACCATGCTTTAGACTTGGGATGGACAAGTTGGATGAACTGATTAGAATAAACTTGGAGATATTGAGATATGATGATGGTTGCTGGTATTTTTGCTAAAAACTCAAAATAAAACTATTGTTTAGACGCGGACAATTATTGGAAATAGTTGGAGGTGCAGGTGTTGCACGTAGTGTAGGTGGAGATTATCGCCCATGTTGGATTAAGGACTGAACTTTGGGTTGTTTTCAGGCCAAGAAACATGTACAACCATAAGTGTTGTTATGGGATAGCCTTAAACCAATTAAGTTATCTAGATTAACTTTGTATATTGGAAGGCTGGAATAGTACGAGCTATTCCATTATGGATTGCTCGAAGGGACGTCCACACTGAGGTGATTATGGAACAAACGTTTAATGATACAGTGGTGTATGTCGTGCTTTGGGGTATATCACATTTCACATGCAGTGAATGTGCAAACACCTTTGGCCACCATAGCATGGGGTTGTCGTCACTGTACTGGTGCAAAGTTATCCTAGGTGTGTTGTCAAAGGTTAGTACTCGACAATAAACTTATGCTTTGGGTACCTACGAGGTTAGCAGAGTCAAAAACACAATCGGGGGCACACAATATAGACATGTTCGAGTCTCTTGATGGAGTAATACCCTACTCCTGTATGGATGATGTACGAGGTTGATGAACAGAGTACGGAACGAGATGCCTTGCTCTAATTACAAGAAAGATGAACTTGGAGGTGGCTAAGTTATGGCTAAAGGATGCTCTGCTCAGAAGATCTTCTCGCTTGTCTAGTTCTGGATGGATGTAGTTTAAGAATTGCTTGCTTTTTGACGATGTCTACCCTCGCCATTATATAGTTAGGGTAGCCTTAGGTCGAGTCGTAGTCGGTTGGAGATACTGGATCGTAGTCGATGAGAAGTCCATCGTCGTTAGGATCTTCGTAGTATGTCCAAACTTCCTTAGATGTTAGGCGTATTCGAGTAGGTTTTCTTATAACAGGAAAACGATCAAATCCTTCCCTTCATGGAGATATCCCCCTCTGAGTATATCTTATCCCATTGGATTAGGCTCGAGATATCCGGAGTTTTTCAAATGCTTGCCATAACATATGTGATATGATCCTTGAGTTTATGGCATACGTCCATATCCCATATTTAGATATTTGACAAATGTAAAGATTTTCGTCATGAACATTCTGGCCACAATGCCAAAGATGCATGAAACATGTGGCAAAAATTAAAGGACATGACTTGTGGGTAAAATTGTATACCTCTACAGAGTGTAAATCTAATCAATTAGCTGTGCTCACAATTATGGGCACTTGGTAAAGTCATCACATAGTTAGAAGTTTTACTATTTTCTAAATGGTTTGGTTGGAGACATTTGTTGCAAGGTGATTGTTTTAGATTTGTACCTCAGGTTGGTAATGGACGATTCGATGTTCACGTCGTGAAGGACTATGAGTTATTACTTATGCTTTATTTACTTATTTTGATATCAGTCATACTTTCTTTATAAATTCCATTTGTAAATTACAATTTTATTTACAAATACAATATTGCTTTATGCAAATTAACCATAGAGCCTCCTTTGACATGGCCTGCAATTCTACATTTTGCAAATACCACCTTATGTGTTGCTGAGTATGAAAGTACTCAACCTTGCTTAATTTGTTGTTTTAGGTGGAAAAGAAAGTGAGGCTCTGAAAACTACCCTTTGTCGTAGGTTGCGAGAAATTTAATGAAGCAATCTTTCTAGGGATTATACCTTGTCAAGTTTCCTAAGGGTTGGATGGGCACACTACAAGACTTTGATTCTCCGCTGCTATATAATCTGAATTGTATAAAAACAATGTAAAATAGCTTCCATTTTAAAATATGATGAATGGTTGTGATTCTAATTGTTCTAAATGTGCGTACTAGCCACTACTCATGGGACTAGTACTGTATGCACATAGATTCTCATTTTCGCATTTATGCAAAAAAAATCAGGGTCATTTCAGTTGGTATCAGAGATATATTAGTTGTAGGATAAACCCTAGATAGAATGGTTGATAGTATAAGATTGGATCAATTTCAAAACTTTAAATTTTCAAAACTACTATATTTGCAAAAAAAAAATAGCCATTGCTATCCTTTCCCCTTTCTTAAGGTCTTACCTTTACCCCTACTTCCTTTTTTATTTGTAAACAAACTTCTTTTTCCTTAAAAAGTAACTCTCACCCATAGTTCATCTTCACTATTTATTTCTGAAGTTATTCAAGATGTGTAGCTACCGTCCTTCATGCCCAACAAATGAAGACTACAACGTCTACACCGACAACCTTAAGGAGATGGACATAACATTTCGCTACATCTGACAAGGCTTTCTATATTTTGAAAATCCTACTCCCTAAAGAGACAGTGTCACTCAATTTATAAAACATAGAAGATTAGAATATATTAGGTTCCCCCTTAAGATAAGAAACTGTAACACCCCAATTTTTGTATTTCTTGAATTTATGTTGCATTTTACATTTTATATAATTTTTTGAATTTATTTGAATTAAATTGTATTTATTGATCTACGGCCTATTTATAAAGTTATTCAAGAAATTTGAAAAGTTTAAATAATCTTTTATTAGAAATATTTTATTTGGGTTCTAAATGCCTTAAAATATTTTTTGGATTTTTTTGTATTTTTCCTAATATTTTTGCTATTTATTTGGGCTTTATTTATTTTTATTCAAAAAATGTTTTAAAATCCCTGTGAACAGTGTTGGGCCAAGGCCTGCCCAGCTCAGCCCATTTTTCTATTCTGCCAGCCCATCAACCCACTTGCGAAAACCCTAGCGGTGTGGCCGTTGGATTCAATCCAATGTTCGCCATTTGCGCTGCCACGTCGCCTGCGCGTGTGAACCATCAGATCTTTGCCATGCGGACACCTGTGATGGAGCCACATCAATAGACTCTATCTCCACCGATAAGAGGTCGTGTCGACCATATCATGACTGATGGAGCCTAGGAAGCATCGGACGTCGTACTAGGTAAGTTCCTAGTTAACTTAGTACTTGCTACAGTTTTGTTTGATTCTGGAGCTTCACATTTTTTTATCTCTCAAGATTTTGTTGTTGGGAATGGGTTAGATGTTGTGAACCTGAATTGCATGCTTTTGGTTCAATTCCCTAGATCATAACTTCAATCTAACCTAAGATGCATAGGAGTTAAGCTGCTCATGAATGGGATAGAGTTTCTAATGAACCTTATTATCTTTGATACCCAAACATTAGAAGTTATCTTTGGAATGGATTGGTTGTCCAAACACATGGTTGTATTGGATTGTGGTCGAAGAGTGGTGTCAATTGAAAGCCCAAAAGGCAAAAGAGTGGAAATCTAAGCGACCACAGTTCATAATGGTGAGATGATGGTTAATAGTGCCAAAAGCTGTTAATATAGAAGAAGTACTAGTTGTAAATGAATACCAGATGTTTTTCCTGAGGAATTATCTAGAATGCTACAGACCAAGATATTGAGTTTGTAATCGAATTAGTGCCTGGTACAACCCCAATAGCCAAGCGACCGTATCGAATGCTCACAGATAAGTTGGTAGAAATGAAGAAGCCAATTGAAGAGCTGTTAGAAAAAGGCTTTGTAAGACCAAGTTCATCACCATAGAGAGCACCTGTTTTGTTTGTGTGAAAGAAGGATCGAAGTATGAGAATGTGCATTGATTATCGAGCTCTCAATGAAGTGACAATGAAGAACAAATATCCGTTGCCCAGGATTGATGATTTGTTTGATTAGTTGAGAGGAGCCAGAGTTTTCTCCAAGATAGATCTTCGGTCAGGATACCATCAACTGAAGATTCGTGCAGAGGATGTTCCTAAGATTGTGTTCTCTTTAAGGTACGGACACTATGAATTCATGGTCATATCTTTTGGATTGACTAATACTCTTGCTTATTTCATGAACTTGATGAACAAGGTTTTCATGGACTATTTAGATAGTTTTGTCATTGTCTTTATAGATGACATTCTTGTTTATTCCAAAATGAGAGAAGAGCACGCAGAACATTTGAGGATGGTTTTGCAGAGGCTACGTGAGCATCAGCTGTATGCTAAGTTTAGCAAGTGTGATCTTTGGAAGGAAAATGTGGAGTTTCGTGGTCATGTGATGTCTGCTGAAGGTGTTGCTGTCGACCCAAGTAAAGTTGAGGCAGTGTTGCATTGGGAGCAATCAAAGTCAGCAACCCAGATTCATAGTTTTCTTGGAATGGCGGGATATTACCATTGATTTATAGAAGGATTTTCAATGATTGCTAGACCTCTTATGCAAGTGCTAAAAAAGGAGAAAAAGTTTGCATGAATGCCAGAATGTGAAAAGAGTTTTCTAGAGTTAACTGTCTAATGACCGCACCTGTGTTAGTGTTGCCAGATGTGCAGAATAGTTTTGATATTTATTGTGATGCTTCGCGCCAAGGACTGTGATGTGTGCTAATGCAGAATGGCAAGGTAGTTGCATATGCTCAAGACAATTGAGGTTGCATGAGGAAAATTATCCAACACATAATTTGGAATTAGCCACAATAGTGCATGCTTTAAAGATATGGCATCACTATCTTGCTGGAAACCATTGTGAGATATACACAAATCATAAAAGCTTAAATTATATTTTCACACAGTCAGACCTTAATATGAGGCAGAGAAGATTATTAGAGTTAATCAAAAATTATAACTTGGGAATTCATTATCACCCAAAGAAGGCTAATGTAGTAGACGATGCCTTAAGCCGGAAAAGTTATAGTGTAAACATATTGATTCAGAAGAGCCAGTCAGAACTATGCAAGGAATTTCAGAAGTTGAGATTGGAAGTGGTACCTAAAGGATTCATAGCTACCTTGGAGGTAACGACAACCTTGGAAGATCAAATTAGAGAAGGACAGAAGATGATGCAAAAATTAAAAGGGTTAAGACCAATAAAGACCACATACTCAGGATATTGTTTGGCAGGCTCTATATGTCAAGAATTATGGGCTTGCACGGAGTGCCAAACAAGATAGTGTCGGATAGAGGTACCCAATTTACCTCAAGATTCTGTGTAATCTACATGAAGCAATGGGAACCTGTCTGAATTTTAGCATAGCCTATCACCCTCAAGCAGATGGTTAGATAGAGAGAGTCAACTAGATTCTAGAAGATATGTTAAGAGCTTGTGCTCTAGCCTATTTTGCTACATGGGACAAGTGTTTTCCATATGCTGAGTTTAGCTACAATAACACTTATTAGGCTAGTCTGCAAATATCACCGTTTGAAGCTTTATATGGTCAATCTTGTTGTACCCCACTAAACTGGAATGAGATAGGACTGCATTTGGTGTTTGGACCAGATATTCTAAAGGAAGCCGAAGAGCAGATCGCCATGATTAGAGAGAGATTAAAGACTGCTCAGTCAAGGCAGAAGAGCTATGCAGATAATCACTGTCGTGAGCTAAGTTTTGAGCCTTATGATTTTGTGTATCTCAAAGTAACCCCTCTCAAAGGAGTAAAAAGATTCCACTCTAAAGGAAAGCTTGCACCAAGATATGTTGGTTCATTTAAAATTATGAGTCGTAGAGGAGAGATTGCCTACCAGTTGGAGCTACTGCAATCATTGGAAGAAGTGCATGATGTGTTTCATGTCTCTTAGTTGAAGAAGTGCCTTCGACTGCCCACGAAACAAACACCACTAGAGTCAGTTGAACTGCAAGAGGATTTAACCTACAAGGAGCAATCAATTGAGATTTTGGATGTAGCTGATCGCAGGACCAGAAATAAGTTAGTGCATTTTTATAGAGTTTGGTGGAGCAATCATTCAGAGAGCGAGGCTACATGGCAATGTGAAGAGGATCTGAAGTTAGAATTTTCCAACCGATTCCATAGTCAGCCCTAAATCTTGCGGTCAAGATTCCATTAAGGGGGACGTTTGTAACACCACAATTTTTGCATTTCTTGAATTTGTTCTGCAATTTACATTTTATAATTTTCTAAAATTTATTTTAATTAAATTGTATTTATTGATTTATGGCTTATTTATAAAGTTATTTATGAAATGTGAAAAGTTTAAATAAACTATTGTTATAAATATTTTATTTGGGTTTTAAATGCCCTAAAATATTTTTTGGAATTTTTTTTATTTTTCCTAATATTTTTGCTATTTATTTGGGCTTTATTTATTTTCCTAATTTATGTTTATTCATAAAATATTTTAAAATCCATGTGAACAGTGTTGGGCCAAAGCTTGCCTAGCCTGACCCATTTTTTTGCACTGCCAACCCATCAACCTGCTTGCTGAAATCCTAGCGGCGTGGCTGTTGGATACATTCCAACGTTTGCCATTTGTGCCACGTCACTCTCACGTGTGAGCCATCGGATCTTTGCCACATGGATGGTCATGATGGTGCCACATCTGTAGACCGTATCTCCGTCGAATTCTGCCACCGCCTCAGAACAGACTTCGACTTCCACGCATCGCACGCCTTCCCATGCTGCCCATTCAAAGCACCACTACCACCCTCATTTTCCTCACCCTGTGTCGCATCTTCTGGTCAAGTTGTGCACACCGAGATGCTCTGTTTGGCCGTGTGAGCTCACCAAAGTTCAAAGGTCACCCTAACATGGTTTTTCACTGTTCCGCCGTTAACAGTCGCCGCTTGGCTGCACCTGAGGACAGACCTGGGAAGCCCGCATCAAGATGCATTGAACGTGTCATGTGCCATCATCGAATGACCTCAGAGCATCATCAACTTCATCTTCATCCTTGTCTTTGAGAACCAACATCACCGCACCATCATCACCACCAGGATCTCTGCTAACCATTAGATCGAGTGAGGAACCATCGGATCCCCTCAACGTGTCACGCTGAGGTAACCTAGTGGACGTCTTCCTGTCACCGTTTCACCACCGTTGGATCCACATCGTTCGCCTATTGTCGTGCAAACATAGCTGTTGTCGTCTCGCCTCGCGCCACTATGTCTTAGCCACCAGATCAGTAGAGTGCACCTCGGATTCTACCGCGTGTCACCTGTTGACCAATAGCTCCACCGCATTGCTTTGTTGTCGCCGCATGATCTGGGTCATCGAATCTAGATCTAATGAACCAGACCCCGCCTCATGTCTCCTCTGCAATAGATCCAGGCCCTGTTGCGTTAGCTGATCTCAGCTGTCTATTTTGATTTGGGCGGGCAAGATTGCACCAAGCGTTGTGTCAAATATCCAAATATGGGATATGGGCTTGCGCCATGAAATCAGAAATCACGCCACATACATTTTTACCGATACCAGGATATTTTGTATATCTCTAGCCCGAACTAGAGGGATAAGGTATACACGGAAAGGATATCCCCATGTAGGGAAAGCTCTGATCATACTCCTGATACGAGAAGACCTACTCGAACACCTCTGGCGGTTATGGGAATTTAGGCGTGATACGGAGACCATAACGGCATAAGGACTCCTCATCGACTACGATTCAATACTCCAGTCTATTATATAAGGACCAAGGAGAGTGTCGTCTAGAACAAGCCAAAGAGAGCCGATTGCAATCCACAGTGAACCAGCATAGAGCGCAAGCTTCCAGCTATCATCATCTACTAGCCGTAGTCTAGCCATCCCCCGGATCCGTAGTTCTTCCTTGTAATCAGGAGTAGCCCCATTGATCTGTAACCTTTTCATTGGTCTCAATCATCACCAACACAGGAGTAGGGTATTACTCAATGACAAGGCCCGAACCTGTCTACATCGTGTGTTCTTGATTGTGTGTTTGATCTTGCATATCTCGAAGGTACCCGAGCATAAGTGTGTTGTCAATCACTAACCTTTGACAGCTGGCGCGCCAGGTAGGGGCCTTCAGCTATTTTTGTAGATTATACATGTCTTTGGCATGTGCCCACACTAGAATTCTTGACATCCGCCAAGCCCCGCCAATGGGATCTGAGATCGTCTTCGGGACCATGTTATACCGATGGGGCCCGGTCAGTAACCTCGAGCACATTTGCTTTATCGAGTCCTATTCTGAGGACCCATACCGTGAGGCGTGCTTCATCGAGTTTGACCCTCTAGAGCTCAGCGTCCTCAAGTATGTTGACATGGAGAGTGATAGTGACAACAACAACGATGACCTTAGCACTCAGTGCAGTAGTCATACAGATCACCATGTGTTCATGGCTAGGGCTAATAAAGACGCTACTGCAGGAAGTTCCCAAGAGTGGGACTCAGGAGCAGAAGCCACGAGAGGCCAGGAGCACCGCGTCCCACTTGGCACACCGTGAGATCATGGGGTGACAGCCGTCATAGTGCATGCGACCGTGGAGAGCGTCGCTCTTGGCATGACAGACCATCGCCGTGACCCAACCGCTGCAGCCGCTGCAGGGATCACGGCAAGATTGTCAAAGCATCTCAACCTTGACAATCCAACAATACCTCATCCGCAGGTGCCACATTTCCAGGGCAGCAAACTCTTTGGCATGGCGAGCAAAACGGCGCACCTGGCAGCGTTCTAGGAATAGCGTCCCATCAGAGCCACCCCAGCGATGTCTTCAGTACTTCTGAAGCCAACGTCCAATGCGCTCACATGCTATTGAAGTCTCTCCTACCATTGGACCCGGCTAACCCTATGACACCGGTGTTCGACCAGATGAAGACGCTACTCGACGCAGCACAAGCTCAGACTACTCGAGCAGCCAATTCCAAGTTTAGGCAGCCAAGCCGACAGGGTGCCCGGAGCCATCTGCCAAGACCATCCCACAATAGCCGTCAGGCAGCGCTATTAGCGGTGTCTAGTTCCAGTCATCGCTACTCTGGAACGATCTGTTTAAACCCTCGCCAAGGACACTTGGGAGATCTCTGGGATTGGATCCCGCATAATCGGCAAGATTTGCATGATGTCCTATGAGATCGAAGGGAAGAGCAGGATCATGAAGACCACAAGAGGAGTGATAACGAGTCCGCATCCTCAAGAGGTCGATCTCCGATGCAACATACACGCTGGGGCGAATCTTCGCCCTCGAGGGACCACTCGCTGCCGCGACACAGGCTCCCCCCTCGATAGGATGCGAGCAGAGGGCAGCGCCAGATGACCCCGGAAGACGTTGACGAGGGGTGCAAGGCATTCACTCTAGCACTACGGGCGGTCAGATGGCTGGACAAGTTCAAGTCTGGTCCGATCGAGAAGTACTCGGGGAAGATTAACCCCATTGAATGGTTGTAGATCTATACTATAGTTATGAGAGCAGCCAAAGGCGACGAGAAGGTGATGGCCAACTACCTACTTACCACCCTCGATGGGGTAGCCAGGTCTTGGCTACTCAACCTCCCGCCTCAATCAATATCGTCATGGGCTATTTTGCGGGCCCAGTGCATTGCTAATTTTTAGGGCATGTATGAACGCCCCAGAACACATAGTGACTTGCATCGACTGGTGTAGAAGCCAGGAGAGTCGCTACGTAGCTTCATTCGACGATTCAGCGACAAACGGAACCTGATCCCCGACATCTCGGATGAGTCAATGATTGATGCCTTCGAGAACGGGGTTAAAGATAGAGATCTGAAGGGAAAACACACCACCCGAAAGATCAGAACCACCAAGGAGCTCTTCGAGCTGGTGGATAAGCACGCCATCTGTGTCAAAACCCGAAGGCTGGCAGCGACAAGCCCGAGTTGTCCAAGAAAGGGGCAAAGAGGAACAAGAACCGTGGGGAGAAGCGCAAGGGCGACTCCACCGTAGCCGTGGTCGAGAGGGGCAAACTCGCAATCTGGGCGACAACAAAGGTCAGAGCTGTGGGTGAAACAAGTACTGCCCCGTCCATCACACGGAGAAGCACAACTTTGACGAGCGCCAGGTGATCAGTAAGAAAGTCCAGGAGAAGCTCAAGGCCACTCTCGCTGAGCACAGCATCGAGCAGGCTAAAGATAAGCCCAAGGACGATGAGCCCGAATATCGGGGAGCTAAGCACAAGCTGGCACATATCTTCGGAGATCTGCCACATACGAGTCCAAGAGATAATACAAGGCAGTCGAGAGAGAGGTCAACTTGGCCATGCTATCTCTCCCCCGATTTCTCAAATGGTCAGAGGTACCGATCACCTTTGACCAGTCGGATCACCTAACCATAATCCCGCATCCAAGTCGATACCCTGTGGTGGTCAAGCCCACCATCATGAACATCAAGGTCGCTTGAACCTTAGTTGATGGAGGGAGCTTGCTGAACCTTATCTTTGCGAAGACACTGGATAACATGGGAATTCCCCAAACTGAGATAAAAGCCGGAGTTGAGTCGTTTCATGGCATAACTCCGCGCTCATCATCGACCCCGCTGGGCTAGGTCGAGCTGCCAGTCACATTCGGCACGCCAGACAACTTCCATACCGAGAAGATCCTCTTTGACGTAGCAGATTTCGAGACTATGTACAATGTGATCCTAGGCCACCCAATGCTAGCCATGTTCATTGCAGTAGTGCATTACGCGTACTGAGCTGTCAAGTTGCCAGCACCGAAAGGAGTCCTCACAATTAAGGGAGACCAACACGTGGCAGTCAGGTGTGAGAAAAAAGCCTAGAGATGGCTGAGCATGTTTATAGATCGGCAGCCAGTGCCGACGATAAGAACACCAAACGACATCAGTCCAGAAGAACCAATTTGGCTTTCGCGTCCAACAGTACCGCCAATGACCCAGTCAACGATGGCAAAAAGGACAAGAAGACCTGCAGAGACATCAAAGCGATGCCCCTTGACCTAGCAGAATTATCCAAGACGGTCATGGTAGGCATTGACCTTGACCCCAAATAAGAACTCGAGCTCATCACTTTCCTGGGCAAACCGTAACGTGTTTGCATGGCAACCGTCAAACATGCTTGGGGTCCCCAAAGAGGTGATCAAGCATTAGCTAGTTGTGGAACCAAGCACCAAGCCCGTGGTGCAGAAGTAGCACAGATTCATAGAGGACCAAAAGCAAGCCATACAAGAGGAGGTCGGCAAACTCTTGAAGGCTAGCTTCACCCCGAGAGGTCCATCACCCAACATGGCTGGCAAACCCAGTCTTTGTAAAAAAGGCCAATGGCAAATGGAAGATGTGCGTCGACTAAACCGACCTCAACAAAGCATGCCCTAAGGATTCTTTTCCTCTCCCCCACGTTGACCAGATAGTGGGTTCCACTATAGGTTGTGAACTACTCAGTTTTCTAGATGCCTATTCGAGGTATCACCAAATTAGCATGTCTGCGGAGGATGAAGAGAAATCTGCCTTTACTACTCCTTTCTGTGTATTCTGCTATGTAAAAATGCCTTTTGGTTTGAAATGCGCTGCGCAACGTATCTACGCTGTATTCAAAATTGCTTGAAGTCCCAAATAGGACGCAATGTAGAGGCGTACGCTGACAACATCGTAGTAAAATAAAAAACTAGGGGCACTATAATCGGTGACCTCAATGAAACATTCGACAACCTCAAGAAGTATCGGATGATGCTTAACCCTGAGAAGTGCACATTCGGTGTCTCGTCTGGCAAGCTTCTTGGTTTCCTGGTGTCTAGTCAGGGAATCGAGGCCAACCTGCACAAGATCGAGGCGGTAAATCAGATGCACCCTCCACAAACGCTAAGAGAGGTACAAAAGCTTACAGGATGTATTGCGGCCCCTAGTCGATTCATCTCTCAGATGGGCGAACGAGAGCTACCTTTCTTCAAGCTGCTCAAGAAGCATGATAATTTTGAGTGGACCAAGGAGGTTGAAGAAGCCATTTAAGATCTGAAAAGGTATCTATCGTCCCTGTCAGTTTTAGTTTCACCTAACGAAAAAGAGGAGCTTTTTCTTTACGTTGAACAGGATTGCACCGAGAAAAGGGACAAAATCCAGAAGCCGGTGTATTACGTGAGTGAAGTCCTACACGGTGCCAAATTGCGATATCCTCAGATATAGAAGATGATATACACCATCTTGATGACTTCCCGAAAGTTGCGGCACTACTTCCAAGCACACAAGATCACGGTGATGACCACGTATCCGCTCAAGGATGTACTACGCAACTGAGAGGCAACAGGGCGAATTGCGCAATGGGCGGTCGAGCTCAATGAGTTCAAAGTCAATTTTGCACCGATTACCAGCATGAAGGAAAAAGAAGCCAAGACGACCGATGATCACTGGACGATATTCTTCGATGGCTCGCTTACGCTTCAAGGCTCAAGGGCTGGTATCGTACTTAAATCCCTAACATGTGAGGAACTTCAATATGTCATCCAAATCAATTTTGAAGCTTCGAATAACATTGCAGAATACGAGAGACTAGTCAATGTGCTTCGAATAGCTGCAGCACTAGGAATCACGTGATTACTAGTGAAAGGGGACTCACAGCTAGTCGTAAACCAAGTGTAGAAAGAATACCAGTACTTGGATGACAACATTGCGGCGTACTTGAATGAGGTCCACAAGCTGGAGCACAAGTTCGAAGGCCTCGAGGTAAGGTACATCCGGTGAAGTGACAACGCTACTGCCGATGAACTTGCCTGGCTCGCTTCGTCTCATTTGCTTGCACCCTTGGGAGTCTTCGTTGAGAAACACCGCAAACCATCTCTCGCTGCGGAGAAGCAGATGTCGCTAATTCAACCAATGCTTCGGTCGAGTCGAGGCGTAACTCGCAGAACATGGAAGCTACACTACTCTGGATGCCACCATTCTGGGCCTATCTTGAAGGTCGAGAGATCCCTGACGATAATGCCTTAGCCGAGAAAATTGCACATAAGTCCAAGCTATACACATTGGTAGATGACCAGCTCTATGGGAAAGAGAGTAACAGAATCATGATGAAGTACATCACTCAGGAATGGGGCAATAAAATATTGCACGATGTCTATGGAGGCATCTGTGGCTACCATGCATCATATCGCACTCTAGTTGGGAAAGTTTTCCGACAAGGGTTCTATTGGCCAACCACCCTCTAGGACGCTTGCGAGCTGGTGAAAGAGTGCGAAAGCTACCAGTTCTATGGCCCTTCTCTATCTGAGGCTTGGATATCTTGGGACCGTTCCCTAGATCCCAAAGAGGTTGCAAGTTCCTATTCATGGCAATCGACAAATTCACTAAGTGGATAGAATCCAAACCCGTTAGAAACATCACCTCAGAAGCAACCAAGAGATTCATGAGGAGTATCATCACTCAATTTGGCATCCCGAATCGAGTGATTACCGACAACGGAAGCCAGTTCAGGAGCGGCGTCTTTACGGTCTTCTGCGAGGAACTGGGAATTAAACTTTGCTTCGCCTCTATCGCTCATCCTCAGAGTAACGGTCAGGTTGAGTGCGCTAATGGCATGATCTTGTAGGGAATTAAGACCCGCATATTTAATACTCGACTCGATGGGCAAAAGAACTTCCCTCGGTGCTATGGGCCGTTTGAACATCAACTAGTCGAGCCCACCAGTGAGACTCCATTTTACTTGGTCTACGGAGCAGAAGTAGCACTTCCGACTGAATTAACATTCAAATCACCCTAAGTGGAGAACTACTCAGAAAAGGAACAAGAGCAAGAGCGAGTCAATGACATAAATCTACTCGAAGAATATAGAGATCGAGTGTCCATTCGAGTGACCAAGTATCAATAGGCCTTGCACAAATATCACAGTAGAAAGGTCCACGAAAGAGAGCTCGATGTTGGGGACTTAGTACTACAAAAGGTGCAGAAATAAGACAATCGTAACAAGTTATCGCCTAAGTGGGAAGGTCCCTACATGGTAGTAAATGCTACTGGACCAGGATCAGTGCATCTATCTATAGTAGACGACATGATACTTGACAACTCATGGAACATCGAGCAGCTAAGAAAATTCCACACATGAGAAAATATCACAAAACCGAACAGAACAAGTAGATCCCAGGTAAGTAAAAGTTCGCTTTATTTACAATGTTAACAAAAAGTTCCTATTACATTTTACAGACAAACTGCCCTAAGATACCCTACAGCTACTTGACATCGAAGGTGTCTTGCCTCCTCCTTTCCTTGCTCATAGTCAAGCAGCTAATGGTCCTCGGAATGGGTCGGTGCCCTCATCGGAGCGGGCTAGAAGAGGAGGCGAGCGGGCGTCGACCGGTTGGTTCGAAGAGACCCATCCTTGTACCACCAAATGCCCTTAGTCACCATCGTGATGGGTTGGAGGGCGCGCAAGCACCGGATCGATGAAGCTGTTTTGAGCTTCACCTTCGTCGCTGGCGCCAGCAGCCTCGCCTTTTTCTCCTTAGGTGTTGGAGGAGGCGGTGACCTTCGCAGAGGAAGCGGAGGTCGCATGGTCTAGTGTGGAAGTGACGCGTAGCCTGCTCGTCACCTCCTCCTCTTCTTTGGGTCACACCTCCCTCTCAACAGCCATCCAGTCGATCTTCTCCTCCTCCTCGGGCCAAACCTCCTTCTCGACTGCGTTCCAGTCGATCTCATCATCCCCGTCCTCGGAAAGGACGATGATGATGGGCTACGAGGAACCCGTGGCTGGAGGCTCAGGAGAGATCCCAAGGGAAACCTCCCAAGGAGGAGGCCCCTCGAGGATCTCCAAAGAGGGAGAAGGAGATGGTGAGGAGGCCATGAAGGTGTTTTGAAAAAGCTAAAGGTGTTACAAGGCCAAAGCAAGAAGAAGGCGATGCCATATTTATAGGTCAGGGAGTGAGTCAAGCCAAGAGTCACTATTCAACGGGAGTCCGTGTCGGTTCCGGTTTACGAGGTGCTACTCTACACTCCTGCATAAATGCGAAAGTTGAAGAGACACTGAATGATGATGAGCCACGTGAAGACCGAAGGACACGACGGCTGCAGCAGTCCTTAGTAATAAAAGCTCAGTAAAAACAACACTAAGCCTTATCGGTGTGCCCGGGGGCTTGTGCACTCGGACGTATAGCCAAAGGACGCTACATGTGGTGTCTTATGCCCAATTGTCTCCTCAATGGCATAATCGAGTAGAAAGTCAGGGGCCACGTCATGTTCCCGCTAAGCATGAAACTCCACCAAGTACACTCGAGGGCTCAACCACCAAGGCGTATGGTCGAGGGTTATATTTGAAGACATTTATGTCTGCTCATTGCAATTGACTAATCTATTGGTGGGAAGCCACGAGTCATTCGTTTTGCTACCTAGCATGCTCGCAGAATGTTTTAACGTGTCGCAGGGTCTCTGAAGCGCACTGCTAGAAGGTAGTCGGAAGAAGTTAAGAAAGCAACAGAAGGGAAAACAGGCTCAGAGCAAAAGAGTGGCTAAGTATGTTTGCGTACCTGTAGCTCTAGATATAGGACCGACTAGTATTTGAGGGGCACTGGAGGAGGCAAAAGAAGCAAAGTTGTGGTTGCGGAAGTTGCGACTTGTTTCTTGTCGGCTGGTGTGGGTGCGGCCACGTCTGCTGGAGGCAAGGAGCTGTCTGGGGCAGTTGCCATCGTGTCTGGTGGTGGCAAGGTGCTAGCCAAAGCTGGTTCAATCGTGTTTGGTAGCGGCGGGGAGCCAACAGTGGCATCCTCGATCACGTTGCTAGACGCGCCCTTCTCGCAAGAAGCTTCCATGTGACATTGTCCAGGGGAGATAGAGGCGCAGGACAGCAAACGAATAGGTAACCTTATCTCGCTGATTTCCACATCACTCACACACCTTCTCGTGAGCCAGATGTTCTCTTCGGGACCAGCTTGGCCCCGGTGGTTGCCCTCTCGACCAGCCCGGATGGTAAGAGCGGTGGCGCCGGCGGGTCAACAACTAGAGAAGCGGCCTGCTTACACGAGACGATTATGAGCAATGACTCAGGCTACAAGTAAGGTAATTAGCTATTTATTAGTCACTCTACCTTTTTTACTATTCTGGTCAATGGGGATCTTCTTGGGGAGATGCCTACGGAGCAGCAGCTAGACTTTGCATATCGACAGCCCATGTGTCTTGTTGTTCCTCCAAGAGCTGTCGAATCACATCAACAGTGATCTCATAGCACCCGAGAGATCGATTGAATTTCACTTGTCAGAAGCCCTTGACGACGACACTTGGCGATGCTTCGCCGATGGATGGGGCGACAGTGATGCTGATCTCCCCGCTTAAGGAGAATCTGTCGCTTCCTGCTCCCAAGATACCCCAACCTCACTGGGAGCTATGACATGTGCCACGTCCTCCGCAGACGACCTAGCACCAATGGGCACTAAACCCAATGCTTGCCCTCCATTTTGAGCTGGCTCATCATCTAGGTTAGCAGCTCCCTTGAGCAGCCCACTATGCTCGTCGTGCTCAGTCTCCTGAAAAGGTAAAACAAGTTAAACCGCGATGTAGGCCCCAGTACGGCAAAAGCGGTAAGTACTCGATACATACCTCTAGTCGAGGGTTGGCCAGAGAGTAGGCCTCTATGCCACAGGGGCTGGGATATGAACCATGGAAGATTTTGCTCAATCGAGCAGAAACGTTCGCATCTGATAAGACTGGTAGTCAGTAAAGCGATCCGTCAGCTTCAATCATGGCAAAGGGAAAGAACAATAAAAGTGGTTAGTGTCATTTACCTTTAGAGCTATCTATGGTTGCATCATCGACCCCAGAGTACTCCCAGGCTAGATGGTCTCGGCATTTCAGTGGACTCGATTGCCGCGTCAAGAAGTCCCAGGTGACATACCACTCGGAGAGACCCCTCTTTCTTAGCTCCTCGATCTTTTCGATGTATCGCACATTCCGCGGTGTCGATCGAGGGACTTTCGTCCAGAGGTCGATAGAGTTCGGGAAGGATGGTTGATAAGACAAAGGAAAGTTGACTATGTCTGGTGAGGTGATATAGAACCACTGCTTCTTCTAGTTCGACTGCCAAGAAGAAGTCACCGACACAGGAATATATACACTGGTAGCACTGCTGCGGAGATGGAAGCCAGCGCCCCCAACGACATCATTTTTGGTTGACCTCTTCAAGTGATAGAAGTGGCGAAACAGATTGAGGCTGGGCTTGATGCCCAGAAAGGCCTCACAAAGATGAGCGAAAATGCTAATCATTGTAATAGAATTAGGGCTTAGGTGAAAAAGCTGGACTCCACAAAAATCCAGAACAGACATCAGAAATCGGGAAGGGGGAAAGCTGAGACCGTAGCGAAAGAAAGACTCGAAAACTACAGTTTCATCTTCGTCTTTAGGAGTTGGATATTCCTCACCAACAGAGGGTCTCCAATGGGAGAATGCTCAAGGTGGAACGAGGCCACCCTTCTCCAGCTCCGTGAGGCATTTCTCTGTCACGATGGATGTCTGCCACACTTGCTGGTAAGTCTCATCGCTGAAGGCTGGCCCCTTGGCAGGCTTCGCCATGGCCTCCTTTTTCAACGCGACGACCTTGGGATTGGCAGAAGAACCAGAATCCATCGGAGTAGGGAAGAGGAAAACTCTCAAGATGTAGAAACACAAAGGCTCAAAGAGACAAGACGGAGGCTTCGAGAGGAAGGCTGAGGACGAAGGTATGAAATGGCTACAGTTCCAAATCCAGAGATTTATAAGTCAAAAAGTGTCCAGGCACAACGGTTCGTTTCCCGCCGTACGACACGTTGATCACCGAAAAAAGTGGAATGATGGCACCACATTTGCTGTGACACCTCCCACATGAGCAATAAATGCTCCAACTACTCAATGTTCATAATTTCTGACAACCGTTTCAACTCCGCTTAGAGTCGGGTTGACTGGTCGACATCGAGCGACATGAGGCTACCCTAAGCATTCAAGCTAGGATTGCAACAGGGCACTCGACCCCGCACAACCTACTCGATACTTAGCGATTCCTAACTTGCTCGAAGTATTCGACCATAAGTAGGCGAGGCATCACTCGACCAAACCAAGTTTGGCAGTAATTGACCAAGCACTCAAATGAACTCTCCGCTAAGCGAAGTTCAGGGGCTACTATCGAATATCCAAATATGGGATATGGGCATGTGCCATGAAATCGGAAATCACGCCACATACATCTTTACCGGTACCAGGATATTTTGTATATCTCTAGCCCGAACTAGTGGGATAAGGTATATGCGGAAAGGATATACCCATGCAGGGAAAGCTCCGATCATACTCCTGATATGAGGAGACCTACTCAGACACCCTTGGCGGTTATGGGAATTTAGGCACGATACGGAAACCATAACGGCATAAAGTCTCCTCATCAACTACGATTTGGTACTGCAGCCCATTATATAAGGACTAGGGAGGGTGTCATCCAGAACAAGCAAAAGAGAGCCGATTGCAATCCACAGCGAACCAACATAGAGCGCAAGCTTCCAGCCATCATCATCTACTAGCCGTAGTCTAGCCATCCCCCGGATCCGTGGTTCTTCCTTGTAATCAGGAGTAGCCCCATTGATCTGTAACCTTTTCATTGGTCTCAATCATTGCCAACACAGGAGTAGGGTATTACTCAATGACGAGGCACATCGTGTGTTTTTGATTGCATGCTTGATCCTACATATCTCGAAGGTACCCGAGTATAAGTGTGTTGTCAATCACTAACCATCGACATGTTGCACCATCCACATCACGCCATGTGTCACGCTGTGATTGGATAGTGTGCCGCCACTGACACCATGTCTTGTGTTAGTTGTATTGCTATATTTTATGTGTATGAATAAGCATGTCTGTGTTGGAGTGTTATTGTAGAATTTGTGTGTATGATATCTCATTAGGAATTTTCTTATGACACAACATCCGAGTTCTTATGCATTTGTTCAGATATGTTAGCATTCTGTGTATCCAATGTTTATGGATTGACAGCTTTTATCATTTGTGAGCTATGTGCTAGTTATGCATGTGACTTTGATTCCTATTAAATTGTGAGCTTGAGGTACTGGCATGTTTGAAGCAGAATGTAGTGCATATATGTGTAAGTTCAACTTTTTTTTATGTTAACAGATGAGAGTGAATTTCATTAGCAGTTTGTTCCTTCCCTGTGTTTCGATGGTGTATGTGACTCTGATCTTTATTACTTTGTGCATGAAACGGAAATGCTATGAGAGCTTCTGCAATGTGATTCATTCCCTAGATTGATTGTGATCTAGATGTTTTTAGCCTTATATTTCATATTCTAGCATTTGAGTTCTTTTGTGACTGTGACTTATAAGGTATTTGTGTGTTTGTTGATTTCATATACTCGTGTATTGATTCTTCTAATGGTCATGTGATTAAGAGCTTGAAATCTGGGCCCTGAAGGTTATATGCATGTGAGTTACTAAGATGGTTAAATGGGAGGTGATTATTTTGCACTTTCGAATTGGATGATATCCGAGGCTAATATATGCGTGATTAACCAAAAAGTACATCTTCATTGATTGGGTAGAGGAAGGGAAATTTATCACTAATAATTGGCACCTGGTGATTGCAGGGTGTGTGGTGCGGACAAGAGATGAAAAGGACAGATGGCTGCTTCAACCCTCCCTGGCTACTTCTTGACTTCAGTGAAGAATAGCTAGGCGGTAGTAAATGCTAAGGTGAGGTATATAAGATGCAGGGCTAGAGTTTGCCTAATGTTTTCTCTTTTATACTATAGTCAACTGACTTTGCTTGGCTATGCAACTAGCTTTTGGGCAAAACCATGGGCTGGAGAGGCTAGGTGGCATCCATGTAGGCTGCTCGGTAGATGGCAGTCTTGGGGTGCAAGAGCTTGCAAAAACTTGGAAGTCAAGGAAAAGTGACCTACGTTGGGTTGGTGTGCCTAGCAGTGCACCTGTTCTAAACTTTTAGAGGTTTAGATGTAATTAGTGCTATATAAAATGTGGATTATGGCTTGTACAAAATATTTTGAAAGCATAAACCCTCTTGTCAAATCTGACATCTGATTTTTGTACTAAAGCTTTTTTTCTTCGCTTCCATTTATTTGACAATTTGGATGTGTTGACATGGGTTTGTTATTCCATAAATAATGATGCTTAAGATGGATGTTTTTTGAGTTGGCATACATAAAAGACATTATGAACATCAGATAGTTGAGGTGGTAATTCTAGTTTATATGCCATCTCACCCATCTTTTCAAGAATACGATACAGCCCAATGTATCAAGGGGCTACCTTTCCATAGATTTGGAAACAACGAACTCCACGGAGTGGCAAGAATTTTAAATAGACATGATCGCCAACTTCAAAATTGAAGTCATGTCGACGATTGTGGGCATAACTCTTTTGACTAGATTGGGCTTCTTTTAATTGGTTTCAGATCACATCTACTTGCTCTTAGGCTTCTTGGATAAGATCAAGACTAAAAAATTTTATCTCTCTAACTTCAGACCAAAAGAGAGGAGTTATGTACTTTCTCCTATAAAATGCTTCAAAACGTGACATTTGGAGTCTGCCTTGGAAACTATTGTTATAGGAGAATTCAATGAAGGCTAAACTCTCCCAATTAATGCCATTTGACGCTGAATTCTATACTCATCTCCCACTTAGTGCCATATGATAGCACACATGCTCTTAACATATCTTCTAAGATTTGATTTATTCTTTCAGTTTGACCATCTGTCTGTGGGTGGTAAACCGTACTGAAGTTTAGCTTAGTCCCTAGGAGACCATGCATACTTTCCCAGAAACAAGATATAAACTAGGAACCCCGATCAGAGACGATTGTTTTGGGAACACCGTGTAGTTGCACAATGTTATGCAGGTAGAGTTCTGCAAGTTCATCTCTATGGCTTGTGACTTTGACTGGAATGAAATGTGCCACTTTTGTTAGCTAGTCAATGATGACCCATATGGAATAATGACATTTCCTGGTTCTAGGTAGACCAGCAATAAAATCCATGCTGATGTTATCCAATTTCTATTTAGGAATTTGCAAGGGCTGAAGGAGCCCAGTAGGACATTGATGTTCGGTTTTGACTCACTCACATACATCACAAATTGTAACATATGCAGCAATATCCTTTTTCATGTTGGGCCACCAATATTCTAGTTGGAGATCTTGATACATTTTTGTACTTTCAGGGTGGATTGAGAGTGGGGATTCATGAGCTTCTTTTAGGATCAAATCTTTGAGTTTAGGGTCATTAGGAACATAGATTTGATTATTGTGCATAAGCACTCCATCTGGGCCTTCAACAAATTTGAATTCAATTCCATGTTTCAACTCTTTTAGGATTTTGACAACGGTCTCATCCTTGAGTTGAGTAGCTTTAATTTGGGATTTTAAGGTTGGTCTCACCTCAAGTTCAACAAGATACCCTTTTTCAACAATACCCAAATTAAGCTTTTGGAATTCTCTTAACAACTCAGATTGACTGGTATGAGATGAGACAAACACTACAGGAAAACGTCATTGATTCGTCGGCCGCCTCCAATTTCGTCGGCCTGTATTAAGCCGTCGAAAATAACGAAATAAATTCGTCGGCCCGTGTAAGCCGTCGAAAATGAATGAATAAATTCCTGTAGTGAAAGAGGTAATGTAGCTTACAGCTTACAGCATCTGCTACAACATTAGCTTTACCAGGATGGTAATAAATGCTAAGGTCATAATCCTTTATTAGCTCTAACCATCTCCTTTGTCTCAAGTTTAGGTTTGGCTAGGTAAAGAAGTATTTTAGACTTTTGTGATCTGTGTAGATGTTGCATCGATTACCAATAAGGTAATGACACCAGATTTTAAGAGCATGCTCTATGGCTAGTAGTTCCAGATCATGGGTAGGATAGTTGAGTTCATGGGGTCATAGTTGATGAGAGGCATAAGCTATGACTTTTTTTCCTTGCATCAATACACATCCAAGGCCGTGTCACGATGCATCACAATAGACATTGAAACTTTTGTGGACATCAGGTAACACTAGCACTAGGGCTGTGGTTAACCTCTTCTTTAATTCCTCAAGGCTTGCTGCGCATTCAGGAGTTCACTCAAACTTCTGTTCTTTCTTTAAGAGCTAGGTCATGGATCCAGCAATTTTGGTGAAGTTTTTGATAAAGTGGCAATAATGTCCAGCTAAACTGAGGAAACGTCTGATTTTTGGAATAGATTGGGGTGATTCCCAATCTAGGATAGCTTGAATCTTACTTATGTCAACTGTAATTCGACCATTAGAAAGGGCATGCCCAATAAATGTGCTTCTTTTAACCAGAATTCACAATTTTCGAATTTGGCATAGAGTTTATGCTCTAGGAGTTTTTCAATCACCATACGCAAATGTTGCGCATGTTCCTTTTCGGTTTTAGAGTAGATGAGAATGTCATGAATGAAGGCCACTACAAATTTATCTAAATACTTCATAAAGATCTTAGTCATAAGACATATGAAACTGGCTAGAGCATTTGTAAGTCCAAAGGACATTATGGTATACTCACATAATCCATAACGAGTGGTAAAAGTATTTTTTGGAATATCCTCAGGTTTGATTTTCATTTGGAAGTACCCATGTCTTAAATCAATTTTTGAGAAGACTTGTGCACCATTTAACTGATCGAACAAGATACGAGGAAGGGGATATTTGTTTTTGATTACGACTTCATTCAAGCATGATAATCTACACACATACATACACCACCATCCTTTTTAGGAACAAACAGTACTGGGGCTGCCCTGTGGGGATGAGCTATGATGAATAAATCCTTTGTTCTGCTCATTGAGCTACTTCTTTAACTCAATTAACTCATTTGGGAGCATGCGATAAGGGCGTTTGGAAATGGGTGTTGTTCCAGGGACAAGGTTAATAGCAAATTCCATGTCGCGATCCGGTAGCAATCCTGGTAACTCATCTAGAAAGATGTCAGGATATTCTGAAACAATGGGTATTTGGTGAGCTCTTTTACTATGACTAAATAGAGAAGGGACTATGGTTCTGAAGTGTTTTGAATAGATGAGAAATTTACTGGGGTTCCTTCTGGGTTTATGAGAGAGATGGATCTGTTTGCACAATCTATTTGTCCTTTATTTTTAGATAACCAATCCATACCAAGGATTACATCTAGGTATAAAGTTTCTATGAGAATGAGGATGTCATGAAATAATACACCATTTACATCTAGGCATGAAGTTTCTATGAGAATGAGGATGTCATGGACTTCAGGTAAAATTTTGGTTTCCTCAAAGTCAAGACCCTTAATTTGAGTGAAGCTCTGTGGAACTAACCTAGCCTTATTTCTAATGATAACCTTATCCTCACTCTGCTTGTTTTTGAACACCCATTTGGTCCTAATGACATTATGACCAGATGGGGCTCAACAAGCTGCCATACCTTATTCCACTTGAAGTTCTCAAGTCCTCATGCATAGCATTAATCCATGACTCATCGGATAATATATGAGAAATATCCTTTAGCTCAAAAGAGGCAACAAAGGCTGAGTAAAGGTAGAAACTGGACAAGCATGATTTTGAGCGAGTGACTCGCTCAAATAGATCATCAATGATCTGATCAAGTGGGTGAATTTTCTAAATATGGCGGAGAGGTCTAGAAGTAGAAGTGGCATCTATCTCTTAAATAGAAGAGGCAGGAACAGAGCCACTTGCTAAAGGAGAGTCTGAAGGCAAGGGCTGGTCTCCCTGAGGTGCAAAAATAGAAACAGGAGGCACCTCAGGTGTAGAGGGGACTGGATCAGATAGAACTCTAACATCTCCATCATCCTCATCCTCTACAAAGATAGTCTCGCAGAGAGAAGAAGGGCCTAAAATATCAGGTCTAGCTCTTGGGCTAGCCTCATCAAAGGTCACCTGACAGGTCTCTATAATCCTATTCGCATCACAACTCCATACCCTATAGCTATGCGAGGAAGACGAGTAACCCAGAAAAATACTATCAGAAGAACGAGACTCAAACTGATCTAAGTTACCAGTCTTCAAAATAAAACACTTCCAACCAAACACATGAAAATGTGAGACATTGGGCTTTCGCCCATACCTCATCTCGTAAGAAGTGTGGAGCAAATGTGCTCTCAAGAATACATGATTAGAAACATGGCAAGCAGTAGCTATAGCCTCAGTCTAATACTTCCTATGAGTACTGTACCCGTCAAGCATCGTCTTGGCTATCTCTACCAGGGTCCTATTCTTTCTTTCTACTATGCTATTTTGCTAAGGGACGTAGGGAGAGGAGAACTGATACTCTAAACCAGACTCTACATAGAAATTCTCAAAGTAGGAGTTCTTGAACTCTGTGCCATTATTACTGCGTATAGCACATGTGGCACCTGGGAGCTCAAAAGATAGTTTACTGACCAAACCAATGAAACGAGAAAAGTCTCATCCTTCGAGCCATGAAAAACACTGAAGAATACCTCGAAAAATCATCTACAATGACAAGGACATACTACTTTCCACCCACTGACTGCACTCTAGCTAGACTAATAGTGTCTATATGTAAAAGCTATCCTGGTGTATTAGTCACCACAACATTGACTGGAGGATGAGAAGCAGCAACTATCTTTCCATGTCAGCAAGAAGAGCAAACTAACTTTTTGATCATCTTGACTTTAGACAAGCCACGAATAAGATCATGGTTGCTAACTCTGGTCAAATGATCAAAGCCAATGTGACCAAGTCTCCTATGCTAGAAGGAGAGATCACGGGACTCAAAAGCAATTAAACAACGAAGAGAGTCTCTAGAAGAAGCAAAAAAATCAGCACAAAAGACTCTCCCAAATCTGAAAATCCCGCAAACTAACCCTCCTGATGGATCAAGCATTCTAGAGGTACTACTCTTAAAGCTTACCTTGAAACAGTCATCAATAAATTGAGAAACAGAGAGCAAATTACATTGCAGCTTAATTACTAAGGCGACATCCTTAAGAATAAAATTAGTATTAACGTATATTGTACCTTTAGCAATGACTCTGCCTGAAGAAGCATCCTCAAAAGTGATCAACTCATCACTAGGGGCTTAGACTAGGGAAGAGAACAAGCGAAAATCTCCGATCATATGGCGAGTACAACTCGAGTCAATAATCCAGACCTCTCCCTTCCTTATCCGATGAACCTCATCCGAGTTGCTATAGAGCTCGGAGTCACTGATGCCGTTGGCGTGTGCCATGAAGCACGTGTCGGTGAAGTTGTCACCACCTTTCTTCTCTTGCAGATCATCCTCACCCTCGTCACTCCATGTCTCTGTGTCGGAGTGGTTAATGTCATCGAGTGCAGCAAGAATGTGGTGGAAGAGCTTCTTGTTCTTCGAGAAGTTACGGTACCTCTTCTCATACTTCGGCTCGCGAGCTAGTGGCTTCATGTTGTGGTTCCTATGGATGTAGTCATTCTTAGCTGAACCGTTGGTGTCGTTCTTGCCCTTCCTCAGCTTGGGGCAATTCACCAGAATGTGGTTGGGGCCACCACACTCGAAGCAGGTGATCGTGCCACCTCTCTTCCTCTCACTCACTATTTTGTATGTATGAGAGAATTTGTGAGCTAAAAGAGTAAGCTTATTTTCTAGAAATTTTTCTAGTTGGTCATCACTTAACTAGCAAAGGGCAGAGAGGGCAAAACTAGCCGAAGAATCATAGGTTGATCCAGTGGGATCAGTGACCAAGGCCATCGACTGAGATTCCATCTTCAGAAAGACGACATTGATCTCATGAGTCTTGAGTCAGGAATAAAGCCCGTCAAGAGTTCGAGTCAATAAGTCGGTAGTATCCTTAATGGTGGTTGCTTTCATCTCCCAAACTCGAAGATCAAGTGCGGTCAAGAAATGCTGAGCATTATCCGAGTTAGGGTATATGGAACTGACTGCTCGGAGGTCACTCAAAATCTTCGTGAAATGACCAAATCACTCATCAAGACTCTCACCAACATGTTGTACAAATTTATTGTAATCACACTTGTACCGATCCTGTCTCATTGTCTTGATTTGAGTAGTGTCCTCATGGTAAGCATCGATGGTCACCCAAACTGGTGAGCGCATCAAAGGTGAGGGATCCTATCATACTCACTGTTACTAAGACCCTGTATGAGGATATTCCTTACCTTAGCATTCACCTCAACATCAGCAATATTAACGGCCATGACGTTTTCATCGGCAGGAACCTCACACAGGAGCTTCACTTTCTGCCAAACCAGGAAGCCCTGGGTAGTGATGTACAACTCCATTCTTGACTTCCAAAAAGGAAAATCAATTCCATAAAAAGATAGGAGACTTGGTGAAATATTTGTCCATCGCCTTGCCCTCTAGACCAGTCAAGATCTATAGAAAGAGCAAAATCGGCTCTGATACCAATTGAAGAATCTAGATGGCGATCAGAGGGGGGTGAATGATCCCAAATCAAAATTTTCTCCACTTAAAATAATCCAAACAAGTCCTTAAAGAAAAACACTCACAAAAAACCAAAGAAATGAGCAAACTATTTTGTAAAAGCAGTGCTACCACAGAAGAGCTGGTAGCACTGTAGGCCGGTAGTACCGCACAATGAGCGGTAGCACCAAGCTCAAGAATAGCTACAAGAACAGACTGAAAACAACATGACCCAAAAGCAAATTTTGAGGAATCTTTTGAGCGGCTGGATAAAAACTCACAAAACTTAGTAGATGTATTCCTTAGGATGTCAGGAACTCATTCCAACCTTCAATCGCAAGGATTGACATCAAAGTTCTAACCTTTTTCACTTGAAAGGAAGAACACACCAAGTTAGAGAAAAACTCAAGAACTTGATCTAAAACTTTCTTGTGGGATTTTGATGATGAGGATGATCATGGATAGCCTCCCATATGTCCCAGCAAGCTAGAACATAAGTCAAAATACTCTACAAATATGATTTTTGAAGAATGATTCACTTAAGAGCACAAAACCAATTTCTTGCAAGAATGTATGAATTGCCTAGATGACTGAGATATGATCTAAAATAAGATTCATCCATCAATCAACATCCTTAGCACAAGAAGCAAAAACATGTAGAAGGAGGGGAGGCAAATCCAAATTGCGTAAATGTAAATTGCAAGAATGTAATTACTGAATTTAAATGCTGAATTTAAGACATAAAGTAAATGCGTAATGTAAATTCAAGCATAAGATAAAATGATTTGCATTTCTGGAAGGGAGGTTTACAAAGCCTTACAACAAAGTGGGCAAAGCTCAAAATAGTACTAAAAACTTCAAAACCTTCAAGAGGGGGAAGGCTACTCATACCCCTCTATTTATACAAGTCTCGAGTCACCCTCCACCCTTGGATGAGTTCCTTCTACCCTAAGAACCACCATCAAGGGTTAGGATTGACTCATTCACTCATACATGGGCTAACCCGAAACCCACACACATATCGGATTTTTGCACGCTTTTTAAAGCATACTAACTAAACCCGCTACTCTATCATCTATACCGTGATCCAATGGTCCTCTTTGATTTGGGCAGCTCCTAGCTAGCATCTCATCAATTCGTTATCTTCTAGGTTTGCACTAACTCCGTCTATGATCATCTTCGACGATCCTCGACTGTCTGGATCTCTAGCTCAACTTACCTAGTCCTGATCATCCTTCACCTCATCATGATATAGCACCGTCATCCTGCAACCATGAAAAACAAGAAAAACAACTCACATAGTATTGCCCAAAATTATATGCAATAATTCTCACGCAAATTCAAAATGCATATCCTAAGGATATCGAGTAACTCTGCTCAGAGTCGAGTCGATGAGTAGATAGGTCGATAGAGAGTAACTTGAGGCTAACCCAAGGACTTGAGATGGGCTAATGGCAAGGCGATCGACCCGGCAAAATCCCTACTTGATACTTAGCGATTCCCAAACTACTCAAAACATTCGATCACAAGCCGGCGGGACATTACTCGACCAAGCTAGAACTCCAGCGGGGCATTACTCGACCAAGTCAGAACTTGGAAGTAATCGACCAAGTGCTTGAACGAACCCTTCACTCGACCTAGCAATATCCCTACTCGATACTTAGCGATTCCCAATCTACTCAAATCATTCAAATACAAGCCGGCAGGGCATTACTCGACTAAGCTAAAACTTGGCAGTAATCGACCAAGCCAAAACTTAGCAGTCTCAACTCAAATTACTTCACATTGAAAATCTAATTTAAACCAAACTTAAAACAGAGCATAACAAGCTCAAATTTATTCAATACTCATCACTAACATAGGTAGACCTCCACATAGTCTTTTAGTTTGAAGTAGAATGTAGTGCATAGATGTGTAAGATGAAATTTTTTATGTTAATAGATGAGAGTGAATTTGATTAGTTTTTTGTTCCTTCTCTGTGCTTCGATGGTGTATGTGACTCTGATTTATTACTTTGTGTAAGAAACAAAAATGCTATGAGAGCTTCTACGATGTGATTCATTCCTGAGATTGATCGTGAGCTAGATGTGTTTAGTTTTATATTTAATATTCTGGCATTTGAGCTCTTTTGTCACTTTGACTTATAAGATATTCATGTGTTTGTTGAGTTCATATACTCGTGTATTGATTCTTCTAATGGTCATGTGATTCAGTGCTTGAAATCTGGGCCCTGAAGGTTATATGCATGTCAGTTACTAAGATGGTTAAATGGGAGGTGATTATTTTGCATTTTCAAATTGGATGATATGCAAGGCTGATATATGCATGATAACCAACAAGTATATCTTAATTGATTGAGTAGAGGAAGGGAAATGTATCACTAATAATTGGTACTTGGTGATTGCCCATCTTCACTAATAATTGAACTTGAACCAAAAAGTATGTGGTGTGGACAAGAGATGGAAGGGACAGTGTAATATCTTAGTAAGGTCATTTATTATTTTGGGTTCCTTGTTAGCGAGGCAAAGTTTGGCTAGTGTCTTTGCGCTGCTGTGGGTCTTTACTGGGCTTGTTTTGGACCCTTGTGGGAGGGGGCTTTGCCCTAACTCTTGCCCCATTCCCCACCCTACTTATTTATTTTTTTCCAGCCACATGCTGCCTAGCTTCCTTCTCCCACCTTCCTCCTCCTTGCTCCCAACCAAATGGGGAAGGGCAGCAGCTTCCCTGCCCGAGCTCCCTCCCTAATATGCTCTCTATGGCGCCTCCTCCTCCCAGCTGCTCCCTCCTCCATGGCTGCAGCAGCTACTCCTTCCTACTCCATGGCAGCAAGCTCCTCCTCTTCCTTGTTCCTCCACATGGTGAGTGAAGGTAAGGATTTCTAGGGTTGGGGATGTATTGCTTGCTATTCTTAGGAGGATCCTTGCAAGCTTTGGGTGTTCTAGGGTTGATGGATTTGGGGACTTTGGGGGGATGGCAGTTCTAGGGTTTGGGGAGAAGTTCTGAATTTTCGTGTTGTGCAATATTTATTTTTGGAGCTACGATTTGAGGTCCTTAGAAGTTTTTCCTAGGGATTGTATGTTGAGGAAATTGTAGATCGTGGTCCCACGTTTAATTAGAATCTAAGAACTTGAATTTCTTTGCCTGCTGCACAATCTCTATTGCAGCAGGCAGTGGCTGTGTTGAACTGCAATTTTGGGCAAGCTCAAAGCCGATTTGAAATTTCTCAATAACTAGAGTTAGATGAGAAATTTTCTGTAAATATCAAAAATGTCTTCGTTTGCTTGATTTGGAGTTGTCTAGCAATTTTTATGCTCTACTGAATGTGCTGTCTAGAACACTAAATTTTTGCTGGATGTTCAGAAATGGGTAGATCTGGATCAGATTAGTTTTTGGGGACATTATGTCCAATTCCCAAGGGATTGGTTGTTGTGAAAAATATGCATGGTTGTTTTAAGTTTCATTAGAGCTCAAGAACACCAGTTTTGGATCAACCATTTAAAAGTTATGGTTGTTTCAGTGATTGCTATCCAGATTTGATTCTCTAGGGCAGAGGTTGTGAAATTGGCATTTTAGGGATAACTAGTGGCCAAATCAAACGATCTCAATACCTATAGAAAGTTGAGAAATTTCCTCTAGATGTCAAAAATGTTTTAGTTTACTGAATTTGGACTGGTATAACAATAGTTATGCTATGGTGAAGGAAACTATCCAGTTGGAGGGCAGATTAGTTTTCTAGTTTGAAATTGAGGGGTTTAGTGTAGTCATTTTTAATTGATGGGCAACTAGAATTTGTAGATGTTCTTATGTAATGTGTTTTCAGTATGGGGCAACCTTAACTTGGGTTTAGGAGCTTAATGTTACGGTCATTTGACCGTTCGGATAGCAAGGGGTGGGTCTGTCCTGTGAGTTAGAAGGGTTGGCATCGAGTGGCGTGTGGATGGGAGAGTGTTGTTTTTAGTTGATCATATTGTTGCTGCGTGATTTCTTCTGAGATGAATACCCCCCCTTATATTATCTACAGGAGCTGACTTGGTTGTGGCCTCAAGTTCACGCCACACCGCTTCGCGTGGTAAAGATGGTGAAAGTGCATCTAGGCCCCTAAGTGTGTTTTGGATGATTAATGACAAACGTTTAAGGGACTAATGGCTTAAATGAGTTTGTGAGCAGGTAATAGTCCCAAAAGAAACGCATCTACGAAAAATGACGACCCTCAAAAGAGAAAAGAAGAACGGCGTCGACTTAGTGTAGATTTTTATTTAATTGAGTCGATAGAATCGCCGTACTATCAAGAGGGATGGGATGTAGGTGTCTTAGAAATGGTCTCTATGCTCAGATTAACTACATTTACAAAATTAGTTTTGGAAAACATCAAGCACATCACTCACATCCAGTTGTATTTTTGCTGATATTATCGGATAGTCCGATCTTGGAGTCGGACAGTCTGATGTTATCGGATATTCCATTGTGAGTGTGGTTTTTAGTCTTGGTCCTCACGGGAATTATCGGATTGTCCGATAGTTGACATCGGATTGTCCGATGAGGATTGAAAGTTTTTCTAAGGATTTGAAAATGGAACTCTCTGGAATTATTGGATTGTCCGATGCTTGATATCGGACATTCCGATATGGACTTAGAATGTTTTTGAAAATTTCTTCTTCATTGAATACTCTCTGGAATTATCGGATTGTCCGATGTCATATATCGGACAGTCCGATATACACTTAGAAGATTTTCAAAGTTACTGAGTTCTTTTGAAATCTCTCTGGAATCATCGGAATGTCCGATGTGTGTAATCGGATAATCCGATATGTGTTCCGTTCAAAAGAATTTGAATTTCTGAGGTGGAGTCAATCTGGAAATTTGCACATATCGGATAGTCCGATGACATGTATCGGACAGTCCGATGTAGGCCTGACACAGTGCAGAACGGCAAGTTTTTGTGTCTTGGCAATAAATACTCCACCCACTCCCTCATTTATTGAGATAGACCTTGTGCTGAACATTTATTGCTTCTAAGTCTTTCTCTTGCTCTCTCTTGTGTCCTTCCTTGAGAGATATTTGTTGAGAGTTGAAGCAAGTTGATTTCTAGTGCTTAGATTTCAAACCGTGAAAGTTCATTTGAGCACTAGAGCGATTTTCAAGAGCGGATCTACACTCCATTTGTTACTCTTGGAGATTGAGGTCTCCTAGATGGCTAGGAGTCGCCGGGAGCCACCAAGACGTTGTGTGGTGCGCCTCGAAAGTTTGTGAAGGTGTGATTCTGCCTCCGCAAGGAAAGGGATCAAGAAGTGAAACCGGCGAGTGCTTTGTGCAACACCGGGAGGAAAAGGGTTGAGAGAGACCCCGGCTCAAGTGTGACCGAGCTGCCTCAACGGAGACGTAGGATCCCCTCAAGGATCCGAACTTCGGGAAAAAACAACCGTACATCGAATCTTTGGTTTGGTCTTTTCTTATTGCCTTGATTAAATTTATCTTGAAGTAATTGCTGTATCTTGCTTACTAGTAACTTGCCTTCAACTCATTTGTTGCCTACCCTAGCTCTGCCTTAACCTATGACAGATCTGTCAGTTCTCGCTCTGATCGGATAATCCGATTGTAGGTATCGGATATTCCGATACATATCGGATAGTCTGATACCAGAAGTCGAACAGTCCGATCTTTCCGCTGCAAATTAGAATTTAATTTTATAATCGCCTATTCACCCCCCTCTAGGCGTCTTTATCGATCCTTCAATTGGTATCAGAGCCAAATCTCCGTAGTTTGGCTTAACCGCTTGGAGAATCTAGGATGTCGGAAATGGAGAAGATTACCGAAGGCCGTAACCAAACTAAGGCTACGGGCTCCGGTAGTGGGGTTGCAATTCCATATGAGTATCCCTCCGTTGGTGTCTCAAGCTCCTCATCTTATGTCTCCGTGCCCTCCGGTCGAGTGCCTCATTTCGATGGCACTCACTATGCCGCATGGAAACATAAGATGAAGATGCATTTGAGATCGCTTCACCCTTTTATTTGGAAGATTGTAGAAATAGGTTTCAAGCCCGTTGATCCAAACAATCTCACTCCCGAAGAAGACAAAGCTCAACACTTCAATGATTGCCGTCAATGCCTTATTCAATGCTTTGAGTGATTCCGAGTTTAACAGAGTCGATGGACTTGAAGAGGCAAAGGCAATTTGGGATAGACTCTTAGTTAGCTATGAAGGGGTTTCAAGTGTCCGCGAATCGAAGATAGAGCTCATTATTGGTGAGCTAAGCCGTTTCACCTTGGAGGAAGGAGAGTCATACACAAAGATGTTTGACCGCTTAATGGTGCTTGTTAATCAAGCTAAAGGTCTTGGGTGCACCGATCTTTCTGACAAGGCCGTGGTGAAGATCATTCTTCGTGTGATCACTCCAACCAACCACAATCTTGTGCAACTAATCCGAGACCGGCCCAACTTCGACACACTAACGCCTCATGATGTTATCGGAAGACTGATGATGGATGAAATGATGATAAAGGAGGCCAAGGTTGTTGAAGAACTAAAGTCAGGCAAGAAAAAGGGGATTGCTTTGAAGGCAGTGAAGATTGCGAGGGAAGCTGAGGAAAGTACAAGTGAAGATGATGAGCCATGTGGACCATTGACTAATGAGGATATGGCCCTATTTGTAAGAAGATTCCACAAATTCTTCAAAAAGAAGAACTTCAAATCGGGAGGTTACTCAAAGAACCTTGGAAGCAAATCAAAGGGTAGACACTCCACCAGAAGATGCTATGAATGCGGTGAACCCGGTCACTTTATTGTCGAGTGCCCGCAAAAGGAGAAGAAGGAGGAGAAGCCTCATAAGAAAGACAAGTACCGGAGAAAGGAAAGGAGAAGGGCAAGAAGTACAAGGGTAAGGGTCGTGCCTACATTGGAAAAGAGTGGGACTCCGACTCTGACTCCAACTCCGACTCCGAGTCTAACTCTGACAATGTGGGTGGACTCGCCTCCGTCGCCATCGCTACTTCATCGACAAAGTCGAAGACCCTCTTCGACAACTTGAGCGACGAAGATGAAGAAGCTCCTATGTGCCTTATGGCCAAGGGGCACAAGGTATCATCGAAAGCATCCACTCCCTCCATTATTGATAATTGTCTAGATGAGTGCGATAGTGATAGCGATGATGATGATGTTGACACTACTTTCAAGTCCTTGAAGGACTTTGACATTCATAAGTTAGATTTGCTTCTAAAAGATATTGAAAAATTGGAGAAAGTTGTAGAACAAAAGGAAGCTACTCTCGAGGCTCAAGAGGATTTGCTCATCCTCGAAAAGGAGAAAAATCGTGAGCTAGAGAAGAGCTTATCTTTTGAGATGCATGTAGATGAGGGATCTAGAGTCTAGAGTGTTTTTGGAGTTTTCTGTTTCGGGCAGATTCTTGTCCGCGATTAGAGCTGCTAATTGAAAATTCTGCAAGCGTTTCCTTGGGGTCCGGCTATTGCAAAAGTTGTAGATAATCGAATTACCTTTCAATAGAGACCGAAATCACGAAGTTTCGTTCATCCATCTAAACGTTATGACTGTTTTGCTCAGGGCTGTCCAAAATGAGCCGAGTGGTCGGTACCCTCTGTTCATCATCGATCTGGGAATAGCTGGTGCTTTGGCCAAGGGAATGGCTATGTTATTCTTGTAGCTTATTCCCTTGCGGTCGTTTTGAGTATGAGAACGCAAAAATCCGTTGAGCCAATTAAAAGTTGTGCTATTTGGAAGTCAATGGCTTGAAATTTGGAATTTCAGCGAGCTCAGTTTTGCGGCTGAATTTTAGTGTGTGATTTGGTGGCCTTCATGGCATCTCTTGCCTGAGTGGCTGTGTCGTAGCTGTAGGTTAGCCTCTTATCGTTATGTAGAGGTAAAGAACCCATTTTTCGGCTAAACCAATTATGAGTTAAGCTCTTTAGAGAGCGTGCTGTCCGGATTTCCTTCCGTCGGGTTTTCTTTTTGGGGACTACTTACGCTAAGATGTAGCAGGGTTGCGTATATTGTTGTTGTGAACTATTTAGAATCGAGAATTTGAGTATGCAATGTTATTTCCAGGGGGAGTAGCGTCGGGAGAGGCTTCAACTTCTTGCCACTCCGCTCCTCCCGGTATAAGGCAAGTACATCGAGTTGTGTGCCTAATTGAGTTGTTCGTTGTTATTTATCTGTTCATGGCTGATCTCTATTGATTGTGGCAAGTATGAGTTATATTGGTGATCATCCCTCCATGGACGTGATTAGCTATTGGATTCGAGTGGTCATTAGTAAGCTTTAATTTCGGTGAGTTTACTGTACCTTTGTTAACATTGCAGTGAGTAGCGAGTATGGGGTACATGGATACTCGCGGTTGATTTATACGAGTTGTACTTAACTGTGCCCCGTCTGGGGAATTGAATCGAGTATGTGTGCGAATCGATTAGATGATTATGAATGTAGTTTGAAACTAATTGTGTTAATTGCATGGCAGAAACGCTGTAATGTGTTGTCATGTCTTGTTGTTGAATCTGATGAGACTAGTACCGCTAGCAACTTATGAATGTGATAATTGGCTATGTGTATATATGTGGTTATGGTATCTTAGTGTTAGCATTGAATGAAAGGTTGCATTTCATTCATGAAAATTGCATTGTGCATTCATTAAAAGAAGAGGCGACCCATTCTGATGCGGGTCTCTGTGTTCACACGTAGTGAACACGAAAGTCCTACCTCGCAGTCTCATTCATCGAGGTGAATGGGAGCGAGACAGTAAGAGTAAGCACCTTCCACGGGATGGAAGGGACGTGAGGGTGCACACCGACGGGTGGGCACTCGGCAGTACCGGTACGTACATCGAGAAGAGCATTCATGTGCATTGCATCTTTAATAATGAGTTTTGTGGTAATGGTATGTCATGTGGGTTGTGATTATGGTAAAGGAAGGTTGAGTCGTGGACTCAACCCAAAAAGGGGAGATCGAATTGAATTTGATGAATTAGCGCATTTCATTGCATTGCTAATTATGTTGTATGAATATCGTGGAGTGAAGTCGAGTTATGAACTCAAATAAGATTGATGAAAATGGTTTGAATTGCAATAAGGGGTGGTTGAGTCAGGAGATGTTGTGATTTAGAGTCAAGTGATGCTTCTTGGGCGTTGAATGGGTTTATTATCAAGTTGATGACTTGATTGCGGTAATTTTTGATATGGTCAAGTTATTGCTTTAAATGAGTATAAATGCGTATTGTCCGGATGTTGCTTCATTTGTATTACTTGCTTTTATGGTCAAGCTCTTGTTTTACTTATGATAAATTGGAATTATTACACTCGTGTACTTTGCTGAGTTATCGGCTCACGCTTGTTGGTTGTGTTGTTGCAGGTCCTTGAAACCAGCATGCATGGAAGGGGTAGTAGCACAATCACATTTTGCATCATCACCTCTCCATTATGTTGATTTATAGTTCTGATATAAATAGCTCGAGTAAATTATTGTAAGGGGCTGTTCGCGGTTATGTTTAATGAGTTCCTGTCCTGTAATAATTTATGTGGAGGAGTTTCCAAATTCCTATTGGTTATGTGATTGGTTAACTAAAGACCTGCTAGAATAATATCATAGAACTGCAAATGTTTTCTGTCTGCTGAGTGGATTGTAGGAGAACGCGTAGGCTACGCTAGCCAAAAACAAAATTTTCTACGCATTCAACTAGGATACATGCGAGTAGTGGATCATGGATCATTACCCTTGGAGCACGTTAGCAGCGGAAGAAGAGTGGGTGAAGCATCCCCGCGTACTCCAAAGTACAGTAGTAGATGTCGAAGTTGATCGTCTCCTCCTCGCGATCGCAAGACGCTTAACGTCAGAGAGGAAGTAGACGTTCTCGCCAATCAGCGCCGAGGCAGATGCAACGATGCCTCTACGGTATCCACACATCCAGGGTAGGATCACCGCGCGCTGGTGTGCTAGCACCCACGCGTGCGGCTAGAGTTTAGGGGGCTGTGGGGTGTAGCGACGGCTAGGGTTTGTGGTGGGGAGAACCTCATGGCTGCACACCCCCCACGCCCCTTTATATAGAGTGCACTAACGGACCTTCTACGATAGAAGCCCACTATGACTCACACTAATGGATCTTCTATAGTAGAAATCCATTAAGACACCAGAGGATCCAAATCCATGTAAACCCATTAATGGATCCAATCCATCAGACATGATTGAACCCGTTAAGTGTGCAACCCGTTAGGGTCATGTGCAAACGGCCATGGCCCTGGAAACCTCTTTTCCAGACCATCAGACAACAGTGGTTCCTAGCAGGACATGTTGTCCCCCGAATGCACAGAGTGATCGTATCGGCTGAACCTTGATATACTCATATAACAATCCTTTTGCCACGCGATACCAGTCAAGCTCAAGGCAAGATGCATGCCATCCTTGTGATAGCTCGACCCATTCACTCGTCAATGTAATAGATATAATTCGTGATTAACACTTTAATCACTTTGGCATGGCCATGCACTTTTCCTTATCCATCCACACCGAGGGGCCCAGAGATATCTCTCCTATTATCAAGGAGGGGCAAATTCCATCTTGATCTCTTATATCTCACGTCATGTTTCATGGCATACTCGTAAGCTACCTTTATAACTCCCCTGCTACGGAGAAGCGTTTGATAGCCCCAAAATATACAATTACACATGCTGAGAATCAATAAGAATCTCATGTCAAAGGATTGTATAGGTATACCACTCGAGACTACACCCTGATGGCACTTCTAGGATAACAATCTCATCAGCGTCTCGGAGTGGGTCTATCCAACCCCATGTTCTCTAACATGTGCCCACATTATTGATTTGATATCTTCATATCTATGGTATGTGAAACATTACCATCAATCAATACATGTGCTGGTCAGATCAGTATTGTCCCATATAATGATATGTGACCAGGGATAGTTTAGAATAATATCATATAACCAATGTGTTTCACAATTAAGTCATACTCAATGAACAAAGGAGTGACATTTATTCATGGAACTGATAAGTACATGAACATAAACATATGATACAATCATCTCACATGATCGCCTCTAGGGCATATCATTAACATGGATGTCCTACTTTCTAGAGAGGTCATGCCGAAATTTTGTAAATTTCGGTGGCTTAGTTTTAATCCTGTTTTAAGAGTTTAGAGGTTGTTTCCAGTCTTTTCGAAGAGGTGTCATTAGTTATATAGAGTTTTTGGTAGCATCCGTGGTGCGCTTGGCATCGGGGTGTTACAGAACCAATTGTTCAAATGGTCTTTTGGAGGTATGTCTTTTGCTAAGGCCTTCTGTATTAGGTGTAATAGATCTTTCCCAAATAAAGAATATCCATTAAGTAATTTACTGATGGTTTTTTTTTGGAATACTTTATTTCATTAAATCATGTCAGTCTTTTGTCTTGGCTAAATTATATAGCTTGATTTATGATTGTGAGACTTACACTCAAGAGTGTATGAATAGATCACGCCTTTTAGCATATAAAATGAGTTATCTTTGGAATTACTATTTAAAAGAAACAAACAGACATAATGGATTATGTTGGAAGCTCTTGAGTTGGAAATATTTGCATATTTATTTCGACTAGAGTTGAATTTAATTAAAGTGTGTGCGGTATCTATGAATGTTTCTAAAAGGTGCCTCTTGTGTTTGTATCATAAGTGATTTTTGCTGGTGAAGTGTTTCTTTTTGGAAAATAAGTTTCTATTTCTCTTGAGAGAAAATGGTTATGGGTATAGATGTTTGATTCAAGGATCAGATTTCTTTTTTTGAATTGTTGGCTTTGGGTAAAGGTGAGATGATTTACTTTGGTTAATATGATTGCATCTGTAAAAGATTTATGTGGTGTTTCTCTTTTAAATTGAGTTTAGGTTTTGATTGTACTTATGTTCCTTAGTAGCACTTATTTAATCCTTATTAGTGAACCACAAGGAAGTTTTGTTAAGCGTTGGTTTTTGAGTAAGGCCTTGCCTTCGAGTCTTATCCCAAGAAATTTGTGGAGTTAGAGTGAGTGTTGAGTTGAGAGAAGATGAAATGTGTTAAGGTGCTTGTGCGGATTAATCTGAAAGAAGGGCGATTTGGGATTTGGAGTCTCGTTTGTGTTAGAAGTGTCCTGAGCTGTTTAGGTCAAGTTTGTAGGAAGTTTAAGTCCCTTGTGGATTTCTTTTTTTGTATGAATGGTAAAGTGCCAGAAGTGTTCAAATAGGGTCAAATGGAAGGAAGTAATTTGAGGCAGAATTGTGCTCACTTAATAAAAGAAAATTATTTGGTTCTACTGACTGAACATCTCTTAATGTAGTCTTTGTAGGATCAAACTGGGTTTTTCATTCGAAAGAGAAATGAAAATAACCAGGTGGTATAAAGCAAGGCTTGTAGCACAAGGCTTCACACAGTGACTCGATATCCATTATGATATAATTTACTCTCCTGTAATGAATACAATAAAGTTCTGATACTTATTATCAATGATAGCTAGCTTAAACTTATCAATGCAATTGACGGATGTTGTGGCTGTATGTTTATATGGGTCACTGGATACATATATTTATATGAGAGTCCCAGAAGTAGTCAAAATTCTGGATTCTAATAAAAGAAATTGCAACATGTATAGCGTCAAATTTCAGATATCACTATATGGATTAAAATAGTCGGAGAGAATATATTACAACCAGCTTAGTGAGTTCCTCCTAAAGAAGGGATATTCCAACAATGATGATTGTCCCTGTGTGTTCATAAAGAAATCTTAGAATGGATTTTGTATCATCTTAGTTTATGTTAATGATTTGAATATCATCGGAATCATAAAGGAGATAAAGGAGGCAACTTCTCACTTTACGATGGAGTTTGCGATAAAAGATTTGGGTAAAACCAAATATTACTTAGGCTTGCAACTAGAGCATTTTTTAAAAGGAATATTTGTACACCAGTCTAGATATACTAAGAAGGTATTGGAAAGATTTAATATAGATAAATATTATCCTTTAAAACCCCATGATAGTAAGATCCCTTGAAGTGGAAAAAGATCCTTTCAGATCAAGGATGAAAAATGAGAAAGTCTTAGGATATGAATTCCTATACTTAAACGTCATTGGTGCACTTATGTATCTTGCGAATTGCATAAGGCCTGATATCGCATTCGTAGTAAATTTGCTAGCAAGACAATGCAGCTCCAACCAGAAGATAATGGGATGGTGTCAAGATTTTACTCATATACCTCTAAGGTACTCAAGATTTTGGATTGTTTTTCTAGAAGAACCAAGACTTAACATGGTGGGATATATGGATGCTGGCTATCTATCTGATCCCTATAGTGCAAAATCTAAGACTGGTTTTGTGTTTCTCTGTGGTGACACAACTGTTCCTTGACAGTCTTTTTAAGTAGACCTTGATAGCTACTTCTACTAACCACTCAGAGATTATAGCTTTTATGATTCCTCATATGAATGTGTTTGGTTAAGACGCGTGATTATATCTAGAAGTCATTTGATTTTAATACCGTCAATACTCCCATAATTATCTATAAAGATAATGTTGCTTGTGTTGTACAAATACAAATAGATTATGTGAAAAGCAATATCACAAAAGCATATTGCTCCTAACTTTTCTATTCTCATGAACTCTAGAAGAATGGTGATGTAAAGATTATGGAAGCTAAGTCATGTAAAAGTCTAGCAGATTTATATACCAATTTCTTACCAAAATCTACTTTCCAAAGGTGTGTTAATGGCATTGGAATGAGATGACCTAGAGATATACAGAGTTCAACGGGAGTAAATTCCTGAACCATGACCCTTAGTATAATTCTTAAGATTCTACTTTAAATCTAGAAGATAATAAGTTGTACTTTTTTCCCTTGGTGAGTTTTTCTGGAGTTTTCTCATATGAAGGTTATTAATGAGGCAACTAGTGTAAAACAATGTGTGAGTGCAATGTACTCTTTTCTACATCTCTTTTTTCTCATTGGATTTTTGAGAGGAGTTTTTGATGAGGCATATGCATTACGTGGTATTCGCCCAAGAGGGTGTGTTAAGATATAGATTGATTTAAGTCCATATCTAGTTGGCACCCCCGAACATTTCTCTACTGTCTTCTATTATATATTTTGGCATCTTCTTGTACAAGAGAACTAGTCGAATAAATAGAGAACAGAATTTCGCCTCCCAACATTCTGTGTGATCTCTACTTGTGCTTGCTATTCTTCGATGCATCATGATTGATCAAGTGCAGACAACATTGTTTTACAACAGTAGCTACTTGAAATAAAGTTAACAGCCTTAGCAAAGTGATAATTTTGCGAGTAAGGTCGCTGTTTTGTGAAATTTACTTTTACTATATAAAAAATCCTATTTAAAATAGATGTGTTTTCTAACTGATGATACTACTTTGATTCTTTTTTACTTATCATTTTAAACATCGACATGGTCTTTGCTACTCATCATCGACCATTATGTGTTAGCAAAAATAATTAAAAATGTAATGATATGAAATTATTTTAGATGATAAATCTAGTATTATGATTACAAATCCAAATGCTCCTGTGTGTAGGTAGTTTTAGACTCTGTTTGTTTACGCTTAGGCTTTTTGGCTTATAGTTTAAAGGCAATTTTTTGGCTTAAACAGCTTAAAAGCTAATAGCTTTTGTACGTGATAGAGGTGGGTAATTTTATCTAACTTTAGTATTATTAGTCTAAAACCAACCATCAATAAGCCAAACAAGCCTCTCTCCTATGGTTTTTGGCTTTTAGTTATATGGAGGCCTATGGCTTTTGAAAAGCCTAGATAAAAAGCTACTCGTTTATTTAGGCTTTAGCTTTTTGGTTTTTAAGCCAGTAAAAAAATCCAAATAAATAGGACCTTAAAAGGTTGAGTACATTACGTGCATTAATTACATCATGCCGCTTTTGTATAACCATCGTAGTCTAATTGGGTTCTTTCATTATTTGTTTATGGACAAGTACGAAAATTGGTCACGACAAAATGACATAGGTAATTAGTTGCCGATATTACTTTTTTGAAACTAATATAATTCTATAAATCTTGGCGAATATGTACAAATCTAGCTGCGAATGATATACTTTGGTGATGGCAATGAGTTAAATAAGCACACGTTTTTTTATAGCTCAGTAAGTACAATTTCAGACACTGATTTCTAATATAAATTATCTAATAGATAGATTATAGTGGCGAAAAGTATATTTGTACGACAATTCCTATGTTTCGTTAAAAGTGAAAAAACAATCCTTAAAACAAATTGAAGGCATGATTTGGGAACATTCACACTGCAATTCTAATTGCACTGTTCTAAGATGTTTGCAGAACCTCACATAGAAGCGCATCAAATTGTACATGTAAACAATAGCGGACATATTAAGATATAGGAAGGTTTTGTACATGTAAACGATCGTGACACCTACATTAGATTGCAGGTAGCTCTAGCTACTCTAGGGAGCAGCATAATTGTATATATATATATCTGCTTGGGACAAAATTGCAAACAAGAGGCTACAAACAGTGTCGTCAGAGATGACACAGCCGTAAAGAGTGACAGCTACGTGTTTGGACTTTGGAGACGTCTCTCATCTTCCAGGTTCATAGGCAGGTGCATCCATGCGTAATACTTCAAACGTACGCTTCCGTTTATGCTGCTATCAATTAATTGTTCGATCGGTCGCGACTTGTGTCTGCTTTTTTTTTGGTTGGGGCGTCTAATCTGTGTGACTGGACCGAAGTTACCCCGAAGAAGTACGTCTCTTTCTGCTTCGTCAGTGACGAGGATCTTTTAAGAAATGATAAGAAGAAGACTGTCAGGTTTTGTTGAGTTGACAGATCGATATAATATATCGGCAAATTACAGGGCGTGCCAATCATCACTACCTTGAAAAAGCTTATCAGTGGCGGTTCATAACTGTTATCAGTGGCGGTTTTTGAACCACCACAAATTTAGTGCCACTGATAATCGAGGATTATCGGTGGCGGTTCTAGAATCGCCACAGATAACATTATCAGTGGCGGTTTTTGGCTAGAACCGCCACTGATATTCGGGTATCAGTGGCGGTTCGAGCCAAAACCGCCACTAATAGTCCAAGTATCAGTGGCAGTTTTTTGCTCGAACCGCCACTCATACCCGAATATTAGTAGCGGTTCTAACCAAAAACCGCCACTGATACTAGGACTATTAGTGGCGGTGTTTGTGTAGAACCGCCACTGATACAATTATCAGTGGCGGTTGTATCTAAACCCGCCACTGATATGCCTAGTATCAGTGTATCAGTGTCGGTTCTAGCCAAAAATCGCCACTGATAATCCCACACACAAAAATAAAAAACTGGCATTTGTGGCTAACCTCAAGCAGCGCTAGCCATGCCCTCTGAGCATAATGAAAATAGTGTACAGAAAATAAACACAGACAATAGTATACAGAAAATAATCTAACTATGTATCTGTACCGAAGAAAATAATCACAGACCAAGGTACAAACGATTATTGACACAAGAACAAGAATAACCTAGCCTCTACGATTATTGACACAAGTTCTGAATTTGGTTTTCAACAGAACTGATGTGAATAAATTTTTAGGACTTTGTACCTTGATCTGCTTCACAAAAGGAACAGGGATGATAAATTCACCTACATCCTGATCACCAACTGCGGAAAGAAGCACATAGTATGATTAAGACATAACTCTTTCATGGCCTTATGTCCATTACAAATAATTTGGAAAACCAGTACTGCATAGAGTAGATCTAACCATTTTTGGAACTCCAGGTGAAACCACACAAAACGCCTTCATCTCTTCTCTTGAAGAAAGGGCATCAATAAATAGAACATCTGCTCCATCATCAGCAAAAGCACGTACTCTCCCTAACGCTTCATCAAGAGACAAAGCTTGGTGAGTAATGTGATAATTGTGCACAACAGATAGGTTATAGAAGCAAAACAATTGCTGAAATTCTGTAAACAAAAACACAACATTTAAGCAGAGTAAATGTAACATGACAGCATGACACTCAAATTAATATTAATTACATAAATTGATCGCACTTGTTCATAACTTAGAGTGACTAGTCAAAAAGCAGTACCCTGAACCAGCTTGCTTTTCAAAAATCTGACCTAGAAGGGATTTTCAATTATAGGTAGCTCTGATACTTGGATACTTTAGAAAACTAGAATCAGTATTAGATATGGAAATTGAAGAACCTATGCCTCAACCCACAGACCAACTGGCATCATTTTGATTTCAAGTAGTACAATACTTAACCCTTTTCAGTGCATAACCATACAAATTTGAATGCACGTACCTTTACAACGCTTGCAACAAGATTGAGCATACTCATCTTATTGTGTTCCCATATGACAACAAGCTATAGCAAAAGATTAGAATAAACAACAAAACAAAACAAAACAAAATTATCAAGTGGTCTACAACAGCAAGAGCAGAAGCATATATCAAGATGCAAAAGTACCTCAGCTGCTTTTGGCCATTTTACGTCACTAATTTCAAGGGTTAACTCAAAGCAGCCACCATGTATATAGTTCCAGTCTTGCATGCCTGTAACATCCCAAATTTTTGGCTTTTTATTAAGTTAATTTTGTTTTATTTCAAATTGTGCTTCTTATGAATTTTCTGGATTTATTTGGATTTTCTGAGATTTATTGGAATTATTTTAAATTAAAGTATATTGATTTTGTCAAGAATTAATTATAAATAGAAAAGTTTAAACTAAAGTTTTGCCAAAAATATTTTATTTAAGTCCAGAATGTCTCAAAGTATTTTTGAGATTTTTCTTGGAATTTTTCTAGTATTTTTATTGCTTCAAATAAATCAAAGTAATTTCTCAAATTATTTTATTGGTAAAACCACGAAAAGTCGCTAGGAACGAGAATGGGCGAAGCCCATTCATGCGGCGCCAATTCCGTCCATTCGCCCAACAAGCAGCCACTCCTCCGAATCCAATGCCGACCGTCGGATCGTCATCCGAGGGCCTTTATCAAAGCGCGTAAGTCATGAAACCCTAGCGCTTCAGAGCCGTGGGATTAGCATTGTGCAGTTGACAATCAGCCATACCGTTTTGGAAAATTACCTCATCCGAGCCGTTGGATTTGGTAAGCGGACGAGATCGTGCCGCGTTAGGTTTCTTCGTGACCGTCTGATTTCCATCTAAGGGCTGCCAGTCGTCGTCTCCGTGAAGGACTCGGAGTCCAGCTCACGCGCGCCGCCGCCGCCGTGTCCGTGGAATTTTCCAAGTTTGCGCGCACGCCGAGGGCTATTTAAGGAGCCAACCCGACCCTCGAGTTTCCTCGTGAGTTGCCGCATCTATTCGCCCAAGCACCAACGCCGGAGGAGCATCGTGAAGCTCACGAGACCTCGCCGGAGTACCGAAGGACGTTGCGCCGAGTTTTGCCATCGCCTGGAACCTCTTCAGCCGCGCCGAAGTCGGATTCAAGTCCATCTCGCCAAGCCGCATTGATTCCGCCACTCCACATCGCCGGAGTCCCACCAAAGCGCCGTATCCGTGGTCGTCGTCTTCGAGTCCGGTGGAGCCGCGCTGCCGCTTCGTCATCGCCGGGATCGAGCTTCGTGAACCGTTGGATCGTATCGCACACACCAGGTCGAGCCACGTCACGGGATTAAACAGCGTATCGCACGGGTAAGTGACCACCGTTTGATCTTAGATGAGAGGCTACGATTAGGCCACGTCAATTAAGTCCACAGTGCACCGCTCGGGAAGGTGTCAACCGTAGGATTTCCAGTGAACGCCTCGGATTGAGCCGCGTAGCTGGATGAATAGTAAAGCACTCAGGTAAGGTTCCACCGATCGATTTAGATCAGGTGGTTATCACTCAGCCACGTCATGGATTAAATAACTGCCATTGGATCGGTTAGGGACAGCGTGGATTGCACCACGTGTTAGCCGTACCAGATCAGCGCAGTGCTAACGTCAGCTGATGCCATAATTCGGATTTTCCTTTTTAAAAATAATTCGGAATATTTTGATTTTCCAATTTTAGGGATTTTCAGGAATTTGAATTTTCCGAGGGCTCGTTCTTCCTCATACGAACTCCGATTGAGGTGATTCAAATTCCTAAAAATTTGTAAAATTGATATCTATCTAATGGTGATTTTTTTTGGATTTTTAGAATTTGTTTGTTCTCTGGTTTTGGTATTTATTTGCTATTCTTCTCGATTCGCGTAGACGTTGAATTGTGCGAGGCTTCGGAGGAGGAATTAGCAACTCAAGAGCAATCTTCAGATCAAGACCAGGAACTTAACCAAGGCAAGTTGTGCTTTGATCATGTTGCACCCATGTTTGCAAAATTGCTATTTTGATTTACTTTATTGCATGTTATTTTATGTGTATAAATGATTTCAACCTAAGTTTGGGATTAGCTAACGTACCCTTTGAATTACACCCTACCATGTCCATTGTATGCCATGATCCACTTGTCACCCTAGATTGGTTCACTATAGTTGGTTAATAATAAATCAACATGGGATGGTTAGAACGTAATAGTGTGCTTAGCCATGCCACGTCATCACATGTACTTGAATCATTGAAAAATAATCTTGACTAATGGAATATGGAACAATGTTATGAATTTGTGTGTCATGTGTGGTCACACGATGAGATTGAGTTGTTGTGGCAATGGACGTCACGCAACGATATTGAATTGTTGATGGCACGTGGTGCTTGGTAATCAACTGGGGTGGTTATGATTTTAGATCGGAGCAAGTGGTAACGGCAAGTATGCCTGGGTGGGCCCCATGGGCAGAGGGTATGTGTATGTCTTGCTTTGATCAACCCTAAGGACACCTTGCGAGCCTTTGACCTAAGTCAATCATGCAACCACATGTCTGATATGGGGCAGCCTAGCTGACTAATTTGTAATGTCTTAGTCTTGGTACTACCAGTGGTGGAGTGGTTCATCCTTTTTAATGAACCCAGATGGCGCAAGAGGGGGGCCCTAGATGTGGTAACCAGTCCCACCAGTGTTGAAACCTTAGTTGGTGGTACCGAGTTAAGACAGAGCATTGTAAAGGCTTTGTCATGATCTCTTCGCCGACACACCAAAGGAAGTGTGTTAATCGCGTGGCAGCAAAAGATGATCATGTCGTGTGGGTAAAGTGCATAACCTCTGCAGAGTGTACAAACTATTCGGATAGCCGTGCTCACGGTATTGAGCAATGCTCGGGGATTACAGTCAAGGGTTTAGACTTTTGAAAAATGAAAATTTGGGATGGATGGCAGGTTGCCAGGTGAGGTTGAATCTTGACTTAGGATTGGAAACTTGGTTTACTTGAGAAATGCTGAATCTATCTATTATTGTTATTTGTTTTTATTGTCTTTTCAATCTATATATTGTACTTGTTCATAAATGCTGCTTATTTGCAAAATAGCCACTGTTAGCCATTCCTTTGGAATAAGCCTTGCATATAGTTATGTTGGAATTGCATTCTGTGCACAACTTGTTGAGTGCTTTATGTACTCACCCTTGCCTACAACATCACCAGTGCTGAAGAAGGTGTACCATGAAGGGACGAATGTTTACGGTGCGAGCCTTGTCAGTTGCCTGTGGTATACTGAGGGGTTATCTACGTCTTCATTTCCGCTGCAGTTCAATTTGTTGTTCAGACTTGTGAGGCATTGTTAAGTAAGTTGACCATAAGGTCATTCAACTAGTAATATCTACTATATTATGTCTTTTATCTTATTTCCGCTATGTATGATTGTAATATTCACTAATGTTGAGCCTGTGTGCACTAGCGTGATCCTGGACTAGTGCAGTATACACAGAGGGTCCGGATTTGCATATTCGGGTCCCGATAAAGGTGTGTTCTTGACTTATCTCATTCTTCTATTTCTATCCTTACCAAAAAGTCTTTCTTTTCCCCTGCTGAGGTTTCTTTCCCTTACCTCTGCTGAATTGACTTAAAATCTTACCTGAGTTATCTTAAGTAAAAAATGATATACCACACTTTAGGAGATGGCATCGAGTGCCTGCTGCTACCATAAAGATGAAGCGTTTCAAGAGCTAGAAGACTCAGTGCTTCAAGTAGCCAATTGAGACTCATGTGTGGGAGTCGCGTTTCCTAAGATAGGAGTGTCGCCCATGTAGACGGTAGTTTTGTGTGCTTAGATTGAATTGGTTCTCCTTGATTGCTGAGTGTGCAGTATGTGTTGCAAAGCTTTTAGGCTTATATAAGCAACCATACTAAGTTATTAATATTGATTGCTTAAGTTATTGGGTTAAACCTATCTCCCCTGTGTTAGGATTCTTGCTTCTTACCTATGCTATTTCTCTCCTCCCTAACCCCTTTGAGGTAATCAAGCAGATGGTTCAGATTAGTGATAGCAATGGAGCCAGTGGGGTGGAAATCAACTTAGTGGAAACTCTAAGGATGGATCAGTTCTTCAACCATCACTACAAATAGATGTGCAGAATTTCAGAGAGTTTTTGGCTACTTAGACTCAGTTAATACAGGCCATGATGAGGCAAATACAAAATATGACCAATCAAGCTAATGTCAGTAAAGCGTCTCGAATGGTTATTAATGATCCCTGTGCGGACTCAAGGTTAACAGAATTCATAAGGACCCTTCCGCCAACGTTTTCAGGAAATGCCCCACCTTCGAAAGCAAAAGATTGGCTCGAGACTATTGAAAGGAAGCTACTCATAGCTCAGTGCAGAAGTGATGAGAAGGTATTATATGCTTCATATCAGTTGCGAGGAGTTGCCGCTGAATGGTGGGAAGGCTATTGTGCTAACCACGAAGCCCCACATAATATCACTTGGAATGAATTTATTGTTGCCTTTCTTGATCTCTTTGCTCCACCAAGGAATAGAATAGTTACAGTGAATTCAGAGAAAGACGCTACCCCTGTATCTTGTTCGAGATCTAGACGATGTTCTTTGAAGTGCTATCAACTAGACAAGTCAGAAGATCATTTTACTAGGGGAGGTGTTGCGAATCAGGAAGTAATAAATCACAAGAAGAGCAGCATTGAGTGCTACAACTGTCACCGAAAAGGCCATTATGCTAATCGATGTCCACAGAGAAGACAAATATTTCCTACAGCTGTGGATATATCGGAAGTTACCTCAATCCGGGATATAATGCTAAGAGTGAGCGGTGAAGTTGCAAGAGAAATTTGTCGAAAGAATCAAGTGAAGAAAAGGCGTCTAGGTAAAAGACACCATTCCAATCAACGAATACTCAAGAACGAAAGTTCACCCTAGACTCTGCTATATCTACCACAAACCTGAACATTTTGCCAATAAATGCCCTCAAAGGAAGCAATCGCGTTAGCCCAAGTCAATTTCAACTCCGTCCCTGTCAAAGCCCCGGCGCCAATGCTAAATCAAGAAAGTCAGGAGTCATGATTTTACTTAGTGCAATGTCGTAACCCTACATGTAGAAAAAGGGGATTAGTAATGAAGTCCATGTAAAGGTTTCCTTGTCGAAAGAAATAAAGCAGAAATGGTTGATACATTGGTATACAGAGTATTGGAATGAAAAGCAATAATGATGAGTTAGATATTTCTCTAAGAGTATTCTGGTATTTATGGTTCACCTGGAAATGATACATGTGCAATGGTGGCTAGTTTAGTGGTAGCAGCCTGAGCTTGTTAGTCAGAGGATTTGTCATTGTTAGTAAGTGCTCAGCTGTGCTAGATTTAACTAGGATGTTGAGAGTTCAGTGCTTATTAAGTGAGTGGAGTTCCCAAGTAAAACATATTGTGACTGGATATTTAGACCTTAGACGTTATGCCTAGAATTAATTGAATGCTCAAACATAAGAATATTTCGGTAAAGAGTATATCGATTTAAAAACCCTGAATGTGAAAAAAGGGGGTTTCGAGTAACGACAGTTCGTGTTAGCCGACTGATGGATAATAGTGTGGAATTTGCCAATTAGAAGATACGTCAGTTATCAGAGAATACCTTGAAATAATTTCCAAGAATTTGCCTGGTATGCCATCATATCGGAAGATCAAGTTCGTGAGTGAATTAGTGTCTGGTACAGCACCAATAGCAAGAAGACCACGTCGAATGTCTACAAAAGAATTAGTGGGAAATGGAAAAGCATATTGAAGAGTTCTAGTAAGAGTTCTAAGAAGACTTAGTACGTCACCATTGGAGCTCTTGTCTATCAAAAAGGAAAATAGAAGATCGGGAGAGTGCACTAAATCGCGATCTAAATAAAGAAAAGCTCGAAAACAAGTACCTAAATGTCAGGATCGATAACATGTTTGGGCAGTTGAGAAGAGAGTTGGAATTTCTCTAGGATAAAAACTTCGCTTAGGCTAGCATCAATTGAGGAGTCATGTGAAGGATGTTTATAGGATTGCGTTCTCTACGCGATATGGATAATATAAGTTTTGGCTATATCTCCTGGATTGACCAATGCCCCCGCATACTTTGTGAACATGAGGAGTAAGGTGTTTACGGATTATTTGGAAAAATTCGTGGTTACCTTATAGATGACATTCTAGTATACTCAAAGAAAAGAGGAAAACATGCGGAACCTGGAGATGAGTTTTCGTGAGAGCAACAGTCGTACGCTAAAGTTCAACAAGTGTGATTTTTGGAAGAAAAGGTGGAATCTCGTTAGTAACGCAAAGGCTGCTAAAGGAGTTACTGTTGAACCAAGGAAGGTAGAAGTTGCGTTACATTGGAAGCGACCAAAGTTCGTTACTTAGATTCAAAGTTCTAGGAATGGCAAGATATTATCGCTAGTTCATAAGAAGGGTTCCAACAACAGCTAGACCTCTTATACGATTGTTGAAGAGAAAAAGTTGCATGGACGCTGGTGTGTCAAAAGAGTTTTCGGAAGCTGAAAAAGCGGTTAACATTAACACCTGTGTTAGTATTACCAGCTATACGAAGTAGTTTCGACACATATGGTGATGCTTCTAAGCATGATCTGGGATGCGAATCGACGCAAAATGGCAAGGTTGTTGCCTATGCAATGATGCAATTGAAACAACATGAGGAGAATTACCCTACGTATGACTTGGAGTTAGCCGTCGTAGTGCGCGATAAAAAAAATGGTGCCACTATCTCGTCGGAAATAGATGTAAACCACACTACAGGATGGCCCATTAGCGCAAGCGGTATTACTGCTTCAAAAATAATAATTAAAAGTCGACTTACCGCTTGGAAAAAGAATTTTAATTAAAAGTCAGAGCCGCTTGGAAAAGTAAGTTATATAAGTCATACCGCTTGGAAAAGAATTTTAATTAAAAGCTGTAGTGCCGCTTGGAAAAGTAAGTTATATAAGCTGTTATACCGCTTGGAAAAAGAATGTTAATTAAAAGCTGTAGTACTGCTTGGAAAAGTAAGTTATATAAGCTGTCATACCGCTTGGAAAAATAATTTTAATTAAAAGTCATTTGACCGCTATGGAAATGTTTCGATCTGATTGGACCGCTTGCAATATTATTTTGGCGGGCATAGACGCGCGGATGTAACACCACAAATCTTCTTTGCCAGGGTTTTCGACAAAAAATGTTTTTCTGCCTTCTTGATTAAAGGTTCAGTCGTTGCGCAGTTAATAATTCTATTAAAGGTTTTGGGTTTTTCTTAAATCCAAGGATTTATTCAGAAGGGCAAAAGATTGGTTGTCTTGCAGTTTTAAGAATCTTAGCGAAAAGTTTTGTGGTATGCAGAATGCATATCGGAAAGGGATTTTCTTTTCCTCCTAGCCTTTTGATTTTGTTTTAGCACCCAAATTGACGGAGTTTTTAAAGAAAAGAAAAAAAAGGGTTGAAACCCTAGCCCTTTTTTTTTCTTTTCCTTTCTCGCCTCAGACTTTCCCCACCCCCACCAAGATCCTGTTGTCCCCACCCGAGCTCCTGGCCCAAAGACTGCCGGCCTCTCCCTGCGCCCTCCTCGGGTCGATCGCCGCCTGGTCTCCTCCCGGCCGGCGAGCCTGCTCCTCCCGGCGGGCGAGCCTGCTCCTCCCCAAGAAGAAGAAGAAGATCGGTGCAGAAGAAGAAGAATGGAGGAGAAGAACTGCAAAGACTGGCGAGCTCTCCCGGCCCGGCTGCCCTCCTCCTCTCCCTGGACCCACCGGCGCCCTTCCTCCATCCTCGCGATTTCCTTGAGCCAAGGTGAGGATTAAATCTAGGGTTTGGGTGGCTGGGTTAGGGTTCTTTCCATGGGTTTTTATTGGTTGATTGGTGGTATGTGGAATGGATTAGAGGCCAGAGCCCATCTCCTCCCCACGCCAATGGCGTCGCCGCCCTCCGCTTCCCTTCCACTGGTTGGCGCTGCCTGGCCGCCCTTCCCGAGCAGCGCCGCCTCCCGGCGGCTCCTGCCCTGCGCCGACTCGGCTCGGCGTCGCCCCTCCGGTCGTCTTCCCGAGCGGCGTGCCCTCCCTAAGATAAAGACAGTTCTACCACATCGCATTTGTTCTCGTCGCCGTAGGTTTGCTTGAACGCTTCGCATAAGATTCCCGTTAGATGTTTGGGGAAATGCTAGTTTGGCGTTAGATAGGAATAGTCAAGTGCAATGGTAAATCGGCCTCTAGATAACCCGATTGGTGTCTTTGGTTCGATAAGCGATCAATGAGGTTAGCCTCGAATGGATTTTGGTGATTCGACAATGTTCTCTTTTCTTGCATTATTAGTTCTTGATTTTGGAATTGTGGGATCGCAAAATCACACTCATTCACGCTTAGTGTAAAATTAAGTGTTATCCAAATTGTTTGCTTGCGTCTTAAAGTGGGAAGCCGGTTCATAAAAATTAAAGCCGTTCTAAAAGTCTTCTTGTCATAAAAATTAAATATTTATTACAAAATAGGTCACACCATATGAATTAGCAATGCAACAAGATCACATTGTAGAAGAACTAGACCACCGCAATGGAAAATTGCTTTTAAAAGGTTGTTTGTCTCATGGATGCAAGAAGTCGGAAATGGGGATGCAAACAATGACCAGGAGGACTATGAGGGACATGGTCTACAAAGAGATTTGTCACTGTCTTACCATATAAACTCAAGCAAAGGAGCCGAGAAAATATTGGATGATGGTAACTGTACCTTTAATATTCCGTAGGACCTGATTTTTGTCCAAATTGCTAGAACTAGTATTATTTTGTCGCTTAGGGCACCAACCCTTCTTCTAATTTGCCTATGCTTCATCATAATCAGATCTGGAGTCAGTAGTCATAGAGTTTTCTACAACTAGTTGCATTACGAGTTTTGAATTTCAAAGCAAAAAATTTGTAAGGGGTAGATAGAAGCCAATCGAACTAGCAAATTCTAGCAACTATTAATATATTGTTTGATGGATTTTCCAGAACTATGCTAATGCGATCGTAATTATTTGATAGTAACACTACTTTTCCATGCAATGCTCATTTTACTACCAATAAAGTTGGTTCCATGCGGTGGTTGGTTGATGAAATTCGAGAAAGTGCACCTAAGGTACTTTTATTTAATCTTGTTTGGCAATTTAACTTTATTGTCTGTTACTTATTGGATTTCAAGATATCCTGTTATCATTTCTTTTTGTTACTTGGCAAATGCATTAATATGTTGGTTTGCTTTGTTATGTCATAATTGTTCTAGTCTATTTTATGTCGATGATTGCTCCTTTGTGGGATCATCTTGTCCCGATGGGAATAATATCGATCGCTCAACTTCAAAGTTATATATGTTATGCTATGTTTGTGTTCTTAATGGCCACCCATGGTTCCACAAGAGGTATAATAAATGCGATGAATAACATTCAAGAATGAATACTACCAAGATCTCAGAGGGTATATTACCATGTTATCACCTTGTACTAGAAATGAAGTTTGCTTATTGCTATTCTGCGTGATTTTCTCCTTTGTTCCTCCAAGAACAAGAGCTCCAAATCTTCGCAATCTTTCCTACAAGAATAAAAAAAGACTTGGTATTGCCCAATATGAGCCTGTGCTCTAAACTAGGATGAAACCTAAAAAATGTACATTCTATATTCACTAACCGATGTGTTACCCGCAATCCAAACCTATTTCCCAATTGCACCATTCTTTTAAATAGTCATGTTGTCCAATTTTTGATGGACTTGTTTTTCCTGTAGCCATGCCATTATTTTTACAAGTTTGCATGGTTCTTGCTCTTCATGGTCTAATATTAGATAGTTGGATTGGGATTTGTCGGTCAAGTTTCTATGTTAGCTTATCCATGTAATCCCTTCTACGATATGGTCGGAGGAAATTTTCTTTGGATGCTCGATTCTTTATTTTGAAGTCATTGTTGTGTTATATGCAATCAAGAATTTATTGCTCGGCTAAAAGCAACTCAAGATGTCAACAGTCCTTGGACTAGTGTAAATGCGGTTGGCACCTTTGTCGAGAGAGAGAGAGAGAGAGAGTTGGCAAATAGTTTGGTTGCCATTTTTTTTTTTTTTTTTTTGTATACATCATTCTTTGATCAGCCATTTTTCACCATGATTGGCCTTAGCTTTTCATGGTGGTTGTACATTTCAAATAGAAGGTGAATGAAGTGAAGAAAATTCCATGACTCGGACTGTGTTAATTCTAATTTCATGGATCCAAAGAAACGGCGGCATGCTTGTTCATTGTGTGTTACAAAATGTAAGAGTAAACCTGCTATTTAAAATAGATAAACCCTAACATCTAAAATGAAGAAATTAATTCTAAAATTACTAACAAATTAGAATTCAAACGCAGTTTAGACCACAAGGTAAGTTCTTGGGAGTTGGGACTGTAGCAAGGTAAGTTCTTTCTTGATAAGGTCACTGCAGTTTATAAGGACCTAGTACTTGGGAGTTGGGATGTGCAATATGATTGTATGCTCCAGATATTCTCATTATAGTTCACAGAGATATCTTTACAACTTGGGCCATGCATGTGTGGGAAATGGTGATACTAATGAATTGCTACTCACTGGAAAATATGCTTTACTAACAGTTTAGCAAGTCAATTTTAATCAATCAATGAACCAATTCTTGTGCTTTATCAATCAATTTTACCGACACAATTGAAGTTTAATTGTTGAAGGAGATAATATTTCTAAATGCTGCTAAGAAATTGAAGGTACTGCTTTCCTCCCATGGTTATCGGTTTACAAGGATGGCGGTAAAGAGGAGAAAAGAAGTTATTTCATCCACTTAGAACTACAAATAACTTTTTATCATCTAACACCAAATGAATGGCCTAATGTTTTTAATACCATGGGCGAAAAGTTATGATGGTTCAATCTTGTCATTGGGCATGTTTTTGTGGTGTTTTTATTACCCATCTTCCATTGTATATTATAATGTAAAATATTACTTTCTAGCAGTCCTGAATTCGCATGATGCCGTGGTCTAGTAGTTTTATATTATTATCTAATACAATTTCTGTTCATCTATGTATCTCTGTAGGATGCTACTATCGATCCTGTGATTTCGCCATCGAAAGCAGACGCTTGTGCTACACTCACCGAGAAAAAAACAGTCATGTTTCAATAGACACGAAGTTCATCTTGCATTGACACCTCTCGAGCCTATTATGCTTCCATTCCATACAAGTTCAATTTTAAGTTCTAATATTATGCTTCCAGTTCCATGACATATATTTCATTAGGAAAAGTGTAACAATGTGTTCTTTGCCCATCAATCCTCTGCATGCACTTCTCTGTTATTTGGATGGCATGTTGTTCCATCTATTTTAGATGCTTCCAAATATACTATTATTCTATTTTTCCTTTTACAACTTCATCTCTATCAATTTTTAATATGAATGTTGCCCTTAATTTTTTACTTAGTACACAGTGTGGTTCCCTGACCTATCACATCTCCCGGTATCTCCCTTCTCCTGGTATCTCCCTTCTCCAGGGAGCAGAATGTCTCTGGTATCTCCTTCTCCGAGTCAGAATGTCAATACAAGCGCTACTTGACTCTTCCCGATTGTTTTCCGTGTTATATATCGCAAGCCAATTGACATGATTGAGGAAGCCACTCTGGTATGGTCTTCGTGATCTAAAATTGTAAACCGGTATGGTCTTCAGATCTAAAATTGTAAACCGGTATGGTAATCATCCAAATTAACATTGGCCTTGTTCTTCTCTCGGTGGTGAAAGGAGGAGCTCAACTCGGGTCTTTGGGAGAATCTGGAAGGACAAATGAAATGATCGGTTCATATATTTTCCGCATGAATCACACTAACAAGATCAGAGCCATACATACACACCGATTCTCAAATCAACAACTTGTAATATCTCAGACTGTTTTAGCTATCACTTATATTAGATTGGTTTAGAAATTGGTAGTGGAGAATCTTTGTACTTCGCTCTTTATATATTTTGGTGATGTACGCTCACATGTTGTACCTGTGGATGATTTGTGATAATGAAACTTTGGTACGTTGCTTTCTCGAGGAATTATATTATATGGTGCTTGGATTGTATGTTATGGGTGCTTGATATTATTATAAATTTGGCTAACATTTATTAAGTGGATATATATTAAACTAATGCAATTGTTTTTCCAAATCTGTTGCTTGTAAAAGTATTCCAAGCGGTATATACATTAAAAGCGGTACTACCGCTTGTAAAACCGTTTTAAAAGCGATAGTACCGCTTGGAATACTCGAATTCCAAGCGGTCCTCTATCGCTGAATACTCAATTCCAAGCGGTCCAACCGCTGGAATTGAGTATTCGAGAAGAGGACCGCTTGGAATTCGAGTATTCCAAGCGTACTATCGCTTTTTAAAACGGTTTTACAAGCGGTAGTACCGCTTTTAATGTATATACCGCTTGGAATACTTTTTACAAGCAACCAGATAGAAAGCAAGAGATATTAGAATTCCAAGCGGTCCTCATCGCTTGAATACTCAATTCAAGCGGTTCTACCGCTTGCGAAGACGTGTCATCCTGTAGTGCCATAAGAGTCCAAATTATACATTTACTCAGTCAAACCTTAATATGGGACAAAGAAATGACTGAAAAGGATCAAAGATTCTAGTGTCAGAATCCATGTGCATCCTGGTATGGCCAATGTGGTAGTCGACGTTGAGTTATAAGGCCACAGTACAAATATGTGATAACGAGCGATCAACCAGAGTTGTGCAAGGAATTTGAGAGGTTGAAATCGGAGATGTTCGACAAAGTTTCATAGGTGCCATGGAAATAAAACCAACCTTAGAAGATCGAATCATAAGAAGTTCGAAGGGAGACTAAGTACAAATCAAGTCAAGGAAAGAAGAAGGCTTAGCCAAGAAGCAGAATTTTGAGCGATTGGGATACCATGAGGATTTAAGGTCGAACCAGTGTGCCGGATAAGAGGATCCTAAGCAGATGATACTTGAGAAAATCCATGATTCTGAGTATTCGATTCATCCAGAAAGTGCCAAGATGTAATGAGGAGTATTGGTGGTCTAAAATGAAGAGCGAAGCCATTGGATAGGAGGCCTATGTGATGTGGGTCAGAGAATAAAGGCAATACATCAGAGACCTAAAGGTTCGTTGCAATCATTGTAGATCCCTGAGTGGAAATGGGAGGCAAATCATTAAAAGAATCCCTAGTGTGAATTGACCATAAAGGATACGAATTCGGAGGAATCGTTATTGATTGATTGACCAAAGTTGCTCGTTCCATACCGCTAAAGACTACGTGTTCAAAAGATCGTTGGGCAGATCTGTATGTGTCAGGGATTGAGTGACTGCATGAGGTGCCTAAGAAGATTGTGCCGATAGAGGTATCCAATTTATCTCGAGGTTTTAGAACAAGTTACATGAAGCAATGAGAACTCGCTTGAATTTCAGCACCGCATATCATCCTCAAATGGATGGTCAGACAGAAAAAGTTAATCGGATTCTAAAGGATATGTTGAGAGCTTGTGCAATAGCTTATACTACATCTTGGGATAAGGGCTTGCCATAGGCGGAGTTCAGTTATAACGATAGTTACCAGGCTAGTTGCATATGTCACCATTTGAAGCCTTATATGGTCATACCTATCATACCCCATTAAATTGGAATGAAATAGGGAAGCATTCAGTGTTTGGGCCTGAGATTCTCAGAGAGGCCGAATAACAAGTTGCCATGATCAGGGAAAGGCTGAAAACAGCACAGTCTAGGCAGAAGAGCTACGCCGACAATCGCCGTCGTGATTTGAGTTTTGAACCTAATGATTCCGTATATCTCAGAGTCACTCCCCCTAAAAGGTGTAAAATATTTCATGTAAAAGGGAAGCTTGCACCTAGGTTCGTTGGGCCGTTCAAAATATTGAACCGTCAAGGAGAGGTTGCATATCAGTAGGAATTGCCCAAGTCATTAGCAGGAGTTTATGATGTGTTTCATGTGTCACAGCTCAAGAAGTGTCTCAGAGTGCTAGCAAAGCAGATGCCATTAGAAGCCATCGAGTTGCAGGGAGATCTAACCTACAAAGAGCAGCCGATTAAGATTTTGGAGGTGATGGAGCGTAGAACCAGAAACAAGTCTGTTCGTCTTTGTAGAGTTCAATGGAGCAATCACTCAGAGAGCTAGACAATTTGGGAGTGTGAAGAGGACCTGAAGGCAGAATTCCCAAACCTATTCTCTAGACAGCTCTGAATCTCGGGGTCGAGATTCTGTTAAGGGGGGAGGTTTGTAACATCTCAAATTTTTGGCTTTTTATTTAGTTAATTGTGTTTTATTTCAAATTGTGCTTTTTATGAATTTTCTAGATTTATTTGGATTTTCTGAGATTTATTGGAATTATTTTAAATTAAAGTATATTGCTTTTGTCAAGAATTAATTATAAATAGAAAAGTTTAAACTAAAGTTTTGCCAAAAATATTTTATTTAAGTCCGAATGTCTCAAAGTATTTTTGAGATTTTTCTTGGAATTTTTCTAGTATTTTATTGCTTCAAATAAATCAAAGTAATTTCTCAAATTATTTTATTGGTAAAACCTCAAAAATTAAGCTAGAACAAGAACGGGTCGAAGCCCATTCATCGCGGCGCGAATCCGTCTGCTCGCCCGACAAGCCAGCCACTCCTCCGAATCCAATGTCGACCGTCGGATCGTCATCCGAGGGCCTTTATCAAAGCGCGTAAGTCATTAAACTTGGGATGGATGGCAGATTGCCAGGTGAGGTTGAATCTTGACTTAGGATTGGAAACTTGGTTTACTTGAGAAATGCTGAATCTATCTATTTCTGCTATTTGTTTTTACTGTCTTTTCAATCTATATACTGTACTTGTTCATAAATGCTGCTTATTTGCAAAATAGTCACTGTTAGCCATTCCTTTGGAATAAGCCTTGCATATAGTTATGTTGGAATTGCATTCTGTGCACAACTTGTTGAGTGCTTTATGTACTCACCCTTGCCTACAACATCACCCACTACAGGAAAACCAATCTTTTTCGTCGGCCAAAATGTATTTTCGTCGGTCTGACAAAAGCCGAAGATTAATACAGATATTTTCGTCGGCTTAACAAAAACCGACGATTACTACATATATTTTCGGCGATTTTACAATAACTGACGATTAATATATATATTTTCGTCGGCTATGGATCAAACCGATTTAAAATATACCGATTAAGCAGCCGCCCGCCAAGCTCATTATGTTTTAAATAAACTCAAACTAGCCATTTAAAATAGAGAAGTTAAATCACTCTAACTATGGCCGACGAAAATATAGGAGTTAGGGCAGGGCGCTCTGCCAAGGTCATTATGTTTTCGTCGGCTCTACACATAGCCGCTGAAAATATAACTAATTTTTCGTCAGCTTTAACTCTGGCCGACGAAGATACGCGTTTGTTCGGCGGCACGGACTGAGGCCGATTTAAAATCTGAGGTTTAGTACACGGGCCGAGCCCCGCTGCTTAGGGTTTAGTACTGCAGATTCAATCGACATCGATCTCCCCGCCTTGCCGCCGCTTCGACCGCCGACGCCCTTGCCGCCCACCGCCGCCGCCGCCGCCGCGCCCTCCCGGGGACACTGGTAATAAATTGAATGCACATTAGCATATGAAAAGTAACGTGCTTGGTGGTCATAAATAAAGTGGAAGTCCTAAAATTTGTTCTCGATCGATCAATGAACTGTAAGTACATTGCCGTAAAGAGATAGTAGCTATTTCGTATGGTCTCCTCAAGTAGTCAGCCTCGATCGTAATGCCACCCTCCATGTTGATCCTGTCTTCAATGAAAATAGCTCAAAATCGATCAAGTATGCCTGTCTTTTGAGAATTATGCTTTTTTTAAATAATAACTTTGATGATAGTGTCAAATTCATGTTAATCCCATCTCATAAATTATCCTCCTCTCTTGTCTTTTGAGAATTATGCATTTTAAATCATTTTAAATTCTCTCCTTATATGTTGTAGGAACGGATGGCTCTACCAAGCAGCTCGAGAGGAGGTGATGGGTCACAAAGTGTCAAGCGACAATAGTATACCTCCTCCAAAGTGAATGAGCAATTTGATGATGTCCTAAATTTAGGTGGAGGCTCTAGTTAGTCTTTTTTCATTAGTAATTTGTGCTTTGAAGTCTGGTCCTGAAGTTTGCTCTGTTGTCATTGGTTAGGAAAAGTTATCATGTTGTTTATCTTTGTTCTTGTCTGGTTGTGAACATGTCTGGTTGTGAACATTATGATGTAAGTTTGTCTGGATGCGTGGTGCTAGTTCTTGCATGTGGCTGAACATGTTGGCTTGGGGGTGAGGTGTTTGTATGGCCTGGGGGTGTTTGTCAATGGACGTTAACTGTTTCTTCCGGTTTGTATGGATCAATAGAATTCTGGTTTCTATATATTATCTGGTTCGTATATATTGTTGTGATGTGGTTCGTATATATTGTTGTGATGTGGTTTGTATGGACCAAATGAATTTTATTTTTTTTGCTGCACCCACGTATTTTCGTCGGCCCAAATATGGACTGCCGAAAAAAGAACCAATATTTTCGCTTAATGAAAACCGCCGATTTAAAATATCCTCATCCACGCTACCGCCGTCGGTCGCGGCGCGATCAGATTTTAAATCGGGTGAACTTCAGACCGACGAAAATATCCTCATCCACGCCACCGCCGGTCGTGCGCGATCAGTATTTTCGCTTCGGCTATAGTAGGTCGATTTAAAATTTATCGATCCACGTCACCGCCCGTCGGTCGTGACGCGACCGTATTTTAAATCGGCTATAGTAGGCGGCGAAATTCATCGATTTTTACAGAGTCATTGGCAAGCGAAAATGTATTGATTTTCATCTGCTTATTGTTGCCGCCAATTTTTGGTCGATTACCGTAAAAACAACTATTTTCGCTCGGTTTTAGGCTTATCTTCGACGGTTCTTGGCCGATTTAAAATTGATCGATTCATCAGAGTGACCAAGGTCAAGAAGGTGTACCATGATGGGACGAATGTTTAGGTGCGAGCCTTGTTAGTTGCCCGTGGTATACCGAGGGTTATCTACGCCTTCATTTCATTGCAGTTCAATTTGTTGTTCAAATTTTGTGAGGCATTGTTAAGTAAGTTGACCATAAGGTCATTCAACTAGTAATATCTAGTATATTATGTCTTTTATCTTATTTCCGCTATGTATGATTGTGATATTCACTAATGTTGAGCCTGTGTGCACTAGCGTGATCCTGGACTAGTGCAGTATACACAGAGGGTCCGAATTTGCATATTCGGGTCCCGACAATGCCACCATAGATTGGATACCTGCATCACAAACCATAGATAGCTATGTTCGGTCTTGAAAAGTAGCAACATGTACCGGAATGTTCCATATATATAGAAAATTTGATATGAAGTAGCAACACAATGCTAGTGTTTGTTTCTTTACTAGAATGCTCCATTTGTAATCCCTCCTTTAAATTCTTTGCTCAAAGACATGTTGTAGTGTGAATGACTATACACTGACGCCATGTACCGGAATGTCTTATCATCAGGACATCCATAATATTGTTTGCTGTAAGAAAGATAATCTTTGTTGAAAATACTGAAGTCTGAAACTAAGCAAGTAAAATTGTGGTCCTAAAGACTAGAGGTGAACAAAAAAATTGAAAAATAAATAAAGCAACCAATATATTGAACAAAAACTCAAGCAAAATGCATCATTTGACACTACATTACAAGATAACATTAAATGACATGTAAATGCAAGAATTCTGTAATCAATCTCATCGTTGATTGGGAAAAACTGCCAGTGTTGACAATGTAAATTGAATGGTTCCAAGAAAAAGGTAAAGTATAAAAGTGGTTCATCCATAAGAAAAATCAATGCATCAGAAAGGAATACTCACTTGGTCAGGAAAATCTCTGTTGAGATCAACATTGTTTGCATTACCACGCCTTCTAAGAGCAAATCCATCTGGGTTCATTGTCAGAAGTATATGAAGGTGTGTGTTCTCCACAACAAGAGTTGCCTACAGAAATTAGTTTAATTGCTAAGTTTTGAGCTCACCATATATTGGTACCAATTTTCATAAAACTGATGAAAATATATTGGAATAAGTTTTCATAACTGCAATGTTTTAAAAAAGTGAACACAATATCTTAATGTTGAACAATATGTTAGACATCACATAATTCATAGAAGGCTTTAAAATTTAAATTTCATTCCATGCATTAATTGATTTCTACTGTGTTCAGCTACTAGGTTTCCTTTCAATGTCATGTAAGTAACAACTCAAAGTACTACAGGTTGTTTACCACAAAACTAAATCGTAAGAGGTTGGATAGCAGTAAGCTCCATTGCTAAGCAAAGAGCATGTAGCAACGAGGGAATGTTGCTTACCAATGGATCCTTCAAGTAGTTATCACACTGCTAATTCGCAAGATGCATAAGAACCTCTCTTCCAATAGGCTCATCACCATGGACATTTCCAATGAACTGCAAACTTGTACCATTAACACTGAGATAGGAATAGGCAACCTAGATAGTTCTTATTTATAGAGTAATAAGAATAGAAGTAAAAGAGCTCAAGAAAGTTGGCTGGATAATTTCCTATATGGCATTGTACCACTGCCTATTTGCCACTAATAGAAAAACCATGTGCTTGGATTTTGAATGTAATTCTATTACAGCTTATCTTTCACCCCTCAAGATAGGGAAAAGGAGGTAATCCCATGTAAATTCACAAAGAAGAAAGAAGAAAAGTAAGGATCATTGCCTCAAGTAAGTCATTTCAAGAATTAAAAAAAAGGCATCCCATTGCCATTAAAAAAATTCCACATGTGTGAATCCTATTCTGTCACTCGCATGTGTGTGTTCCTAAAGAAGACAAAAGTACATGCTACACTAGCACAACCACTGACAAAAAAGTGGCATTGACAAAAGAAGGGGTTCCCATTTCAAAGGAACAAAGAGTTATTTACACTTTGTAATGAAACAAAATTGAAATAACAAAAGCCTAAACTTGTTTTCTAAACTAGAAGTCTACGGGTCTTCGGAGGTTAGAGACACGTGACGTGAGAGAATAGTATGGATGACTGGATCGTTGTTGTCTTCGTCATAAAACTCGCCTTTTCTATTGATTATTTCCTTCATGATGAAGTAGGCGAGCTGGCCCTGAATGGCTTGGATTTTAGAAGGAAACAGTCCTACCGTAGACAACTTGAGGTGCTGTAAGTATGAAAAACAAAATTAAGAGAGTATATAAAAATTGAGTGGTGCAAATCAATGTGTCATGTCAGCATGACTGACCTCTACATCATTGTCTTTTATTGTGCAACCTAAGATTTCGCGCATGTACTGGCACACGAAGTACCCACATAAATTTGTTCCTTGCACCGCCAGACATCGCAAAAATCGAATGAACTAAGATGTCGTCGAAGGAGCTATTTACTATGAAATACGATATAAGAATATTCCTTGCGTGCGTATTGGAAAGCTAGTACGGATTATAAGGGATTTGTGGTATGGGCGGTGTCTTGAGCTCTTCTGACAATATCTTTTGAATGCCTCATTCATTAAATGTGTCATCACTTCAAAGTCTTTTTTAGGTTTATCCAGTGGATCAATGATCAGCATCTTGCTCTTTTCTGGATGAATTATTGCGAGAATCCAGTGGAAGCTACATACACATGCATGATGCCATAGTCATTAGTCCTTACATTAGAGTAAATAACGAAATCAACGAGTAATTTAACTAACTAGTGAGGAACTTACTTAAAATGGTATGGTACAAGTATAAACTCCTTGTCTTGTAGTTTAATGAAAGCTTTATATACGTACTCCTCGACCTCCTTTGGTGCTCTTATGATTTCAGTTTGGCAAACCGTTCCCAGGTCGAGGAATCCCACTAGCCCCTTAGTTCTTCGTACTTCAATCATCTCGTATCTATATAACGAAATAGTTAGACATGACATTTATCGGTATTACGTGAATGTAGACCAAGATTGATATATTAGACACAGTATCCAGCATCTCAAAAAACATATGTTGAGGGCGTTGTGATAGAACAAGTTGTGCAAGTTATCGAATTCTATTAAGAAGTAGCCATCACCCGCATGGTGAAAATGTTCCTCATGGAAAATTGCAGTGATCACCTTCGGGAGTACGTCTTGGTTGGATCGATCCATGTACCATGCATGTAATCGCTTCATCATGGGTGTTAGACTTTTTAACTTCGAAGCGGTGACTAAGGGCTTCCCTACCTCGAATTTCAATCTTTATTGATTATCTTGGTCATCAGAATTCGCCTTGCCCTTACTTTTTTCTCACACGACATCATACTCGGTCCTGGCTTCGCCTGATCTGGCTGATACGGCTTATCTAATGTGCCATTTTTTGGGATCAGAGGTTCTAGGTTTGTCCTTTGAAGTACTAGGTGTTATAGGTTTCTGCTTTGGAGTACTAACAGTGGACATCTTTATGGGGTCCTCAATGGATTTCTTTTCTATCTCATCTTGCTTCTTCACCATTTCACTCTCAGGTGCTGGTGATGGATGTGCGGATTATACTGTAGGAGAGGCTAGCACTGCATAGTCCAAGACGATGCCACGCTTGCGCCACTGGATGAATGAGTGGACAGCACTTCCTAGAGTTGTTATCACGTCATTGATGGGTTTTTCTAGCCCGATCTCAGCAAACTGTTCAAGTACCATGTCCACCTGGACCTTTGCATAACCTGGCGCTATCGGGGTATTGTGCAGGACACTCCCTTCTTGGCACGGATAAGCTACCCCCGTAGCAGCCTGTAGAAATATGTTCATCACGGGCACGTTGAGCTGACAGGGTGTGGGGTCCTGTATGTCGTCCACAGGATAATGGTTGTTGTCCGCTTCTGCCAATGGTGTGGACGCGCAACTGCTGCGACAACCTGTAGGGCTGGAGAGAACGTTGTGGGCATGCGCCTAGCTCAAGGCTTGTTGTACTTGTCGTTCAACTTGTTCTTCAATGGTGCCTTGTATTTCTCGCAGAAGCCTTTCCTTCATCCTTTCCATTTCCAACTCAGCCCGCTCTTCTTTAGCTCTCTTCCGACTCCTATAAGAGTCTCCGTACTCAGGGAATCCCATCTTCCATGGAACCTTGACCCCGACGCCTCGTGTCCGACCGGGGTGCTCTTTGTTTCCTAGGGCCACTGTTACCTCGTCTTTCTCCCTGTCTGGGTGGAAAGATCCTTGGGTGGACTGGGCTTAAAACTCATGAACTCTTTGCATCATTGCTTCGTCTTCGCTGCTCTTGAATGATAAACTCCCAGTAGACAAGATATCTGCCCTCGCTAGCACGTAGTGCTTCACTCAGTCTGGTAGTTTGATCAAGAGACTTGTGCCAGTCAATTGGACCGCTTCTAATTCCTGCCTCTCCCATTGAGCAATTTTACCCGCGTACCCACTCGTGCCAAGTCTGTGGGGGTGAGTATTCCTTCTTCGATGCTAATGTGGTCCTCATGGATTTCCTTCGCTCAGATTGCTTCATCGCCACAAACTCATCCTAATATGGCTCTAATCTTCGGTACTCTCCGATGGCTGACCGGTTTTGCTTCACATAATTTACGTTCAGCCTCGCCTCGAAGTTTCTCCACGCCACATCCATGGTCATCAATGCATCGCGACGCACGAGTTCTTCGGCTCCTTCGAGGAATTCGAAGGTTTCTTTGAGCTCTGTCCACAGATCCACTTTGGTGGCTCGGGGCACTTTATGCCAATCCGAATAGGTGATTGGCACTTTATCCCTTACAATGTACCCGCATGTTGACCTGTATTTTGCTGCTGATTTTCTCAGTGCAATAGGGGCCCCAGTATCTGAGACCTCCGAGATGGTGTACCGGCCTTCAGATTTCTTAGTTTTCCCTCGTCCTCGACGTCTTGCAACAGGAGCACAACAGCGGTGGAGGCCTCGGCACCTTCGGTAATTGGGTGGAGGGTAAGGTACCTACTCGGGCTCTCCTCCATTATAGGCTCGGGTTCGGGCTCCATTAGAACTACAGAGAGGGAAAGATATAGACTAGTTTGTGACAACCTTACCTCACATTAATACATGGCAGTCTAGAAAATCAATCAATTTGACAATCTATTTTAGCTTACTGGACAAAAGCCCTACTATTTTAGCTTCACTCAATCATGGACTGCCTTAATAGTTTTGCCGAACTCATTAAATCTTAAACATGGTGGAGGTGGAGGTGTGAATGCGTGATGAACCTTGCTGGGTAATTCAGGATTAATATGGAAATATTGTTCTTAATCGAGATAATGAGCCTGTGATCCACACTGATGGGATGATTTTGGAATGAATTCTGTCAAGACGTGTTCAGGAAAATATTTATGATTTTTAGTTACCTTTCTTGGTGAGTTTCTCTTTGCTAATACCTCTTCTCTTTATTTTACAAGAATAAGATAGAAGATGTACTAACTAAGGACTATATTAGATCCTTAAAGTGCCTGTCCATGGCTCATTTCGAGTCACAAATGGAGGTTTGGAAATTATGTCCTCACACTCCCCAATGGAGGAAAACTATTATTGAAGGACACAAATGGATTGTTGTAAGAAATGTGGTATTAGCAATTTTATCAATCCAATGATTCCAAGCATCAAAATTAACCATGAAGCAGATGATCAAAATAGCACAAGACATCATACTGACTTATAATAACTTAGTGTATCATATTGAATTAGCACACAATCAGAGATATCAACAATGGCATGATCATTAATAAATCAACTAGCATATAGCTCAAGTTGTTTTAATTTTAGAGTGTTCTCAGATGTCGGGTTGCCTAAAGGCCCTTCTCGCCACGGGGAATGAGCAATAGACTGATTTGTGACAACCTTACCTCTATTGCAATTTTACTACTTGACAGTTTAAAGCAAATCAATTGTATATTCTGTATGCACAGATGACAAAATCTAATAAGCTTCTTGGATAGAAATAACGACTTACTAGTGCGCTTAAAATCTACACAGAGAATCGAGACAAGATTGTCACCAAAGAAGACAACTACGTGATAATTTCAGTCGGCAGTAACAAAATGACAGGAACAATAAGCAATACCAAGATATATTAACAGAGCAAAGTTGCTGGAACAGCCGCAAGGAGATGATAAACAACAGTAAGCACAAGGTGTCTAAACTAGCATATATAGAAAGATGACAATTGAACTAATCAATCAAGCTGTAATAATCTGTCAAGTTTTGTTGTCACAAATAGTCTATTTCAGTCCCTAAATCATCATTGAACACTAAGCCCCACAAGCAAGGTCCCCAAGCCAAAAGAACTGACCAGCCCATTTGCATTCACAAAGAAGGAAATCAATACAATAGTATGAGAATACTTACTGATCGCTGCCTGAATGATAGCAAAAATGGCTAGGCACGTCAAAGATGCTTAGTATGTCAATTCGAACAGGCAATAGAAGATTGAGAGCAAGATTAGTATGTCATGCGACAAATGTTGTTCTGAAAGAAATTGTCCAACTATCATGCTTTCTGTTTTTTCAACAGTGTACATTCCATAGGCTCAACAATAACAAGATATGAAAAAATCATGTGGATTTCTCTGGTATATTTCTTTTAGGGTGTCTTGAAAACATAAATGAGCTCAAAATTAGAGCATGTGAACAAGTGGATGACTTGAATTGCTACCGAATGATACAAAAGAGCATTGCAGATAAGAAATTACTACATACAAACATACACATAAATGTCATGTATGTATCCTCCTGGGAATGATAAATAGCAAATTCCAATATACTGATAGCACATATATATGTTGCTCTAATTAATACTTTCTAAGTACCCATATTACTTCTAATGGAACTAGCATTTCAAGAAAATAGAGAACGGCCATACAAAACAATAATAGATCATAGAATAGCATGTTATAAATTAAACCTATTTTTCATCTCAACACATGTAGAAGAAGATTAAAGGGAGCATAGTAGTAGGGGCCACACAAGAGTAGGAGGAAGAAGAGGACGCCGGACCGAGAGGGCACCGGTGGGAGGGCGCGGACGCAGCGTCGGCTGGAGGGGTGGCGCCGGTGGGAGGGTGTTGAGAGGCGGTGGCGGTGGGAGGCGGGGACGCGCGTCGCTAGAGGGGGCGGCGCCGGTGGGAAGGTCGGATGGCGACGGCGAGGGGGCGGCGCCGGGGGGAGGGCGTTGGAGGCGGTGACGGTGGGCGGGGCAGGGGACTGGCTGTCGCTAGAGGGGCGGCCGGTGGGGAAAGCGTTGAGGCGGTGACAATGGGGAGGGCGCTTTAGGGCATGAAAATGGCGTAGCGAGCGGGAATGCAAAAGATGAAGAAGAGGCCGGGCAAGTTAGGGCTCCTATATAGGGGGTTATCAGTGACGGTTCTTAATTAAAACCGTCACATATAATATTATCTGTGGCGGTTTGTAATTAGAACCGTCACTAATACTATGTTATCAGTCGTGGTTTTTATTTATAACCGCCACAGATATTTAGTTATCAGTGGCGATTTTAATTAAGAACCGCCACTGATACGGCTTTATCAGAACATTATTGAGCATGTAATCGCATTGTAGCATATTATCAAAATCGAATTCAACACATTGTAGCATGTAATCGAAAGGACTCATATTTTCTAAACCTTTTCGTAAGAGTTCAAGTATTAAATTCTAAAATTCAATTTTCTACTTTATTTTAATTTACAGGATGTTACAGATGTACTGGAACTCATATTTTCTAAAGCATCAATAAATATAATCATGATATTCGAAGTTTTCTCATCAAAATCATGCATATTTATTTCCTATTAATTCCACATAAATGTACATTTCTTACAACACATTTCCATTACTTCATATAAATGGCGACATGTTGCCATTACTCCTAGCTAATTATTTTCTTTCATAATTTGGCCTTCGTTGTGATCATCGCGATGATAGGTAACTTCTTGAGTGGTTTCTTCCTCGAGCCTAATGCTGTCATCTACGAAAGGAGGCAACTCATCAAACTGGTTGTACTCTTCCTCATCCATGACATTCTCAACTCCAACGATCCTTCTTTTTCCTTACAGAACTACATAGCGCTTCTTATCAGCCGGGTCGATTATGTAGAATACTTGTGCTACTTGATTTGAAAGTACGAATGGTTCGTCTCTGTATCCGACATGTTCGATGTCCACAGTAATAAAGCCGTACTTGTCCACCTTGACACCCTTTGGGAGTTGTACCCATTGACATCAAAATACCGGGATCTTGAAAATGCAGTAGTCGAGCTCCCAAATCTCCTCTATGAACCCGTAGTAGTTGCTCTTCGTACTGCCTGTGTTGTCATAGGCATCTATACAGACACCACTGTTTTGGTAAGTGCTCTTGCTATCCTGAGCTCTCATGTAAAATGTATATCCATTGATGTCATATCCTTGCCATGTCGTGATTGTACCTGAAGGCCCTTTTGCCAACCACCTCAACGTAACACTCGTTTCTTCACCAGACATGTGCTCCCTGAACCAATGACTAAACAAACGATTGTGCTCTTTTGTTATCCAAAGCTCTGACTGTCCTCGGTTTTCCCTCCTTAGCTTACCCTTGTGTATGTCCATATACGGGTACACATCAACTGACTGTTGCAATACTGTAAAATGGGCTTGTTCGAACAAAATATTATTGTAAGAATTTGTAGATTTCTTTCCTATTACACCTTTCCCACCTAGCCTACCCTCATGGCGAGATCTGAGCACTCCTACCGGTTCGACCTCCTCCATGTAATCGACATAGAACTCAATAACCTCCTCGGTTGCATAACCTTCTACAATGGAGCCTTCCTACGAGATCGACACGTACATATTTCTTCGTAACACTCATATACCTTTCAAATGGGTACATCCGATGCAGAATACTGGTCGCAAATATTTATCTCATTGACAAGGTGAACAATGAGATGAACCATGATATCAAAAAATGATGGCGGAAAATACATCTATAGCTGGCACAGAGTCTTTACCACATCAGCCTGAAGTTCATAAAGTCCAACGGGATCAATGACCTTCTGTGAGATCACGTTGAAGAAGGAAAATGTCGGGACCCGAATATGCAAATTCGGACCCTCTGTGTATACTGCACTAGTCCAGATCACGCTTAGTGCACACAGCTCAACATTAGTGAATATCATAATCATACACAACGTAAATAAGACAAAGACATAATATGTTAAATATTAGCGCTTGTATGACCTTATGGTCAACTTACTTAGCAATGCCTCACAAGGTGAACAACAAATTGAACTGCAGCAGAATGAAGACGTAGATAACCCTCAAGATACCACAGTAACCGACAAGGCTCGCACCCTAAACATTCGTCCCTTCATGGTACTCCTTCTTCAAAGATCGATGATTTTTGTAGGCAAGGGTGAGTACACCAACACGTACTCAACAAGTTGTGCACAGAATGCAATTCTATCATAACTATATGCAAGGCTTATTCCAAAGGAATGGCTAAGTGGTTCTTAAGCAGTAAGCAGCATTTTCAAACATAAGCAATATGTAGTTTGCAAAGACAGTAAAACAAATAATAACAAGTAAATAGATTCCATTGTTTGCAAATCAACCCAAGTCTCCACCTAAATCAAATTCCATTACCCACATGGCATCCTGCCATCCCATAACAGATTGTTCATTTTAATTAACTACCCTTGATCAGTAATTCGAGCATTGCTCAATACCGTGAGCACGGCTATCCGAATAGATTGTACACTCTGCAGAGGTTATGCACTTTACCCACATGATACAACCATGCACCACACAGCGAATGATCGTGAATGAAGCCTTTACAATGCATCCTCTTAACCCATGCTACCCGCTAAGGTTTCAACATCAAGGGCTACGTTGCCACGACAGGCCCCCTCTTGCGCCATGTGAGTTTCTCCGTGAACTTGGACCCACACCACCAAGATAGCACTTAAGTTAAGCATTTGCAAATTAGTCACTAAGTTGTCCCATTCTGCATATGTGGTTGCAAGTAAGACTCAGTCAAAGGCTCGCAAGGTTAAGTCCTTAGGATTGATTAAAGTAAGACTTACACATACCCTTTTCTTGCCCATCGGCCCACCTCGCACCCTTGCCCTTCCACTTGCTTCAATCTAAAGTGATTATCTCCTGTTGGTTACCAAGCACCACGTGCTCTTCACAAATCAACATCGCTATGTGACTCGTTGCCACAACAACTCAATCTCTTTGTGCGACCACACATGACACACAAATTAACATCATTGTTCCATATACCATTAGTCAAGATTAATAATCATTATTCCATGAACATGTGATGTCGTGGCATGGCTAAGCAATTCTATTCCGTTCTAACCATCCATGTTGATTTCATTATTAACCAACTATAGTAACCAACTTAAGGTGACAATGAAGCATGGCATACAAACAACAAGGTAGGGTATAGTTCAAAAGGGTATGATAGCTAATCCCAAACTTAAGTTGAAAACATTTATACTCATGAAATAATAAGTAATAAGTTAGATCAAAATAGCATGCAATCTAGTTTATAGGTGCAACATGATCAAAGCACAACTTGCCTTCGTTAAACTCCTGTTCCTGGTCTGGAAATAATTCCTGAACTGAGAAATCCCCTTCCGAAGCCTCGCACAATTCAACGTCTACGCGAATCGAGAGAGAAAAGCGAATAAAAACCAAAACCAAGGAGCAAACAAATTCAAAACTTCAAATAAAAGCCACCATTAGAAAGATCTCAATTTTATAAATTTTTAGGAATTTGAATCACCTCAGACGGAGTTCGTATGCAAAAGTTATAAGGTTTTGAAATTTGGAAATTTCTGAAAATACCCTGAAAATAGAAATTCCGAATTTAGTGAATTATTTTTATATGGGAAAATCCGATTTTTCGGCGTCAGCTGACACGGGTGCTTACGTGGCGCCGACTCACCGCCACCTCAGCGCCAACACCACGCCACCTCAGCGCCTCATCCCCCGTGGCGACACGCGTCAGCGAAGCGTTAACCTACCTTTACCGGTTGACGTGGACGAATCTCGTCCGTCTGATGAAGATCCGACGGCCCACCGAGCTCCCGAGTGACGAAGGAATGACGGCGGCGCAACTCGCCGGTGACGAAGAAGAAGACCTCCCGCGCAGCGCTCCGGTGCTCCCCGGCGAGAATGAAGCAACGATTCCGACGCGCCTCGTCGAGAGGAATTCGAAGATGGCCTCGGCTCGACGGAAGAGTCTCCGGCGACGAAGAAATCGTGACGCAAACCTTTGGTCACCGCCTCGCTACTCCGACGAGCTCTAGAGACAGTTTCCGAGCTTCTCCGGCGACAAGGCTGCAGGGAAGAGGGCGGCGGCTCAAGGTGAATAACAGGGAGGGCTCGGGGTCCTTTTATACCCGGCGAGATGCGGCAAACATGGAAGGGAGAGCTCGGCGGTGCATTTTGGAAGGCGGCGGCGTTCTTTTGGAATCCCGATCGGAGACGACGACCCCCATCCATCCGATGCGCAACCGACGGTCGGGATCGTTCTAGGGTTTCCTATTCCGTCCCGGCCTGCACAGTGCACGGGCCGGCCCACTACTGTTCATTACATTTTTATCCCGAATTTCCTTTTTTATTTATTCCGAATAAAGGTTTTGATTTATTTGGGGCCTTAAAAATACTCTAAAAATTCCCGTAAAATTCTCAAAAATACTTTGAGATATTCTGGACTTAAATAAAATATTTTCTCAAAAACTTTATTTTGCAAGTGTCCTTTTATAATTATTTCTTGACAAAAGATTTTGTATTTAATTCAAAAGAATTCAAATAAATCTCAGAAAATCCAAATAAATTCAGGAAATTCACAAAAGTCATATTTAGCAATAATATAATATTATTTAATTAAAAAGCTGAAATTTTGGGATGTTACAAACCTCCCCCCCTTAACGGAATCTCGACCCCGAGATTTAGGGCTAGTTAGAGAATAGGTTCGGGAATTCTTTCTTCAGATCTTATTTACGCTCCCAGGTGGCGTCATTTTCCGATTGATTACTCCATTGCACGCTGCAAAAGCGAGCGGATTTATTTCTGGTTCTATGCTCCATTACATTCAAAATGTTAATCGGCTGCTCTTTGTAAGTCAAATCTTCCCGCAATTCGATCTCTTCTAATGACGTTTGTTCTGTTGGCACCCTAAGACATTTCTTAAGTTGCGACACATGAAACACATCGTGGACTCCTGCTAATGACTAGGGCAACTCTAACCAATACGCAACCTCTCCTCTGTGGCTTAAGATCTTGAATGGTCCGACGATCCTGGGTGCAAGTTTTCTCTTGACATGGAACCTCTTAGCACTTTCCGGATGAATCGAATACTAGATCATGGTTTCCTCAAGTATCATTTGCTTAGGATCTTCCTACCCAGCACACTGGTTCAACCTTAAATCCTCATGGTATCCTGATCACTTAAAATTCTGACTCCCTGCTAAGCATTCTTCTTTCCCTGACTTGATTTTGTATTTCTTTTCTCTTCGACTTCTTATGATCCGATCCTCAAATGTTGGTTTTATTTTCAAGCGGCTATGAAACTTTGTCGAATGACTTCTTATTTCAGCCTTTCAAATTCCTTGCATAATTTTGGTTAACTGCTTTTTATTAACATATTCGCACTGTGGCCTTATAACTCAAACGTTAACTACCACATTGACTTTATTAGAATGCCTATGGATTCTGACACTAGAATCTTTGATTATTTCCAGCTATTTCCTTCGTTCCACATTAAGGTTTGACTGATTAAATAGACTCTTAAGGTTCATATCTATTTCAATGAGATAGTGACACCATTTTTCTTTTTGATATACAAGAGTTCCTATGGTGACACACTAAGTTTTCTCAAAATTCTTCCTATTAATTCTTCGATATGCTGTTCCATTTTTCACCTATTCCTTAATATATATTTGGTATTTATTTATATATTATTTATTTTTATTTATATTTTATATATATATATATATATTTTTTCCAAGATTTTTAAATTGATATATCCTTTACCCAAAATAACCTTATGTTTTAGGCATCCATCTAATTTCCAGAACGGTTTAAATATCCAACACAATATGGTTTGCTTGGAACTCTACTCCCTCAATAAACACTGAATTCTCAATATTCCGGTTAAATCTAGCACAACCGGGCAATGAAAAATCTTCCGATTAATGCGTTTATGCTGGTTACCATTTAAACTAGCCACCATTTCACATGCATCATTTTTAGATAAACCCTTAACACCAGATTATTCTTAGAGAGACATCTTAGTTCATTAATTTATATTATTGCTCTTCATTTCAATACTTCGTATACTAATGTATTAACCATTCCTGCTTCATTTCTTTCGACAAGGAACCTTTACATGGAATTCATCACTAATTCCCTTTCTTTACAAGTAGGGTTATGATATTGTACTAAGTAAGCTCATGGCTCCTAACTTTCTTGATTTAGCATTGACTCTGAGAATTTGGTAAGGACGGGGTTAGGATTGATTTAAACTTAACGCGATTGATTTCCTTTGTGACATTTGTCGGCAACTAGGTTTATGCAAATATAGCGTAGTCTAGGTGAACTTTCTTTCTTAAGCATTTGATGATTGGAAAAGTATCTTTACCTAGACACCTTTTAATTGGTCCTCTTAGCAAATTTTTCTGCATAAATTCACCGATCAATCCGGTGTTATGCATCGAACTATGGTAACTTCGGTATATCCATGATTATAGGAATTATTTGTTTTCTCTAATATAATATTATTTAATTAAAAAGCTGAAATTTTGGGATGTTACAAACCTCCCCCCCTTAACGGAATCTCGACCCCGAGATTTAGGGCTAGTTAGAGAATAGGTTCGGGAATTCTTTCTTCAGATCTTATTTACGCTCCCAGGTGGCGTCATTTTCCGATTGATTACTCCATTGCACGCTGCAAAAGCGAGCGGATTTATTTCTGGTTCTATGCTCCATTACATTCAAAATGTTAATCGGCTGCTCTTTGTAAGTCAAATCTTCCCGCAATTCGATCTCTTCTAATGACGTTTGTTCTGTTGGCACCCTAAGACATTTCTTAAGTTGCGACACATGAAACACATCGTGGACTCCTGCTAATGACTAGGGCAACTCTAACCAATACGCAACCTCTCCTCTGTGGCTTAAGATCTTGAATGGTCAAGCGATCACGGGTGCAAGTTTTCTCTTGACATGGAACCTCTTAGCACTTTAGGATGAATCGAATACTAGATCATGGTTTCCTCAAGTATCATTTGCTTAGGATCTTCCTACCCAGCACACTGGTTCAACCTTAAATCCTCATGGTATCCTGATCACTTAAAATTCTGACTCCCTGCTAAGCATTCTTCTTTCCCGACTTGATTTTGTATTTCTTTTCTCTTGACTTCTTATGATCCGATCCTCAAATGTTGGTTTTATTTTCAGCGGCTATGAAACTTTGTCGAATGACTTCTTATTTCACCTTTCAAATTCCTTGCATAATTTTGGTTAATCGCATTTTATTAACATATTCACTTTGTGGCCTTATAACTCAAGCGTTAACTACCACATTGACTTTATTAGAATGCCTATGGATTACGACACTAGAATCTTTGATTATTTCCAGCTATTTCCTTCGTTCCACATTAAGGTTTGGTGATTAAATAGACTCTTAAGGTTCATATCTATTTCAATGAGATAGTGACACCATTTTTCTTTTTGATATACAAGAGTTCCTATGGTGACACACTAAGTTTTCTCAAAATTCTTCCTATTAATTCTTCGATATCTTTGTTCCATTTTCACCTATTCCTTAATATATATTTGGTATTTATTTATATATTATTTATTTTTATTTATATTTTATATATATATATATATATATTTTTCCAAGATTTTTAAATTGATATATCCTTTACCCAAAATAACCTTATGTTTTAGGCATCCATCTAATTTCCAGAACGGTTTAAATATCCAACACAATATGGTTTGCTTGGAACTCTACTCCCTCAATAAACACTGAATTCTCAATATTCCGGTTAAATCTAGCACAACCGGGCAATGAAAAATCTTCCGATTAATGCGTTTATGCTGGTTACCATTTAAACTAGTGTAAATGGATATGGTTTTTGTTCAAAAACATCTTCTCATTCTTGTAATCAATGCATGGACAGTGTATGTACTTCGTCTTCTTTTGCAAGCTGTTCTCCTCGGCAGCCCTTAGAAAAACAGATACACCGTCGATATATTCTTGGCTGTAACAGTTCGCATCGTACATCCATCTCCGGTCCATCTATAGTTCATTAATTTAAGCAATTATTAATATCCAAAAATCTTAATTAAATAAATTGTTATTCCAATATTCAACAATATCCACTAACGGGACAACATTAATGCTAAGTAAATGTTGCAAACTTACTTAATTAATTTTAATATATACTCATACGTAACCAAATATTATATATATCCTCCGGAAGATCAACATAATAAATTCCTCATCTCAAAATGCAAGGCAATTTCCTGATCACCCATCTAGCATATTAACTAAAATTTATTTAACATTCATATCCAACAATCTTAATTACATAAATTTGATATAAACTTCATACAAATTCACTAAAAATAGCCACTAATGGAGCAATATGTATATGCACGCGCTAACGAAAAAAATAAATGGTAACTAACAAAACAAATTTTATGTGCTGTAATTTCTATATGTACTCATACCTAGCCAAACTTAAATATATCCTCCAGAAGAGCAACCACTACCAGAAAACGGAGATTTCGTGAGGACTAAAAAACCGTCACGAAAGCGCCAAAACCGTCATGAAAACAATTAGTGACACATCACCGTCACGCAATAACTCTCACGAATATGGCACCAGGGAAATTCAATTTTGCGTGGCGGTGGACCTTCACGAACATATTTCGTGGCGGTGTACCGTCACTCAATAACTCTCATGAACAATGGGCTCGCCAGATTGCACAAGAATTTTCGTGATAGGGATTGACTCATAGGAAAATAATTTGTGATGGTGCTTAACCACCACGAAATATTTTCATGAGGGTTAAAAGCCTCCACGAAAATTCGCCACGAAAATATTTTCATGGGAGTATGAGCCGTCACGAAAATTTGATTGGACCAACATAAAAATTCATCACGAAATTGTTTCATGAGGGTTCAAAACCTCCATGAAAATTGAGCTCCGCACACTGAACATAATTTTCATGGGAGTATAAGCCGTCACGAAAATTTTAATGGACCGACATAAAAATCCGCCACGAAATTTTTTCATGAGGGTTGAAAACCTCCACAAAAATTGAGCTCCACCGACTGAACATAATTTTCATGGGAGCAGAAGCCATCACGAAAATTTGAATGAACCGACATAAAAATTCATATCCGTGGGAGTGTGAAAACGTCATGAACATTAAGTTAACCGCCAGGAACGAACACACATATGCAACACACATATATCAGCTAGCACAGAAATACAAATTCCATCCAAATTCACACACATATATATCAGCTAGCACAGAAATACAAATTCCATCCAAATTCCAAATGCACACACATATGCAACCATTGGTACATACATATATGCAACACGGATCTCATTTCAAAGACAAACATATCCAAGATCAAAAGCCAACCATTCTTGACCTTGAAGGTGATAGTGCTATATATATATATAATAATGTCATATATATTGCTAAAAGTCCCATCTATCCTAAGGTGTAGCCCATCTATATATTGCTAGGTCCCATCTGTTCCTACATTAAGTTGCAGCACATCATATGCATAAGCCTTTAGGCTAGTCAAGATCATGGCACATGACAAAAGATTTAATTAGTTTCAAGCTTCAACTAGTTACCAAAAGTAGCCCTGCAGCCATTCAATTTCAACCAAAAGAACCCAAAAGTATGAGAGGATCATGTGCTAACTTCACCCTCTTGCACTCAATCAATTGGTGCTGGTATGATCTGCATTCATGTCATCCTCTTCACTGCCACCATTATTGTCATCAGAGCCATCATCTCCACCCATGTCATCATCACAGCAACCATCTTCATCCATGTCATCAGAGCCACCATCTTCATCACTAAGGCCATCTTCGTCATCCATGTCACTAAGGCCATCTTCGTCATCCATGTCATTGTAGTCTTCATCATCGTCATCTCTGTCCATGTCTTTACCATTGTTGTTCATGTCGGTTGGATTAGTGCTAGCATGTGATGAAGCAGTAGCCTGTCATAGGCACAAACATGTTATCTTACAACCATACTGACATAGGTATAACTACCTGCTACTAAACTTAATTTCAGACATGAATATTATCTTGTTTACCTGCTGATGACGGGCATCAATACTTGCTAGATGGTCTACCAGATCAGCAGGTGGTTCCTTGCTAAAATCTGCATAAAACCTCTACAATTGGAAACATAAGGTAGGTGAAGATACATGCACACGATCAGATATCTACTATTTTCAGTGAACTTATATTAGCAGTAGATTCTTTTTCACTTTTGCTTTGTCTGTGTTTTTCAATTTGGATAAAGCAATCCATATTACCAAGAATACTTGTCAGTTTAATAGATCTAGTGCTTGTCAATTTGGATAAAGCAATTTGGATACTTGCCTACAAAAGAAGCTATGCAGGATTACATTACAATTGTTGATCAGCTATTCCCTAACTGGGCTGTTGGTTTGAGGGCCTGTTTGTTTCAGCTTTGGATTCTCTAAAAGTTGATTCTGGATTGTGGTTGTAAAGAAGTTGATTCTGGAATCCAAAAGCACATATGAAGTGGATTGTAGATTCTAATGTATATGGGTGGGTTGGATTGTGAGAATCAGATTCTAGAATCATTTGTTTGTTTCGATTACGCTTTTAAGGCTAGAATCGAATCGAAGCTAAAACAAGCAGGCCACGAGTGCGATAAGTTTTCTATGCGATAAAGAGAAAGAAAGATACTATTTCTTCAAGGATTGAGCTTTCTATGCTTGGCATAAATGTAAGCTAAATGCAGTAAGTTTTCTATGCAGTAAGTTTTCTATGCTTGGCATAAATGTAAGTTTTCTAACTGGGCTCTAACAAAGAGCGATAAAAGAAAGATGAAGATAGCACATCGAGGAGATCACGATTAACACTATGCGATAAGTTTTCTATGCTTGGCATAAAGGAACAAATATTACAGGACGGATCATGATTAACACTATTTTCATCAAGGAGAATAGCATTCATCTCGACCAATTGCGTATTTTTACGTATCGGCTCCCCATTCGCCTCCTTCAATCGATCATTTTCTTCTATCACATTTCGATAAGAAGTACATCGATTATTAGCTCTTGTAGTTGCTTTAACGTTTTCCTTATCTCTGACACCATCGGCTATTGGCACACGACCATGGGCCAGACCACCTTCCATAAAATAGAGTGCTCGTGCATCCAATTCTTTTGAATTCTCAGCAGCCCGCGCTCTTGCATTGTAGCCATCCTAAATCAAAAGAAAAGCATAGGAAACAAAGAGAACATAAGTGATAAGCATGCATAGTTCAAATATTAAACATGGAATACATACCAAGCGCTTTTGTGCTTTCTGGCTCGGGATTGGAGCACTTTTTTCCAGTGTTGTCCACTTTTTTGAATCCAGACTTCATTACAGCATATGTGTTTAAAGTGCCAGCTTTCTCAAGGCCAAATTTATATTCCTACAAGACCATCCAGATTTCACGTTACATCATGTTTGCAACTTGAGGTTGCTAGGGCTATGTAAAATCATGAGTGCATGACATTAATATTCACACGCAGTCTCATTCAAAAGTAGCAATTGCAAGGTCGATCATGAAATAGGAATAGCAATTGCAGAAAATACTGAGGAAGTGCAGTGGTATATATAATTATAAGTATAAAACTCATTACTACTATCACCTGCATAACTCATACATGTCTGATATCAACCTCTCACATATTCTGGCGTGTATTAACAAGGGAAGCACATGAAATTCATACCAGCAATTGTTGTGTCTCTCCCCATGGCCTTGAACCTCCTCTATTCTGAGCAACGTCGTCAGATTTTAGGCGTGATGCTTGAGCTTCTCTCCTCTTTTCCATGTACTCCTTAGAGTTCCAGTACTTGGATAAGAAGGCCCAAGCTTCCTTATTGCACCAAAGTGGTCTGCAGCTTAGGTATTGTTCTTCTGTAAGAAGTATGTTGCGGGCTTGATTGTCATCGCAGTCCTCATGCTTCTTTACAGCATCCAAATGGGCTTGATATAACAAATCAGATACTCTTTTCAGTAGATATGTCTCCAAATTGCAGTTGGCTTTTCTTACATCACTTCGATTTACTTTGAAAAGACTCTACATACATAAGAAAAGTAAAGTTAGATATTTTCAAAAAAAAAAGGAAGCTATGTGTAGGTTAGTTCTATTACCCAGAACTCCCCCTTTACTCGTCTAGCATATGTCATTCCAGTTTCATCAATTTTGTAGTAATAATCATGCCATGACAATGCTGCTCGTGTTTCAACAAGCCTACCTTCTTCATCCCGAATCCTAACCATACCAGGGTATAGCCGTTTGATAATAACTCCAACCTGTGAGCCATACTTGTAGCCTTTAGGTTTGTAGTTGACATAGGTGAATTGACTGTAATAAAGAATAAGACATGTTAAGGAACATACACAAAGATTAGAGACAGTTAAGGAAATAGAGAGGACTGCTTCACCTTGCCTCTGTTCAGCACATTAAAAACTGAACCACATATACTCACCGGTTACCCACAGGCTTTAGGTGAACCTTCCCTTCATGTGGAGGTAATCTCAGTTGTGTCCTGTTCCTCTTCCCTCTTCCTCTTGCTTTTTTTGGCGGCTCCTCTGTAGCTTGTGTAGCTTGTATATCGCCTAGAGCATCATCATCAGGGCCATCACCAACACCTACTGTCATTTGTGTAGCTTGTGTAGCTTGGGAGTTGGCACCATCAGCATTGGCACAATCGGAGTTCCCACCTGTGGCTGCACATGCCTGTCTTCGTGGAATGTTTCTATGTCGAAGGCAGTACATATTCTGCAGTACCACAAAGTGACAAGTTCATTGTACATATTATACAGATCATGCAACAATATAATAAAGTAAACTTGAATGATAGGAGGACATGAAACACTGGTTTTACTTCAATACAAGTGACAACATGAAGCACTACAACACAATTTAACTTCAGTAGTACATGTAACTACTATCTACAATTTATTTATACAAAACATGAATCTAAAAATCATATGGATCATTAGGTGCATATTCAGGCAGATCATCTTGGTCCTCTTCTTCGTCGTCATCAATCTCTAGATCATCCATATTTTCTTCATCTTCAGCTTCAAGATTCAGTTTGGACAGAAATTGCAGATCATCTGGATTTGTTATCTCATCTGACGCAATTGGAGTTATGTTGTCTAGATCAGTCCCTAAATCAATGACAAAAGAGCCTGGTAGCCCATCCTCTTTGTAGAATGATACTTCTGCTGGCCCATTAGGAGTACATGGATCATCATTGGTGTCATTTGGTGGAACATAATTCCTCGGGGAAACATGATATATAACCCACCAATCGACTAGATCTGATTTGTCTTTGCATGCATAAGGCAAATAATAAACCTGTTTAACCTGACTTGCCATGACAAATGGTTCAAAACATGAAAGCCTAGCTGAATGCTTAATCTCAACCAGCTCTAAATTTTCGAACACCTAGTCCCATTTGGTGTTGGATCAAACCGACAACAATCAAACAAAACCATCTCTAGCTGCAAGCTTCCTTCCCATTTTATTTTTATGATGTCCATAATAACACCAAAATACTCCACTCATTGTTGTTTTCATCAAGACAACATACACAAACACCTGTATTAGCCGTGGTTAACCTAGATTTAGCCCTCTCGTAATCCTCAGAGCGAAATCTGCACCCATTCACATCATAACCCCCATAGCTGGTCACCATTTTGCAAAAACCAAAAGATATTTCACATAATGCATTATAAATGGTAGCAACCTTCAAGCCTTTGCAAGTCCATAGTAGTAATGATGTGTTAGTTTTAGGAGTACTCAAATTGATACATTAAGTTAATGTGAATTAGGAGTATTCAGCAACATTACTTCTTCTTTGAACCAATCAAAGAAGTTAGGACCATGCTGTCCACGGCTATTCTTCCACCCTTTCAACCTTAACTCACGGAGCTGGTCAGGTTTTGCTCTACTTCGACTCTTCCAATGTTCCTTGTCAAATTTTCTAAGGGGCCAAAGAAAGTTAGCATAGTGTTAACAAACTAGATGGAAAATAAACTAAGAGTTGAGATTGAACATGTGCATACTTGAACCATTCATCCATCTCTGGCATGTTTGTCAAAATGTATAAAAAAGCAGCCTCATACTTGTCCATTGACAGCTCATGAACACCTCGAGGGCTCATGCAACGGCCAAGGCATTGAAAAATTTCAAGGTTGCATGAGCTTTTGAAGGTAGAGGCACCGTCATCATAGCGAGGAATCTTGTTTCTAATTGATCGAGCTTGGGACCTAAAAAAGAGCGTGAGGTAATTTGTTGCCTCCTCAACTAATTGAGCCTCAACAATGCAACCCTCAACACGGGCCTTATTTTGTACTTTGCCTTTAAGTTTCTGAATTTTCCTACGTGAATTGAAGAAAGCATTAAGAGAAGGTTAGTTTTGAGAAAAAAAAGTATATTACTTATATTTTTACCTCTCATATGGATAATTCCAACGAGATTGGACAGGGCCTCCTAGTCGAGCCTCACGAGGAAGATGGATTATTAGAGGCTGCATCAGATTGAAAAAACCAGGAGGAAATATCTTCTCTAGTTTGCAAATAAGAAAAACAACTTGCTTCTCTAACGAATATATGGCATCCTTGCTCAATTCTTTGGCACACAACTGCCGATAGAAAAAGCTAAGCTCAGCCAAACACAACCATATATTCTCCAGAAGGAAGCCACGGAGCATAGCAGGAGTAAACACTCAATGAATATGTGGTAATCGTGGCTCTTTAGGCCAAAGATCTTCTTTTGTATCAAGTTAACACCTCTTCTAATATTAGCTGCGTAGCCATCGGGAAACTTAAGTTCTTGAAACCATTTAAGAACTTTTGGCTTGTCATCTTTACCAATGCAAAATAGGGCCCGTGGCTTGTCCCACTTACCATTTGTCTTCAACTTCAAATGTTGTGATGGGCGATTGCAAATATCGGCTAAATCTTGCCTTGCCTTGGCATTATCCTTAGTCTTGTCGGCTACATCAAAGCAAGTGTTCCATATAGCTTCACTACATTTTTCTCATTGTGCATTATATCAATGTTGTGTGGCGACAACAATTTATGAAAGTATGGAAGTTTCCAAAGGCCACAAACATGGGTCCAATTATGCAATATACCATAGTTTTTGTGTCACCTACTGAATGTGCTCATTTGGGCAAAGATTTCCTCCTGTTAAAAGCCTTGAGCCTCATCAAGAACCACTTGTGCCCTTACGAAATGCATTAGCTTGAAATCTGAATTCATGGTCTCTAGGTAAGAAGCGCTGTGGCAATCAAACCAGCGAGCCTTGCGACCATAACGAAGAGTAAATGCCTTAGTATCACATAAGCACCTTGGACATGCAAACCTACCATGTGTGCTCCATCCACAAAGTTACCATAAGCAGGAAATCATGGATGACCAGTAGATAGGCTTTCGCATTGTAAACCTTTGCTTGATTGAAGCATCCCAAGTTTCTACCCCTCCCACAACCTCATTAATTCATCAACTAAAGGCTCCATTAGAATGCCTAGTTTCTTTCTAGGATGTTCAGGCAGGGATCACAAGAGCAAGAAATATGTACTCGATTTCATGATTGTGCATGGTGGAAAATTCAATGGGGTAACAAACACCGCCAACAAGAGTAAGGAGCTGCCATCAAACTAAATGGGGTAAAACCATCTTGCAAGCGCAAGGCGCACATTTCTAGGGTCACTAGCGAACTCTGGAAAGTCTTTATCAAACTGTTGCCATGCTTCTCCATCATAAGGGTGCACCATTTTACCAAAAGTGCACGGCTTGTGAGATTGCAATAGCTTTACCGTGTTCTTATGTAAATATAACCTCTGTAGCCTATCAATGATGGGAAGGTACCATAGAACTTTACGTGGTACTCGGCTGTGACATTCATAGCGAGAGGTACCACAAACAACACACTTGTCTTTACCTTCATTATTTTTGTAGTAAAGCATGTAGTTGTTATAACAAACATCAATTTTGACATATACCATACCAAGACCCTCAAATAGTTTCTTTGACTGATAGAAGTCCTTGGGCAACTTAGATTCTGGAGGTAAAAGTTCATGGATTAATTCCAAATTTGCTTCAAAGTGTACAATTGACGTGTTGTACTGTGCTTTCAAAGCCGACAAGCGTGCCATAGCAGATAGAGATGAGTGTGTTGTGTTCTTATGGACCAATTGGTCAGCACTTTCTACCATCCTATAAAAAGTTTGTGCATAGGCGGTGGCTCCTCATCAATTGGCGGTGCATGGTCACCAAGTAGACCATCCAACATTTCATCCATGTGGTCGGTTTCACCAAAACCCTCATCATGTCCACCCTCGACATAGCTCTTGCCAAGTCCCTCGGCATGTGTTGTCCATATTAAGTAGTTTTCCTTAAAGCCAACTCTACACAAATGCATCTCTATTGTAAACTTTTACGCCTCACGAGTTGCGACATATAGCGCAAGGACACTTAATGGTTCCATCTTCAACTAGATTAGGCATAGAGAAGGCACGATCCAAAAACCAATTGGTTTTTCTATCCAATCATTAGAGGGGCACGTATGCGAGACCAACCAATGTACATCCACTCACGTTACGCCATTGTTTTGTTACTTTTTTAAAAAGATGGTGACTTTAGATACATCGGCAAGAAAAGGCTAGAATAATTGTGTTGTGATCTAGAGCAACATAAATAATCTGGAAGTCTGAATACTTCACTACCACTTTAGAATATGTAGCTAACACAAGCCAAGATACTTAAATCATTTATATGGAACCTCTGCTACTTAAATCATCCATATGGAACTACTTAAATCATTCATACATAAGCATGCATTTCACAATGAGAGGATGCAAGTGCTAACCAATGGATCTGGCGGTGGAGCTCGAGGGAGGGCAAGAAGCAAGGGTGGCGGCAGCGGCAGGGCGCAAGCACAGGGTAGGGGCGGGCGGAGGCGGAGGCGGCGCCAGGAGGGGAAGGAGGTGGAAGCGGCACCGGGCGGGGCGGAGGCGGAGGCGGTTCCGGGCGGGGCGGAGGTGGAGGCGGCGCATCGAAGGGGTGGGGAGGAGAACTGTCGGGAGACTGGGGAGTACTGAAACGAAGGGCTAGGGTTAGAAGTGAAGGAGATAGTATAGCATTTGGCGGGCCAGCTGAAATGTTTCACGTGCGTGGGAGCTGAAACTGGCGCCAACGCCATTGTGCACGTCGTGGGCAGTGGCCGGCGCCAATGCCGGTGGCACGCAGACGGCTTGCGGGCGGTGGCCGGTGCCAACGCTAGTATGGCACGCGGACAATAAGTATGGCACGACAAGGAAATCGTGGTGGCCTTGTGTGCACGAGCGGAAGACATATTTCGTGACGGTTAAAATTATTACTCACGAAAATTATAACCCACATGAAAATAGGTAATTTTCGTGGCGGGACATATACTTTCATGAGGGTTTATGTACCACCTTCACGAAATATATTTTTTACGAGGGTTTATGCAGCACCTTCACGAAATATTTTTTTTCGTGGCGGTTTGTTTATAACTCTCACGAAAATATAGCACCCTCATGAAATCTCAGTTTTCTGGTAGTGAACATAACAAATTCCTCATCTCAAAATGCAAGGCAACTTCATGATCACCCATCTATCATATTAACTAAAATGTATTTTTCATTCATATCCAATAATCTTAATTAATTAAATAAATTTCATATATGTTTGACCAAAAGTTCATCATCTAAGTAAGGTAGACAACTTAATCTAATAGAGCAAGGTAATAAATTCATCATCTACAAATTGCTAAGTAAATAAAAAACAAACTAAATATGAACCTTGCATCTAAACCTAAATTAAGCTAGGAATAAACCTTACATTGCAATTTCACATTACAAATGAAAGGAGGAGACACAATTTACACACCTTGAAACAATTCTAGGAAGTAGAAGCACAATATTTTGGCCAAACGAAATTTGAAATCAAAGAGCTATCTTTTCTTCTCGGGGAGGAAGATGACCAGGGATTGGTGACAGGTAGTATTTATAGAAAAAAATTATTTGTGGCAGTTTTAAATTACAACCGCCATAGATAATTATATCAGTGGCAGTTCTAAAAACAAACCACCACAGATAATTTATTATCTGTGACGGTTCCAACTAAAAACTGCCACAAATAGTCCCAACCTTATCAGTGGCGGTACCAAAAGCAAACCGCCACAGATAAATGAGTTATCTGTGGCGATTTTTGGCTGGAACTGCCACAAATAGTCCCATCGTTATCTGTGGCAGTTTCAAATAAAAACCGCCACAGATAATATATTATCAGTGGCAGTTTTTTGATGAAACCGCCACAAATGGTTCTCCCGCCAATTTCCGTATAGACCCACCACTGATACATGTATTTGTGATGGTTCCAAAAGAACCGCCACAAATAGGACGTCACCTATGTGCTATTTTGTAGTAGTGCATATGCATGGGAGGAAGTCTAATGGCAGCGGGGACCATGCAGTTAATTAAATTAAAGCTCTTTTACGGTACATAATATTAAATATTAATCATCCATTCTATTTGAATTAATGGTTTAGATTAATTAGAATTTAGTTTTACTTTCACCGGTAGTAGAAATCATACGAGGGGTAGTAGTGTAATTGTCTCTTTTTATTTTGAATGGAAGTGCATTTTTTCAGTGCTTCTGCCAAAACTTTGGATCTGAATGTTTTGCTCTGTCAAGCCAACAAATTGTTAACATTCTGTGGCAATAAATTGTTCACTTGCAGATGGCAGTACGGTGCATGAAGATTGTGGCGGTAGCCACTCGGTATCTTCTGGAGGGAGGAGGTGATCCTAGGTGTCGTCTGCATCAACAGGACATGGGCGGCCTAGGTGTCGACGTCAACACAAACCGAGAAAGCGTCAGTCGCGCCGTCGATAGAAATAGGGATGCGGAGGCCGTGGCGTCGTCACAATCTGGGAGGGCGCCGACCGTGCTATAGACAACAACCAGTAGGGTGGAAGCCACGCCATTGTCACAAATCGGGTTGCTGGAGGATGCATCATTGTGAAGATCTGGGAGGGTGCCAGCAGTGGCGTCATCACGATCCAGGAGGCCGCAGATAGGAAGGCAGAGGTGGGCACCGGCCTTGGAGTCCTCACGATTCGGAAGGCTAGCGACATGAAGGCAAAGGCCGCGGTGTCAACAGGACCGAAATGGCAGTGGCGGAAAACAGAGGGCAACAAAAACGCGTACCGAATCAAAGGGCGGTGGGGGGGGGGGGGGGAAGAGGTCCACAATAGATGAACAAGAAGGTCAACAGGGGGAGGAGATCCAAAGTCCATAATACCCTTGAGAAATGTACGACTAGATCTAATTTCTGCTACTGCTATTTACTACTCATGTTATGCATCGTAAAATTTCTCTTAAATTAAGCACTCCCTCCAATTTTATATACTAGGCATTTTTTTTACGAAAATTTTCTTTCACAAATATTTGGCACTTAGCTATTCTCGATGAAGTTTCTCCTTGTTAATTAGTACCTTGCTATATATTTGCACCTCCTTGTTTGTTTGTGCCATCCAGACAAAACAATTAAGTACGAATGAATTGGAGTTAGTTATGATGGGGTTTTTGTCGTAACTCAACAAAAAATGATTGCTTCAATATACGTGCACAAGTCAAATGTGCCAAGTATATACAAAAACGGAAGGATTGTTAAAGAAATAGGAGTAAAGTAGTTAACAACACGTGCATTTCAACGGAAAACACTACTACAAAACAGCACATAGGTGACGCCCTATTTATGGCGGTTCTTTTGGAACCGTCACAAATACATGTATCAGTGGTGGTTCTATATAGAAATTGGCGGGAGGACCATTTGTGGCGGTTTCATCCAAAAACCGCCACTGATAACGCTGGGACTATTTGTGGCGGTTGGTAGATGGAACCGTCACTAATAATACATTTTCTGTGACGGTTTGGTTTTAGAACCGCCACTAATAATGTTTTCTATAAATATCCGTTGTTCCCCTGTCGCTGGTCATCTTCCTCCCCGAGAACAAAACTCAGCTTTTTGATTTCAGATTTTGTTTGGCCAAGATCTTGTGCTTCTACTTCCTAGAATTTTTCCAAGGTGTGTAAAATATGTCTCCTCTCTTCATTTGTACTGTAAAATTGCCACTAAAGGTTTATTCCTAGCTTAATTAAGGTTTAGATGCAAGGTCTACATTTAGTATGTTTTTTATTTACCTAGCAATTTGTAGATGATGAATTTATTACCTTGCTGTGTTAGATTAAGCTCTCTACCTTATTTAGATGATGAATTTTTGTCAAGCATATGTCAAATTTATGTATTTACGATTATTGGATATTAATGAAAAATAAATTATAGTTAATATGATAGATGGGTGATCATGAAGTTAATTGCCTTGCATTTTGAGATGAGGAAATTTATTATGTTGCTCTTAGAAGGATATGTATAAAAATTACGTAGTTAATATTTTTTCTTTTTTTTTTTGTTAGCGTGCATATACATCTTGCTCCATTAGTGGGTCTTGTTAGTGAATTTTTATGAAGCATATAAACCCAATTTATGTAATTAAGATTGTTGGATGTGAATGATAAATAAATTTTAGTTAATATGGTAGTTGGGTGATCATGAAATTTTGAGGTGAGGAATTTATTATGTTGATCTTAGGAGGATATATATAATTTTTGGTTACGTATGAGTATATATTAAAATTAATTAATTAAGTTTGCAACATTTACTTAGAATTAATGTTGTCGGTTAGTGGATATTGTTGAATATTGAATAACAATTTATTTAATTAAGATTTTTAGATATTAATAAATTACTTAAATTAATGAACTATAGATGGACCGGAGATGGATGTACGATGCGAACCGTTGCACCAAGAATATATCGACGGTGTTTGTTTTTCTAAGGGCACCGAGGAGAACGACTTGCAAAAGAAGACGAGTACATACTTGTCCATGCATTGATTGCAAGAATGAGAAGATGTTTTCGAACAAAAACCATATCCATTTGCACTTGATCCGGAGGGGTTTTGTACCTGGCTATACATGTTGGACAAGGCACGGTGAAGAGGAGATCATACTTCAACGTGATAACGTCGACGACGATGGAGCCGGCAATGTGGCAGCTGACATCAGTTATGGATCCGACGAGGATAGGTTGGTCGTCGATGACAACATTAATCTGGCTCAAATGTTGCGCGATGCAGAAGAGAACTACACTAGTCAGAGAGAGTTTAATCAATTCAAGGGTTTGATGGAGGATTCGGAGAAACCTTTGTTCCCGGGTTGTAAGGAGGAATACACAAAGTTGCACACGGTGCTCTCGCTGCTGAAATTGAAGGCAGCCAATGGTTGGTCCGACAAGAGTTTCACGGCGTTGTTACATCTCTTAGCGGACATACTGCCTGAGAGAAATGTGTTGCCTAAAACCACGTATCTAGCTAAGAAGGTTGTATGTCCCTTGGGATTGGAAGTAGAAAGAATACATGCTTGTCCAAACGACTGTATACTCTATCGCAAAGACTATGCAGACATTCATGTATGTCCGGTGTGCAAAGCATCGCGATACAAGCGTAAGGCGATGATGACAAAGCTATCGAGGTGAAGAAAGGAGCTCCATAAAAGTGGTGTGGTATTTGCAAGTAATACCTCGTTTGAAGCGTTTATTTGGAAACAAAAAGCACGCCAAATTGATGCGATGGCACTCGGAAGACCGTAAGAGGGATGGAAAAGCGAGACACCGGTGATTACGCGATGGAGAACCATCGATAGACTCTTCAAGGAGAACTTGAACTGAGGCGAGGAATGTAAGGTTTGGCTTGAGTACGGATGGAATGAATCCTTTCGGTAACATGAGCAGCATTCATAGCACTTGGCACGTGACTCGTGTATATACAACCTTCCACCACAGTTGTGTATGAAGCGAAAGTACATTATGATGTATTTGCTTATCCAAGGGCGAGACAACTCGGCAGCGATATTGATGTATACCTACAACCATTGGTGGAAGATCTTGTGATATTGTGGAGCGAAGGTGTGCGGTATGGGGCGAGTACAAGCGAGTACTTCACTCTATGCGCATTGTTGTTCGCACCATCAATGATTTTCTGCGGCTTGGTAACTTTGTCGGTCGTACTATAAAAGGAGTCAAAGCATGCCCCAAATGCATGGATGAAACCGCTAGTGTGTGGCTCAACAACTCGAGGAAAAGCAGTGTACATGCGTCACCGGAGGTTCCTTCAGAGGAATCATCCGTGCCGCAATATGAAGAAACAATTGACGGGACAAAGGAGGACGGTTTAGCTCCAAGGCGTCTTCATGGGGAAGAGGTGTATGATATGGCTAGGGATCTTAATGTTGTACTTGGAAAGGGGAGTACTGGTAATATATTGCGGTCCCATACTGAGAAAACCATGTGGAAGAAGAGATCCATCTTTTGGGACTTACCCTACTGGAAGGACTTGGAAGTTCGACCTTTGCATCGGCGTCATGGATGTAGAAAAGAATGTATGTGACAGCGTGGTTGGTCTTTTCTTGAATATTCCTAGCAAAACAAAGGATGGATGAAGGCACGAAGGGATCTGGAAGACATGAAAATCGAGCGAGCTACATCCTCAAGACAGGAAAGGCCGGCTTTACCTTCCCCTGACTTGCTACACTTTGAGTAAGAAAAGAAAGCAAGTGCGCAAGTGCTCGCATGGCGTGAAAGTTCCGTCCGATTACTCGCAAACATCAAGAAACTGGTATCGATGAAAGATTTGAAGTTAAGCGGCATGAAGTCTCATGATTGTCATGTGATGATGACACAAATGCTCCTGTTGCAATTAGAGGTGTTTTGCGGACAAGGTCCGAGAGGCAATCACGAGGTTGTGTTCCTTCTTCAACACGATTTCACGAAGGTCATCGATCCGTTCGACTTTATGAACTTCAGTGGTGTGGTAAAGACTACGTGCCGGTGGAGATGTATTTTCCCCATCATTTTTGATATCATGGTTCATCTCATTGTTCACCTTGTCAATGAGATAAATATTCTGACCTCGTATTCTGCATCGAGATGTACCCATTTGAAAGGTATATGGGTGTTATGAAGAAATATGTACGTGTCGATCTCGCGGAAGGCTCAATTGTAGAAGGTTATGCAAGCGAGGAGGTTATTGAGTTCTGTGTCGATTACATGGAGGAGGTCGAACCGGTAGGAGTGCCTGTATCTCGCCATGAGGGTAGGCTAGGTGGGAAAGGTGTAATAGGAAAGAAATCTACAAATTCTTACGATAATATTTTGTTCGAACAATCCCATTTCACGAGATTACCTTGATCACTTGAGGTGTGCCCGTATATGGACATACACAAGGGTAAGCTAAGGAGGGAAAACCGAGGAAAGTCAGAGATTTGGATAACAAAAGAGCACAATCGTTTGTTCAGTCATTGGTTTAGGGAGCACATGTCTGGTGAAGAAACGAGTGTTACATTGAGGTGGTTGGCAAAAGGGCCTTCAGGTACAATCACGACATGGCAAGGATATGACATCAATGGATATACATTTTACACGAGAGCTCAGGATAGCAAGAGCACTTACCAAAATAGTGGTGTCCGTATAGATGCCTACGACAACACAAGCAGTACGAAGAGCACCTACTATGGGTTCATAGAGGAGATTTGGGAGCTGGACTACTGCATTTTCAAGATCCCGGTGTTTCGATGTCATTGGGTACGACTCCCGAATGGTGTCAAGGTGGACAAGTACGGCTTTACTCTTGTGGACATCGAACATGTCGGATCTGAGGCGAACCATTCGTACTTCTGAATCAAGTAGCACAAGTATTCTACATAATCGACCCGGCAGATAAGAAGCGCCATGTAGTTACGCAAGGAAAAAGAAGGATCGTTGGAGTTGAGAATGTCGTGGATGAGGAAGAGTACAACCAGTTTGATGAGTTGCCTCCTTTCATGACATAATGACATCGAGCCCGAGGAAGAAACCACTTAAGAAGTTACCTATCATCGCGATGATCACTGAAAGGCCAAATTGTGAAAGAAAATAATTAGCTAGGAGTAATGGCAACATGTCGCCATTTATATGGAGTAATGGAAATGTGATGTAAGAAATGTACATTTCTGTGGAATTAATAGGAAATAAATATGCATGATTTTGATGAGAAAACTTGAAACTTGAAGTCTCGACTAAGCGATGGTGGAGTCTTGTTCAATTGAATTCAGGTTTACGTAGCTCTTGAGGAAATGTAGTAGCTTGAATAATTCTGTTTACTCATTTTTTATGTGCTCTAGGATATAAACATTTAAATGCTTGTAGGACTTATGTTATACATGCTTCATATGTATTAATGTATGGAAGAAAAAAATCATGTATTGTCATATGCAACATGGTTTATTATGATTTCTGCAGTTGTCGGCGTATTCTACCTGGCAGGCCCAAGTCTACAGACCGGGTTTAGTTCGATAGGGGGGTGGCTTTGGTAATTGGCTAACCCTAGCAGAGGGAAACCCCAGTACCTCTCACACTAACGAATCCTAGTGCCTCTTCAAGTCAATGAACACACCGATTTTACCCATGTTCAGGCCCCCCTCAAAGAAGGGTAACAGCCTTACGTCCTGCCTGATTTTGGATTGAGTATTTTGGATTTGGTTACAGAGCTTGCTGGTGACCAGCTCTTCTGTTGAGTCTATCTTTTTCCCCTCTCTTTTTCTTCCTCTCCTCCTCCTTCCCCCCCCTCTCCTCTACGCTCTCAAGTGCCCTTATATGCACGGGCTTACATGAGTCAAATGGGGGAGGGATGTCATCATGTTTATCTTACATGCATTTACTACACCTTTATGCGTTGTCCCGTTCCTTCGGGGCTAATTAATGCCAGCGCATGCCTTCGCTCGGTTCTTCCGGAATGTGACCCCTCTGCCACGGGTAGGTGTGAGGTGTCAGAGGAACGGGCTTGTAGCAGAATTCCTTGGGACCGACATGCATGGTACAGCAGGCCTGTCTCTGACACGGTACGGTGGCGAAGGAAACTTCAGGATGAAGCCACCGCATTCCACCCTTTTGCATGGCAGCGAAACAAACGAGGTGTGCTCGCCCGCATGCCACGTGGGCTGGACGCCGGGCGAGCAGGGCGTGGTCGCCCATCTGCTCGCCCGCGCGCCACGTGGACCGGCACCCGGTGGGCTGGGCGTGCTCGCCAATCGCGCGCCCGAGCCGCCACGTGGGCGGGCGCCGGCAGCGGCGTGGTCGCCACACCGCCGCCGCAGCGCCACGTGGGCGGCACCGATGGTGGATGTGCTTCGCCAATCGCCGCCAGTTGCCACGTGATCGGGCGCCGGCGGCGGCGTGGTCACCCACTGCTTCGCCGCGCGCCACGTGGTCGGCGTCAGAGGCGGTGTAAACACCCACCCGCCTACTAGACCGCCATGTGGGCCACGCGCGCTTCTGTGCGGCGAAGAGGGTAACCTGGTGTATAGCACGCCGATAGCAGTTTTTAGAGTTATGCATGCTTCCTGGAGTTTATTATGATTGTCATCTGTATCTATGGCGTGGGAGGGAGTATCTGTGGCGGTTAAGAACAATAACCGTCACAGATAACGTTATCTGTGGCGGTTATTGTTCTTAACCGCCACAGATAGCGTTATCTGTGACGGTTATTGTTCTTAACCGCCCAATCTGATCTCTATATCTCGAGCCATGGCATATACGCAAGAGGAAGCCTATGGACAGTGGTACGCAGAAGAAGACAACAACCAAGTCCATTTCAAGCGAGCCTGCCTCCTCATGACTTCGCCTCTTGGTGTACCGGACGCTCTCGTGACTTCGCCTCTTGAACTTGCAGGGGCTTATTTTTTTTAAAATCATTTTAGTGTGGAATAAGAATGATTCATTATTTTTTATTAAGCAAATATATTCTTAAGAATATATGAATTTTTTCATATTATTTTGTACAGTTATTTTCGGGATTGTGATATGTCACTTTTTATACACATACATATTTATACACACAAATATATATGTTTATACACATACATCTTTCAAGGTCACATATATATATTTTTAAACACATACATTTTTGGTCAACAAAATATACATACACATAAAATTGTAGGATTTTCTCTTTTTTGTAACTCTCGGTATATAATGAATTTGATCTTGAAATTTCATACGTAGGCTACCTATGTATAAAATTGTAGGTTCAGATTCATTATATACCGAGAGTTACAAAAAAGAGAAAATTCTGACAAGTTTAAAGAGCTTAAACTTGTCAGAATTTTCTCTTTTTTATAACTCTCAGAATATAATGAATCTGAACCTACAATTTTATACATATGTAGCCTACATATGAAATTTCAAGATTAAATTCATTATATACCGAGAGTTACAAAAAGAGAAAATCTTGACAAGTTTAAGCTAGTCTGCAGGTAGTCTTGGCGGGCTTGTAGGGACACATATACATACAAATCTCACATATATGTAGAAACTTCACATATACATAGAAATTTCAAAATTCACCAGAAATTAGAATAATTCACATGATACATATTCATTTGACATGATACATATACATTTCAAACTTCACATATACATAGAAATCTCACACATACATAGAAATCTCACATATACATAGAAACTGATCAATAAAAATAGAAATTTCAAAATTCACCAGAAACTCTAGTTTGATTGCTCTCAGATTATTGGGTTTAAATGAAGATTTAGAATCTTCACCTCAATCACAAATGGGCTAGACAATTTAATTTAGTGACTTAAGCCTTGAACTCTTACCACCTTAACATGCACAAGAAAATTGTAACAATATATCGAAATCTCACACATACATAGAAAGAAAGTATATACTGCATAACAGAATGATGCCCATAACATTGGCCCATAACATTGTCAATACGATGCATTGCATAGAAAGAAAGTATATACTATATATTTATAAATAGTCTAGTAAAGTATCAAGAATTTCATGTCACAATTAGCTCATTACAAGGATAACAGAATGACCATATGCTATATACTCAATACACCTTTTTTCATATACTATTCATGATTTCTTAAAAATCTTGATCCTCTAAAGCAGTTCTAATTGGTAATCCTAATATATTTGTACTGTTTGAATAGAACATGCAGTAATTGGGAGAACAAGGAGTTTTATCTACATCCTAATATCTTGATCATCCATGGAGAATTAGTAGAGCATGAAGTTTTATCTACAGCATGAATAATCTTCTATCCTTTGCTCTGATTTCAGTACCTTAGATCTTATAACAAACTAGTCATATGCCCGTGCGTTGCAACGAAAACTCAATTTGTGACAAAATTTATTTGCAAAAAGCACTAATCTTATCTGAATAATACTGTTCAATCTGAATGTACAATGATTGAAACTCAATTTACGATAAAAAATTTATTTGCAAATAGCACTATCAGTGATAAAGGTAGGTAATTAAAGAACAGTGACAAAGGTGGATAATTAAAGAGCAATAGCAAAGATCGATAATTTTAATAAAATAACACATGAAGAAACTCTTATTTTATATAGTAGAGATTACATTGGTAAGCACCTCTCGATGTCGTTAGCATCTCAATCCGTGCTGGTATGGTAGAATGCAATTCATGTCGTTGATATGTCGTCCCTTCGCAGACTTCGCTCTCTTTTATGCAGGTCGCGTCCCTCTTAACGAAAATGATGAGTCCACAGGAGAACACCGGTTCGGGTCTCTGTTACATATCGGTTAAGTTCTTGAAAGTAACATAATGCTTCTCATTGTGAGTATTAATTTCTTGGATAATTCGAATAGCTTACAATTCTAGATATATTCTTAAAACAAATATGATTTCTGGTCCTTGCAAAAAAAAAAAGAAAAGAAAAGAAAACATTCTTCGGGTAATTACATGCATAATTTGCTAATTTTACAACAACACTACAGTGAAAAAGATCGATCGAACTTCATGCCTTGTAAGGCTTAGCAAAAACCAAGTTGTAGCACGTCGGGTTGCAGGGATATTCGCAATCTATCTCTTTCACTTCTCTCCTGTCAAAGAACCAGTCTCCAACTGCTTCCGCGATGGTCTATTCACCAGAAATAATAAAGTTAGCATGGCAACCATAATATTGCAAAATGAACCGAAATTTTTTGCATCTTCACATTCATAACCAGTTCGGCAAGTGTTCTATGTGACGTAATGGAGACATGCTATCCAACATATGAACAATTGAACATACAAGGGAGCGTCCGTGAGGCGCATTGAATATTCCTTTGGGGTATGGGCCAATGTACTCATGTACAGATGAAGAGGATTGTATTCTTTTATAGATTGCGAGTACTCTCAAACTGTTTATAGACTCTCCCTTATCTAGTCAGCGACAGCAAACTTTTTCTAGTTCCTCCAATAATTTAAACCCGGATCGCCAATATCTAATCGGCTTTCTTGTAAAAATATTAAGATAGTGATGGTTACCATAAATTTGCAAAGGCCAATTCAACGAGAGGTTAACACAGTAATTTGTCAAATTGACATAAAATGTAATGCTTCTTGTAGTGTAGTCAACATTTTTTATTTTTCTTTGTTTTCTTGAAGACAAAAGTGTTACCTTATTGTTGACTCTAGGAGAAGATGGAGAGTGCCAAGTCAACGAGTTCATCGATTGGCGATTAATACAAAGCACGAGTCAATAAAAATACTGACCCTTTTACGCTTAAGCTCACTTAGTGTCATGTAATTCTTTCCTAAAACTGCAAAAGTTTGAATTGGCAATAACAAAACATGACTACAAATTCTGAAAGCCAAATAAGTTAATTACATAGTAAGCGAAAGGTGAGTCAACCTTGGAGAATTGCAAGTTGGTTAGAATTACACTTGCTAATATCCAGCCTGCAGTTGAATGTTGAGGGTCAGATGCTTCTGGAGCCAACACATGTTGTACCTGAAAACAAAATTGTAATTATCATGTTGATATTCATATTTTAACACAACAGTAAAATACCACTGATGGGTACAGATAACGATATGCAACCTATTTGAATGCTGACAGATGAAAGTACTTCATAATATAAGCAGGACATCCAGGAATCTCCCAGGATCCAACCTATTTGAGTAGTAGTAGTAGTAGTAGTAGGGGTTTGGGTAATGGCCAGCCATATGCAATGGGCTTTCCAACTTGTCCCCCCACCTATAATCAATTATTTGCCAAACAGCACTGTACTTAGTTTCTTTGTGATTAAATCTCAGAACAATTTCTTCTTTGGCATCCATCAAATCTTCATCTGAAATCCCACGGTGGTCCATCACCACCTACACACCTTAATAACTCAACCAAAGGCTAAGGTCACAAGGAGAAGTGAACCATATATAGTGGTATATTGCTATTGGGCCTTAGTGGCCTAGTAAATTTGGGCCAAAAATGATAAATCGCCAAAATTGCCATTGCGATATCTTGATGAAATTTTAGGGCGGGCCTAATTTTGATGATATAATGCCATATCGCCGCTATTTGCAACCTTGCATTTGAATCATGTCTCGAGTTGAAACTCAAAATAAGCACAGTGTGAAGGAATGACTGTTTAGCATGCCCAAGCCCCTTTGGCAGAAGTTCATTCATAACTGCTTCCCAGATACGCTGTCCTCTGAAAAAAAAATATAGTACCTATGCGGTTACCAAATGCTGGGCAATGGTGGTCATAACCCCTAACACTTGCTTTGCAGCACTTACAGTGCCTGACCCTTGAGAGCGATGGAAGTTTCTACAGAAAAAGTACAAAAGGTGTTGACATGTTAATGCAACAACTCTAATTTCAGGTTAGCTACTTAATAAAACTACTCTATTTAAAACTCTACTTCCTCGACACCTCACTCAGGCATATAGCATCCAAGAAATCCTTGCAGCCAGCTTCTTCTAAAAATGAAGATTCATATGCAACAATGCCAGGATCACCAGAAAAAATCCTGCAATAAGAAATTCAAACTAAACCCTCCATCCCAAATATGGTGGTATGCTAATAACATACATTCTTAAGCTTAGGATTTGCACAACAATAATGTAAAGTGACTACTTCTAGCTTAGACTCAGCTTAAGTGCGTTGTGAAAAGACATGTTCAAGATGAAGAGCTAACCTGTAAAGTCCCCATAGAAGCAATGCACACTCGGCATTAATTAGCTTTGTCTAGCAGAGAAGATGTGTCGCAAAACATAAGACTAATTACAAAACTATAACGAAGCTAGATACACTCATTAACCTATAATGTCTTACTCCCAAATGGCATTAGCAAATTATGCATAATCGAAGCATTAAAGCGTATAAGCTACTGCTTTGCATACCGAACCATTTATGGCACCTCATCTACAATACAAGTGATATACTAATGGCATGTATGATTGCATTTAATCTAACTAAGCTCTAGCAATGCAAGCATCGAGAACGGTCCTCGGCTTCACCAAAATCAATGCAATGCCACAAAATAGCATTAATCTATAGCAACAAACAACATCCCAATGACATCCTACCAATGTCTTTGACATACAAGAATGCTAACCTTATAATCAAAAATCACACTACCACATTGCGGCGACATACTATGCAATTTCTAACAATCTGCAAAGTCCAAGCGATGCAATGCGCCAAGATTTCACTGTCCGGATGAAGCATCGTAGACACCCCACAAGAAGAGGATGTTGAGCAAGACGAGCAGTGGCGCCGATGCCGCCACCCGATGAACCTTCTCAAGAACACGCCCACCACAGCAGCCGCCAGATACACCAAGCTGCGCAACACGCAACCAAAGCAAGATCAAAATTGCGCTAAAAGAGAGACAGAAAGCAAAGCGAGCAGGATCGACTGCGATGGGGAGCATGGCGAGGAGGGAGACGGAGGAAGAGGGGCACCATGGCCACGGCTGCGAGAAGAGCACCAAGCCACGAGGAGACCAGCGCCGACCACGGCACCTCCATGGTGATCTCCGCGGCCGGTGGAGCCCCGCGCGCCACCGCTCATTGTCGCAAACTCGTCCTCCGGATCCCAAGAACCATCAACACGACTCAACTCAGGAGATCCGGCCGGCGGGACGGCGAAAGCCGATTCGGTGAGATCTCTCGATCTTGCGGGATTCGAGAAGGAAATGAAGTGGGGACTGGGGAATCGAAGGAGATGGGAGCGAACCTTAGTGGACTCATGGGGAATTTCGTCGAGCGTGTAGTCGGCGGAGTCTGGAAGTATAATGGTCGAACATAAGCTTCCAGATTCTCCTTGGCGGCCGGTTGCTCGATTCGGCGATGAGTCCCCTGCGACGAGTCATCGGCCGCGTCGAGAAGCACCTAGCCAACTTGGGCGCCATGGGCTGGGGAGATTGAGGCGATCCGGCTGCGTGTGGGGTTTGGGGTTTGAGGCGTATGACAGCGACATCGCGGAGTGGATCTCGCCGCCCTGTGTGGGGTCTGGGGTCGTTGCTTGCGTGGGTTTAGGGTTTGAGGGTGGCGGAAGCGTGGATCAGGCGGGCGGCGCGGAGAAGTGGGGCGCGCAGAGGAGAACGCGAGAGCCAAGCGTGGTTTAGGGTTTGAGGCGGCGGAGAAGTGGGGGCTGGCGGAGAGTTTTCGCGGTGGTTTCAGACAAGCGCTGGAGAGAGAGAGGAGTGCTCGGCCGGTCTTGGCGTGTGGAGTGGAGTGAAGAACGTGCCATACCACCAACTCGTGCATTATATTAGTAGAGATAATGATTCTTTGTTTAAGATGCACGTCTTGCTACATGCTTTGCCCACTCAAGTGTATTACAAAACTAAAAATATTTACACTATTAGCTGTCAATAAAACCTTAATGGACAATCAACATTTCTAGAAACAATTATCAATTAGTGCAAACACATCACAGGTCCTAGCTATTACATTAAAAATTGAGCAATGCTATTCTAATTAGTAACCACTAGAAATCTTAAGCGGCGGGATCGAGCTACCACATGAAATCCAAATTATGCGAGCAGTGAAAATAACCAATAATTTCAATCATGCAAGTCTAGCGGTTCAAGGCTTAGATCATTTCATTAAACGTCATGTTCATTAAGAAACCCAAATAACATCACGAGCAATACCTCTCCCTTCCACCAGCAAGGATCAAATGCAGCATAACAAGGAGCAATAATGGAGTCATACAACTAGTAATAATACTCAAGTTGATTCCATTTAAATTGTTCTCAGATGTCGGGTTGCCTTTAAAGGCCATCCTCGCCACTAGGGCAAGATATAGATTTGTTTGTGACAACCTTACCTCAGTTAACAGTTTATATACTTGGTAGTTTTATTAGTTGATCAATTGATAATCTTTAACGATGTAGCGAGATATACATAAGCAAACCGGGATATACAATGCTTTCTTTGAATGAAGAAGGTAGCGACAATAGCATGGATGAAATAAGACTACCACCGGCGAATGAAACCGAGCAAGCGGTATGCCTATTGAGCGACCTATGTATGGATCTACAAGTCACAATTATTAATCAAATGATCTACCAAGTACTGTAATCTATGAAAGTTAATTTTGTTGTCACAAACAATCTATCTTAACCCAATTTCTCACAGAATAACAATCCCCCAAAAGCAAAGTCCCCAAGCAATCAACTGGCTCCAAAACATGGTACCCAAGTTGATTGGTAGGCCTCTTTGCGCAATATAGAAACTGAGTAATCACAACTTGCTAACCGAAACAATACCAATCTCAGCCAGCCAGCAAGAAACAATACCAATCTCAACCAGCCAGCATGAAAATATTTCAATCTTCCAACTACATACTCCCTCCAGTCCCGAATCCGGTTTACCACTGAAACCTAGGTTGGCCCGGATAGATGTTCTTGCTCATACAAGGATTGAAGGAGGCTTTACCGTAGGTGAGGAAGACGGAGGCAGGGTCATCCGAGGCGAGGAGGACGGCGACAGGGTCGTCGGAGGCGAGGAGGACGGTGGCAGGGTCGTCCGAGACGAGGAGGACGGCGGCGGTGGGGTCGTTGGAGGCGAGGAGGTCATTGCAAACGAGCGGGAGGAGGAGGAGATTGGGGAACAATGGCGGGAGTAGCAAAAATTGGGGAAGAGCAGGCGGCGGGAGGGATTTATAGGTGCACCATCAGTCCCGGTTGGTGTATTCAGCTATCTTGATGTCTCACATCGATCGGTTGGATACACCAACCGTAATGACTCTATCGATCCGGTTGGATACACCAGCAAGGGATCGATGGGTCACTCTCAGCGACCCTAGGCACTATCAGTCCCGGTTGAATACACCAACCGGGACTGATGTGAAGGGTTTATAAAACTCAAAAGAATTTAGCACCCTTACTACTTGATAAGAATTCTTCCTCCCCCTTGGTTAGCGCGAGGCGCTTGAGTGCGGTCTCTCCCGATCCTTGAGGTCTCGGGTTCGAGCCCCGCTCGTGCCCCCTAGCCCTTTTTTTTCCTTTTTTTATTTCTTAAATCTCTTGTTTAACTATTGTTTCATTAAATAATTTTTAAAATGCTTTTACCACTTTAGATTCATTTATCCTTTTTTAAAACGGGTTTTTAAATGTCTTTGTTTAACTATTGTTTCATTAAATAATTTTTAAAAATGCTTTTACCACTTTAGATTCATTTAGCCTTTTTTCTAAGATTTCTTTTTTAAATGTCTTTGTTTAACTATTGTTTCATTAAATAATTTTTAAAAATGCTTTTACCACTTTAGATTCATTTAGCCTTTTTTTTTAAGATTTCTTTTTTTTTATTTCTTGTTTAACTATTGTTTCATTAAATAATTTTTAAAAATGCTTTTACCACTTTAGATTCATTTAGCCTTTTTTTAAGATTTCTTTTTTAAATCTCTTGTATAACTATTGTTTCATTAAATAATTTTTAAAAATACTTTTACCACTTTAGGTTCAATTAGCCTTTTTTAAGATTTCAAGAAATAAAGTAATTTTTGCACTCTTATAATTCCATTGCAAATTGTCACCTTGTTATATTAGTCTGAGAGGGACTTTGAACAATATTGTTAGTCAAATATTAGTACAATTTGAGCAGAAAAATACGAACAACAGGAAAACCTCTAGAGGAATGAGAAACTAGTATGTTAGTAGTCTATTACACCAAAAGAAAGCAAAGCAATCCTTATTTGCTAACATACTTTGCTTTTACAAGTGATCCTTCATTATGATCGCGGCGTCGAAGGAGATTTCTCTGTATTGTTCGGGACACTAATGTCTCGTCCACAGTGAAAGGAGGCAGCTCGTCGGCGATTATACTCTTCTTCGTCCGTGGCGCCCTCAACTCAAACAATCCTTCTTTTACGGAAGAACCACGTGGCGCCTTGGTGATCGCTCTTGCTAGTCTTCTCCTTTTGCTTTTTCGGTTTCTTTGTACATGTCCATCACATAGAATACTGTGTCACATCATTAGCGAAACACGAACGGTTCGTCCCTATAGGCCACTTGCTTGAGGTCCACAGTTGTCATACCGTGCTTATCGATATCCACGGTGTCGGTTTGACCCATTGGCACCAAAGCAGAGGGACTTTTAATGGCCGTACTCCAGCTCCAGATCTCCTCTATGAAACCATAGTAGGTGTCTATCTTTCCATTTTGTCCAAGGCATCTATCTGGACGCCCTTTGTTTTGGTTGGTGCTCTTGTTATCTGGGTTGTCGTGTAAAATGTGTACCCATTTATCTCATACCCTTGAAATGATATGATTGTTGTGGGCGGTCCTCGAGCCAAGAGTTTCAATTGTTCATCGTCATGCCTTGCACAACAATTGCTTTTGTAACCAAGCCGAAATGATCCATTTGCTCCTTCGCAATCCACTTATCTAACTTATCTGGGTATTGGGCATAGACTCATTTTCGTGATCATAGATATCTGAGCCACTCTGATTGCTTGTTTCAATCTTGTGAAATGTGCTTGTTTAAATGCAAGTAGATCGTCGCTATAAGATTCTTTTCTCCCTAAAGTCCCTTTTCCCGTAGCCTCCCCTCATGGCGTGATCTGAGGGCGCCAATCGGTTCAGATCATCAATGTAACTAACACAAAACTCGATCACCTCCTCTGTCTTGACACCTGCGCAATGCGTATACAGGCGAGACCGATTCTGAACATACTTCTTTAGGATACCCATGTGCGTCTCGAAGGGAACATATTGTGGAGGAACACAGGTCCGAGAATTTCTATCTTTTAACAATGTGGACCATGAGATGGACCATAATATCAAAGAAGGATGGAGGAAGATCATCTCAAGGCTAACGGACTATTGACCATGTCATCATGCGGACTAGATACCTTATTCGCTCGATGACCTTCTGCGACACCGCGTTGAAGAACGAACACGACTTTATGATTGTCCCTTGTACCCAATCTGGCGAGAATACCTCGCACCGCCATCGAGAACAAGCTGTGTCATCAACACATGACAATCATGGGATTTTATGTACGATTTTTTCTCTTTCATGTTTATGAGTCTCCTTATGTTCGAGGAGTATCCGAAGGACCTTCACCTTTGTTCAAGAACTTAATCATGTTTTTTCTCTTCCTTGCTCGAGTGTAGCTCGTGGGGTGGAGGTAATGTTGTCCTTTCTCTCTCTTTTCCGGATGTAGGTCGTTCACGAGTCCCAATAGTCAGGTCCTTTCGTGCTTGAAGTGTATCTTTTGACTTCTAGTACATATCTAGGAAACCTAGCAGTGTTCACGCAGACATTCTTCGTGATATGCATGAAGTCCAGTGAGTGGCGGACCTCTAAGTCTTTCTAGTAAGGTAAGTCCCAAAATATTGACTTCTTCTTCCAAACGGCCTTCGTGTGACCTTGTTCAGCCGGGACAGGTTTGCTACCAGGACCTTTTCCAAATACTACTTTCAGATCCTTTACCAAAGAAAATACAAGCGTCCCACTGCGATGCATGGGTTTCTTACGTTTCTCTTCTGTCCCATCAAAATTCTCACCCTTCCTCCGTAACGGGTCCTTCATATGGAGGAACCTACGGTGGCCCATGTACACAACCTTTCGAGAGTTTTTTAGGTACTTGCGTCCGTATCCTCTAAGCAGTGGATGCAGGCTTTATATCCTTTGATAGATAGGCCCGATAGATTACCAAGTGTAGGCCAATCGTTGATGGTTACGAATAGCAATGCACGTAGACTGAAGTGCCTCTTTTGTACTCATCCCATACACGTACACCATCGTTCCACAGTGTTAACAGATCTTCAACCAACAGTTTGAGGTACACATCAATGTCGTTTCGAGTTGCCGGGCCTTGGATAAGCAATGGCATCATAATGTACTTCCGCTTCATACACGACCAAGGAGGAAGGTTGTAGATACATAGAGTCATGGGCCAAGTCTTTGTGGATTTTGCTCATATCGCCGAACGGGTTCATCCCATCCGTACTCAACCCAAACCTTATGTTCCTTGCTTCCTCAGCAAAGTCCGGGTATGTTCTATCGACTTTCCTCCACTAGGAGCCATCAGCAAGGTGCCTTAGCCTTCCGTCGTCCTTACGGTCTTCCTTGTGCAACAGCATCATCTGGGCATGCGCTTTGTTCGCAAATAAACGCTTCAGCAGGGGATTACAGAAATACCACACCACCTTAGCAGAGGTCTCTTCTTCTTATCTTGCCCTCTACCTCACAGGTCATCACGTCGGTCTTATACCGCGAAGTTTTGCATACCGGACAAGCTTCCGAATCCTCATACTCATTACGATAAAGGATACAATCATTATGACATGCATGTATCTTCTGTACCTCCAACCCCAAAGGGCAGACAACTTGTTTGGCATCGTACGTAGTTTCGGGCAGTGTGTTCCCCTCTAGAAGTAACTTCTTTATGAGACATAACAACTCGTCGAATGCCTTATCAGACAATCCATTGGTCACCTTCCATTGCATCAGTTCTAGTGTGGTACGTAACTTTTTATGGCTCTGTCGACAGTTTGGGTACAACAGTGTTCCGTGGTCCTACCATAGCCGCTGGAACTTTTCGTAATGTCTTTCATCGATGTATTCTCCCTCTCCATCACATGACATCTGGTCTAGGTCATCATCACCAAACTCCCCAATGTATCTTGAAAAACCGTGTTGACCGGCGTCCAGGGATATTGTTGTCGCCTCTTCTTCTTCACCGTCTTCTGTATAATCTCTTCTTCACCGTGCTTGGTCCAACGGTATAGTTTGACATGAAACCTCTTGTGAGCAAATGAAAGTGAAGGTGGCTGGATTTTGGCCACTCCTTCTCATTCTTGCAGTCTATGCATGGACAACATATGTAGCCCGACGTCGTGTGTGCATCGGCCGCACAAAGAAAATCTTGCAAACCCTGCAACAACTCCGGGGAGCGTCGGTCCATGTACATCCATCGCCGGTCCATCTACATTATGTCACATCAAGATAACTATTAGCTCATTTTGCGATAATGAATTGTTGAACCAAAACCTAAATATTAGCTAGATCCACACCTTCAATCCGAGCTAAATAATAATCCAAGCAAAATCTAAACTCACACAACAAGTTTTTGCAACCTACAAAAAGAATTGGTCGATCAGTCGGATTCAAAATTACGAACAAAATTCACGATGACTTTGTTTGCAAATTCTGTTGAAATTGTAACACCCTAAAATTTCCAAATTATTATTCAATCATTTATTTTTATTTTTTTCTAAATCTCTAGCACTTAATTAATGATGTTTTCAAAAATAATTTGTTGATGGAAATTAAAACCAAAATTATAGTAGAAGTAATTTTTCTAAGTTTAAAATATTCCAAAGTATTTTTGAAAACTTTTCTCAAATATTGAACTCATTTTATATTTTCTATAAAGCCATTCATATTTCTGATATTATTTTAATTCACAAATGAATTTAAATTTCTTCTTTTCCACATAACTATTGCCATTTGAAGATCCCAAACTCCATGATTTCCATGCACCATTCTCCCCCCAACTACGTGCAACCAAACCTCATCCTTCATCGATCGATGGAACTAAAACCTAAATTTAAGTTAGATCCACACATTAAATGCGAGCTACATTATAATCCAAGCAAATTCTAAGCTTACACAACAAGTTTTTGTATCCTATTTGAAAAGATCAAGTTAGATCTCTACATTCATAATCTTTCATCAATCATGGGAAAAGATTAAATTTTCTTCATAATTCAAGCAAAAAAGAGACTCCATTTAACACCAAATGATGTGAGGAATGATGTTACTAACCTTAGTTACCTTGGTTGTGAGTAAAATGACCAAAATTTTGAAATTTTGGGCAGCACCTCCCCTCCCTTGAAGCTCTTGGCCGAAGCTCCACTGTTCTTTTCGCGCAGAGAAATGATCTGGATCTGGCAGAGAGCGGGAGGAGGAAGAAGTTTAAATTGGAACTTAGTACCGGTTCAATACGAACCGATCTTGATGAATCTCATCGATCTGGGTTCATGTCACTTAACGGTACTATTTACTTCGGCCGATCGAGACGGTTCAATACGAACCGCATCGATGTTTACCATCGATGCCGGTTCGTGTATTGAACCGCATCGATATCCCATGACCTCGTGAGCCGTTGAGCCGGATGATCTAATTATCGCCCCGGTTAAATCTAACCGATCTTGATGGGCGGTAGCAAATGTCGGTTATGTAGTTGTGCATAGAGCCCTAGTGATAATATTCTAATCATTTAAGCAAGCTAATTAATCAATTGCACGATGTAATATGTTGATTCAGATCATCTACCATTCCAATAGCAATGGTAGATGGCAAGAGTACACTGCCATTAGATGAATCTTATCCATCCATTTACCAAACCAATGCACTAGATTAGTTGGCTTTTTTGAAGTGTTGTGAGAATGTTCAATACTATTTGACAATAGAAATAAAATGTATTCCTAAAAGTAACAACCAAGTAGAAATTAAAAACCGAAGTGTGTCAGTTAGTCAGTAAATTATAAAGTAAAGACTGCTCTCAGATTTAACAACGTACGGCTAGATTGAACACGATGAGAAACTAGTGGACCTGATGGAGCGGCTCGGCGAGGTGGTGTGCCAGGCTGTGACCACGCTGCTGGAGATCAATGAGTAAAACGCTAGCGGTAGCTATGTGGTCTCTGAGCTCTGGAACACTGGAACAACAAAGAGAACAGGAAGACCAACATAAACGATGCCATGCATACAGCACGTCCTGACGCAGTGGTAGGTGCAGACACTAGAGATGATATGGACCACACTGGAACAAGCTAAGGTTTCTTCGCTCGTTGCATCCGGTAATAATTGACAAGATTATCTCCATTGTGCATCCTTGTAATGAGCCACAGATTTGTGAATGTTGCAGCTTAGAGGCAGTGGCGGATCTAGGATTTTAAGTTAGGGTATACCGAGTTAATACTATAATATATAATTCGGTAAAATTAATGAATAATTTAGTAAACAACTACAAATGTTGTCGAAAAATTCAGTATATGAGTATAAAATAACTAGAAATATGATAATACAAGTATAAATTACAATATAAATAGTTCGAACATTTTAAGTATAAAATATGTATAAAAGAAGCTTACACACCTACAATAGTTCAAAGAATAGAATATTACTTCTTGTCTTTCTTGTTTGGCCGGCCTCCACTTTCTAATAGTCATGAAACTCTTGATTATATCATTTTCATCAACTTGGAAGAAAATATCTCGCTTAATAAACGTTTCCGAAAAAGAGATGCAATGTTTCTAGAAAAGAGATAAAGCAGCAGTAGGCTTCTTTGCTGCATGTTTCCGAAAAAGAGATACAATGTCTCTGTTCCTCTTCATAATTCAACAACTCTACAAACAAAAAAAAGCAATGCATTAACAAGCAACTCTCTAGTCTCTAGCAAAGTAGCAATTATATTTGTTTTTAGATCAAAAGGACATCAGAAAGATGCCCCAGTTCCATTACTGAAACTAAGCAATAGTTCAATAACATGCCCAACAAACTTCATCCACCATAGCCCAAAAAGCCCCAACGAACAGGCTGAAACGCATACGGAATAGCAAGAAAGCACACCCATTACAGAAAACTATACTCCTACTTAACTCAAACAGCAGGATCACAACTCCTCAGAGATTAGCTCAACCGAAACTCCCAAACAAACAGAAACTTGAAATTCCTAAAACCTCACAACACTCAAAAATCTAAAGCCAGCTGCGCTTGAATGTTGAGTTCTAAGCTTCTACAGAACATTAAGATCTTCACCTCCAGCACTTCTGTGAATAAAGGATTCCAATCACTCAGCATGACAAGCAATTTCCTCCAAACGCTTTTTACACTTGACCAGTCCTGAAATTATATTTGTTTCTACTCTGTAAATCAACTAGCAGTTTTGCACTCAAATCATATGTAGGATCGATATACATTAATATAGCAATCATAGGGGGTGAATGAGTGTGTGGAACCTAAAATAAATTTTTATTGATTCTCAAATCACCCTTAAACAAATTATAAAAAACTGCTTCGGTTTCAGAAAAATAGACTGACACATGATAACTAAAACAGTAATTCCTGAAGATCCAACCGCTGGATTGATTTTAAAATTTAACTGTAGAAACTACATTCAATTTCAAAACTAACGCAATAAGAATCAACTCAATCGGACATACGGATCTAAAGTTATGACCTTTACAAGATGACTATATAAAATAATGACGGCATTATAGGCTGTATTGGTCCGAATCTGCAGGGTATGCCGTGGCCCACCCGGCATACCCTGTAGATCCGCCCCTGCTTAGAGGTAGCTAACTGCGCTCATCAACGGCTGGTGAAGATGGTTATTCTTCAGATGATCTGCTGTGGTATTTTTCGTTTGCTTGCGCGATAGTTTACCCTACTCAAGTTAGGTTCATTTAGCAAATCATTTTGCTTCGAAAATTCAGGGAGAACACCCTACAATTTTATTTTCTTTTTTACCATGATCCACACTTTGTCTGTAAACATTGTATTTCTGTTTATCTCCTCCCATTATATTCTGGCGCTGTCCCCATTTTGCAAGAAGGATGTGCCGTTTTTGGCTCCTGCAACAGATATATTATAGACACAGCACGTTTAGTATTTTTGGTTCTTTTTCTGTGTCACGATCTTGTGACCCTATCTTGTATTCTTGTACAAATGACACCCACTAAATGCATTCTGTTATGAGATAAGATATTCGTAACTGTATTTGGTTGGACTCTACCTCTTGTGTATGGACGAATTTGAACTCATCTCTTACTATTTCTTTTTATATTGGGCATTCCATGTACAAGAATCAATCTAATAAACTAAGAGAGTTTCCTCCCTATATTGTGTATTCATTGTTCTTACTCTTGTGATTGCATTGGCAAATTACTCAATTGATCATGGGTGAACGACTACGTTTCACAACACGTTATTAGCACGAAGCACTACTGAGACCAATCGTGATCATCTGCCTGCAACAATCTACATGGCATCGAATTTCATCCTGCTACACGAGATCATCCTATAACAAGCCCTACGCAAGCGCTTCTATACATTTGTCGATCCTGCAAATCGTCGTACCCATTTTGTAGATTAACTATATAGGATGATTGCTAGCAGTATATGCAACTGATTCTGTTCATAAAAAAACATGAACACGACTGTGCTGGCAACTAGATGGCTGACACACCAGCTCCCGCTCTACAATAGCATTGGAACACACACCAGTGACAACTGCGGCTTAGCCGCTGGAGTGGCACTACTACAGAACTGGGCATCACAACCGGCTTATTAGAAGCGGTTTGGTGCGAACCCGTTGTGGTGTTCGCACCAGAAACAGTTCGTAGGCAATGGTCCGGAGAGGGCTTCCAGAAGCGGTTTGAGACACGAACCGCTTCTGAATGTTGCTTCAGAAGTGGTTTGAGAAAAGAACCGCATCTAGAACGCAACATTTAGAAGCGGTTCGTGTCTCAAAACGCTTCTGGAAGCCCTCCCGTGCAGCACATTTAAACCTTTCTTCCTCTACGAGCCAGCAGAGGTACGATCGAACAGAGAAGGGCCAGCCCAGCGTTGTTCTTGGGGCGGTGCTGTCCAAATTTTTAATTGGAGGTGATTAGCTCCAAATTAAGTGTTTCAAGGTTAGTAACATCATGTGAATATTCTTCTCACCTAGATATTGCTATTTTTTTCAATGGATGTGGAGAAATCTTGAACTTTTTAAGCAAGATCACCATGATCAAAAATTTGTTTTCTATGCTTGTTTTTGTTGTTGTATGAAGATGTAGGGTGGAGATCTAGTTCAAAATATGACATTACAAGGTAATGGTGATTGGAAGCTTTAGATCTAGGTGGTTGTTAGCTTTAGAATCTTAAATATCACAATAAGTTGGGGGAGATCTAGGTACAATATTGCAAGAAAGTAATTATTGGTGTATGAAATAAAATAGAAAAACATGTAGAAGGAAAAAAAATAATTACAAAGGTAGGATACAAAATAATTAGAAAGGTAGGTCTTTAATTGAATGACGGTGTAGGTGGAGCTTTTTTTGTTGGGTTTAAGTGGTTGTGACCTTTAGATTTTTAAATGTAACAAAATTTAAGTTAGGTTATAATTTTTGTAACGAAATTTGTTATAATTTTTAATGAAATTATAACTTGGTGTAGATGAATCGGCAATGGATGTACAATGCGGACCGTCGCTCGAGAGAATTCATTGATGGCGTGCAGGCTTTTCTCGATGCGGCTGTTGCATTCTTGCCTCCAGGAAGCTTCATATGTTGTCCGTGTGTAGATTGCAAGAACGAGAAGGAGTACTCCCAGCGATGGCAAGTTATGAACCACTTGATCATGAGAGGTTTCATACCAAACTATACCTGTTGGACCAACCATGGCGAAATTGAGGCAATTAGCCAGGAAGATGATGAAGAAGGCGAGGAAGAGGAAGATGGATTCAACAGTATCCCGGACGGCACGCAATATTGTTCCGTGGAAGAAACACTTGGTGACTTTGGTGATGATGAGCTAGACCAGATCTTTGCGTGGCGGAGAGGAGACTACAGATGAAAGCAGTTCAAGAAGTTCCGATTGCATGTTAGAGGACCACAGAACTCCTTTGTACCCAAAGCGTAGGCGGGGCCACAAAAGCTGCGTACCAATGGAACTCATGCAATGGAAAGCTACAAATGGTGTGTCAGATAAGGGATTCGATGAGTTGTTATCAATCATAAAGAAGTTGCTTCGAAGATAACACTCTGCCGAATCTACATATGAAGCCAAGTAAGTCGTCATCCTTTGGGATTGGAAGTCTGAGAAGATACCGCATGTCCTAATGATTGTATCTGTATCGTAATGAGTATGCCGATTTGGATGTTTGTCCGATGTGCAAAGAATCACGGTATAAGGTGAAGCGTGGCGATCGGTGAAATAGATGGGGAGTGTAAGAAGAAGAGACCTCCAGCTAAAGTGTTGTGGTATTTCCCTGTGATCCCCCGATTGAAACGCATGTTTGCTAACAAAGCGCATGCCTAGATGATGCGTTGGCACAAAGAAGAGCGTAAGCACGACGGGATGCTTAGACACCCTGCAGATGGCTCACAGTGGAGGAAAGTCGACTGGACGTACCCGGACTTCCTAGATGAGGTGAGAAACATAAGGTTTGGGTTGAGTACCGATAGGATGAATCGTGGACCTCACGCAAGTCGGCTATAGGCGCGAACCGTTCGTCCTCGCGAACGATGTGAGACAGGTCTTCTACGTAATGGACATGTCAAGCAAACTTAAGAAGCAGAAGGACAAGCAAAAAGATTGTAGTACTAAGCCAAAGCGATACGTGGTTCTCCAAGACAAACGAAGGATTGTTGGAGTTGAGGACGTCACAGACGAGGAAGAGTATAGTCAGTTCGACGAGATCCCTCCTTTCGCTGTGGATGTCGACATAAGCCTCCTCAGTGACACAGACGTGGATACTCCTTTCATACGTCGCGATCATAATGAAGGAACACTTGTAAAGACAAAGTACATTACTACTTAGATGTACCACTACTATATGAACTATGTATATGTAACACGTGTCTTCTACTGTATGAAGTGTTTATTTGGAATGAATGTAAAGTGCCAAAATTCTGGAATGAAACTAAAGTGCTAAAATCTTTTATTAAAAATTGTGAAATGAAACTGAAGTGCTAAAAGCTTTTTTAAAAATTATGGAATGAAACTAAAGTTCTAAAAGCTTTTTTAAAAATTCTGACATTAATTTTACAAGCGGTTGGTACTAACAACCGCTTGTATATATTAATTTTTACAAGCGGTTGGTATTAATAGCCGCTTGTAACTTGCACTCTACAAGCGGTTGATAATATGAACCACTTGTAATATGAGATCCACAAGCGGTTAGTAATATGAACCGCTTGTAGAAGTCCTCCCTCTACAAGCGGTTGGTTCTAAAAACCGCTTGTAGAGATCTTTTACAAGCGGTTGATAATATGAACCGCTTGTAGAAGTGCTCCCTATATAAAGTTTACACGCCCTGCCCTTTTCTCACACCCTAAATTTTCTAAGTCCCCGCTCGAGACCCCGCGCCACCGCCTCCTGTGTCTCTCCGACCACCGCTGTCGTCGCCTCCGTTGAGACCCCGCGCCGCCGTCCTCGTCGACGCCGTCGCCCTCCTCCACCACCCAACCATCTCGGCGCCACTCCACCCCCGCGCCAGTTGACCCCCGCGCTGGTGCCCTCGTCGCCGCCGCCACTCCACCCCACCGGCGCCTCCTCCGCCACCTCGCCGACGCCTCCTCCGCCACCAAGCTGCCACCACACTGCCATTCCACCCTGGAGGACCGAGGTACAGCTATGCACGCCATCGTCCTCTCTCTCTAATTCGGCTGCCCACAAGGTGTTCGGTGAAAAGCCCACAAGGTGTTCGGCTATTTTGTGGTGATCTGATGGTGTGTGTGGCTTAATTGTGGTGATCTGATCTTGCAATATTATTCATGCATGCTAATTGCAAGCTAAGGTTGCTAGGCAAGTGTTCACTGATGGTCCTATGTATAAGTGCCTATTGGTGCTTAATTAATTTAGTGAACATAATATATTGTTGATGGTGTGTGTGTGATGGTGATGAGCTAGAAGCTACAACTCCCCAAACATGCCCTATATATTCTCCAAAACAACAAGTTTCTTGATTGTGGCTGTGATTAGTTTTAGCTAGGTAATTAACGATGAATGAACTAGCTTGCTAGCTATATGCCTAGATAGCATGGGATAAATTAATTATGTATGTGTAGGTGACGATGTGTCCAAGCTTGGACAGGTCCTCCACAATATCATCCTCTGGCGCAAACGGTACATCATATTTCCAGATGGTGTGGAGACGTCATCTCCACCACGGCAACCCACGCCTCCTCCAACGTTACCTCCACGCAATGCCTCGTCGGCAAAACAGAGCACGCCTCCTCCACCACCCGCTCCACGCAGAAGCCCTACTCCACCACCACCATCTCAAACAAAAACGAACCCCCAAGAAAACCACGCCTCCACCTACTCCCAAGAAGGCGGAGTCCAGCCGATCGACAAAGATAAAGGAACCTCAAAAGAGGGCATATGATATGACTAAGGAGGAGAGTGACGCGGTCATGAAAGTAGAATTGGCTGCACACTTCACAAAAAAGAAGCCAGAGCCAAAGGTACCAATTGATCCAAAAGCGGCGGAATACTTCGCGACATGCCGTGCAAAGCCACTGCTTGTGCCATCCAACTATGAACGGACAATAATAAAGGCTACACAAAAGAATAAACGTGGTCAGGCGGCGGCAAAGAAGAAGAGAGACCAAGATCAGGGGAACCTCGAGAGCTTTATGAAGGAGCCAGGACTCAGTTCCACAGATGCAGCTCTTGGATTAGTAGATGATCTCCCAATGGCAAAGGTCAGATGGCAATATCAGTTGGGCCGGGAGCTGATTGACCCTAATGAGATAAAGGATCTGCCAACCAAGATGCGGCAATTTCATGAATGGTACATGACAGAGTCCGCTCAAGGAAGAACGATGTTCCCCCTCCGTATCAAAGAAGATGATTTTTATCGCGGAGACAACAGCATATGGCTCGAATTTGATGACTTCTACCATATTTACCATGCCGACGCCATCAACGTGTCTCTCATGAGCTACTGGTGCCTGTAAGTGTCAAGCTCATACCTTTACCATGTGCTTCCTCGTACAATAAAATTGCAACTCTTAAACTTATACCTTTCTATGTAGAATGGAGATACAACGATGTAGAAAAGAGAACATCTTCAACGTGGGCTTCATCGACCCAGAGATTGTTAACGAGTTCATCTTTCGATTGAACCGAAAGGCTGTTAAAGATTACATTCTCGATGCATTCTTGGGACAGCACTACAAACTGTACATACTTCTGCCCTTCAACTTCGAGTACGTATATATGCAACCTCTCGTTCTTATATTTTCCAAGGAATTGATAATACTACTAGCTAGTTACATATATGTTGCAATACATGAATTGGTTTAACTGGATCCTTCTTGTCATCAAGCTTGATAGCAGCTAGATCATTGTTCAAGACTCAAAAAGGACTCCGGTGGAAAAATATCAATATATCATTGACACCCTAAACAGGTATATAGCACATATATATACGATAGTTTTCCTTATTATATATATTGAAATACCTTGCTAATTCCAACTCTGATAATTACTATTCATACTAACGCATCACACAGGGCATTCGCAAGGTTTCGAAAGAAGAAACAAGGAGATTTCGAGAACGAATTTAATGTACAAATAAGCACTCGAGTACGTATTAAAGAATATTAATATGCCGTAACAGTTTTTCATCCCAATAATTGTTTTCTTTTCAAATTTCATCGCAGTTCTATATCGGGACGGTGGAAACAACTTATGTGGCTATTATGTGTGCCACTATATGCAAAGTATTACCCACGGCGATGTGCCGACAACCAACGCCGAGGTAGTGTGTATATGTCAATTTCTTAGTACTTACACTTTAATTATATGGTCAGAGATTTATTTACTTCCCGCTTTGTCAGCCCAACATCGATGTGCAAGGCGTGATCCTGCCGCACCGGGTTGCAGTAATCCAATTACAACTCATCGGCTTTATTGCCGACGAGATTGTATCCACCAAAGGCGAGTTCCACGCAAATGGCATGGAGAGATTGTCCTGAAATAAGGACAGGTGAACTGACATCAACATCGACCAAGGGCACAAAGAGCGACGTACGCAAGAAATGAGCTCAAGATTCGCCCTAGCTAACCTGTTGAACCAGCAGAATCAAACTGCAGCTGCACCTCCTCAAGCTTGTCCGCAGTCCAAGCTGGCAGAATTCAAGAGGACTCATCCGCCTACCTTCTCCAACTCTTCAGAACCCTTGGATGCAGATGATTGGATCTGTTCCATCGAGAAGAAGCTTGCAATTGCTCAGTGCACAGATCGAGAGAAGGTTCTTTATACCGCTCATCAGTTAGAAGGCACCGCCACTGAATGGAGGGAAAACTATAGTGCCACCCATGATGACCCCCAAACCATCACCTGGTTCGGATTTAAGTACGAACCAAGACTGCCCCAAAGTTAAGATATTAATCGGAGGCGTAGAATTTCTAGCCAACCTCATTGTCCTAGACACCAAGTCCCTAGATGTGATCCTAGGAATGGATTGGCTCTCCAAGAACCAAGCAGTTTTGGATTGTGGGAATAGAGAGATCACATTAACCAGTTGTCAGCGTACTCTACACTCGGGTACCCTCTCCGGCGCATAAATGCGGTCCACGTGGCGTCCGACGAGCAGGCGGGCGAGGACGCTCTGCTCACCCGGCGCCCAGTCCACGTGGCAGCCTAGTAGACGGGTGGCGAAACACGCCCATGGCGAGGCGTCGCCCACGTGGCGCCGGCGGCAGTGGCGAGGCGCCTGCCGCCCGGCGCCAGCCCGCGTGGCGGCTTTGGCGGGCGGCGGCGAAACGCCCGCCGCCGAGCTCCGCCACGTGGCGCCCGGCAGCAGTGGCGAGCGCTCGCCGCTCGGCGCCCGATCCCGTGGCGGCCTAGCGACGGCGGCGGCACGCCACGCCGCCAAGCGCCGCCACGTGGCGCCCGGCAGCAGTGGCGAGACGCACGCCTTTCGCCGGCGCCCGACCACGTGGCGGCTTCGAGGACGGCGGCGAAGCATGCCCCGCCGGCTAAGCGCCGCCCACGTGGCGCCCGCGAGCATGTGTGCGAGACGCCTGCTCACCGGCGCCCGAGCCCACGTGGCGGCTTTGGCGGATGGGCGGCGAGCATGCCCGCCTACCGAGCCGCAAGCCCATGTGGCGCCAGCCAGCAGTGGGCGAGGATACTGCCGCCCCGCCGCCGCAGGCAAAAAGGTGGTCTTGAGGTGGCCGCCTCGAAGTCTCCTTCCCCTATCGTACTGTGCCAGGCGGCAGGCCTGTTGTGTCAGGTCCATTGATTACAAGTAATCCCGCTGCAGGCCCATTCCTCTGACGCCTATCACCTACCCGTCACAAAGAGGTCACATACTGGGCGGACCGGGCGAAGCCATGCGTCGGCATTTAATGAGGCTGGAGGAACGGGACAGCACAGGAAGAAGTAATAAATGTATGAAGATCAGCATGATGACCCCCCTTTCACCTACCCCCGTTAGCCTGGGCTATATAAGGGCCCTCTGGTGCATGGGGAAAAGGGGGTCGAACGATCAAGAGTTCAAGCAATAGAGCCTTAGGAAGAACTGATAGCTCCAAAGCTCTGTATTAGCCTCAAACACTCAATAAGAAATCAAGCAGGACTAGGCTATTACCCTTCTCGCAAAGGGGTCTGAACCTGGGTAAAATCTCTGCGTCATTTTTAGTTCATAGACAGCGGAGTCTTCCGCGTGGGAGTCACTAGGGTTTTCACCCTCTAGGGTTAGCCAACTGCGAAGACGCCCTCCTACCGAACCAAACTCGGTTTGTAGACTCCGGGCCTGTCAGGTGGAATACGCCGACACCAGTCCAGATGGAGTTAAGTTAAAGTTTCAAGCTGCCGCAGATCAGTCCGAAGGAATAAAGGTTTGTAGTGCCAAAGGAATAAATTTGGAAGATGTACCAATTGCTAGAGATTTTCCTGAGGTATTCCCAGATGAGTTGCCTGGTATGCCACCGGATAGAGATATAGAATTGTTGATTGAGCTAGTTCCTAGAATGCCACCCATCTCCAAGAGACCATATAGGATGCCTGCTAATGAGTTTGCTAAAGTAAAGAGACAAATCAAAGAGTTGCAAGATCAAGGTTTTGTGAGAGCAAGTTCTTCGCCATGGGGAGCTCCAGTTCTTCTAGTTGAAAAGAAAGATAGAACTCAGAGGATGTGTGTGGATTATTGTGCTCTAAATGAGATCACCATTAAGAATAAGTACCCTCTGCCAAGGATTGATGATTTGTTTGACCAGCTTCAAGGAGCAGGAGTATTCTCAAAAATTGACTTGAGGTCAGGTTACCATCATTTAAAGATTTGTAAAGAGAATATACCCAAAATAGTTTTTGTGACTCGGTACGGACAGTATGAGTATACTGTGATGTCTTTTGGTTTGGCCAATGGCACTACCTAGTTCATGACCCTAATGAATAAAGTATTTATGGAATATCTAGACAAGTTTGTCGTTGTCTTTATTGATGACATTCAGGTCTACTCCAAGAGTGAGGAAGAACATGAGGATCATTTGCGCCAAGTATTGACGAAGCTAAGAGGACATCAACTTTATGCCAAGTTGCTTTCTTAGGTCATGTTATATCAGCTGAAGGAGTTGTTGTTGACCCTGATAAAGTACGAGATGTGCTCAATTGGGAGTCGCCAAAGACGGTAACCCAAATCAGAAGTTTTCTTGGAATGGTAGGATATTATCGCCGTTTCATAGAAGGTTTTTCCAGAAAAGTTAGGCTGCTTACCCAGCTTTTGAAAAAGGAGAATAAATTTGCTTGGACATTAGAGTGTGAGCAAAGCTTTCAAGACCTAAAGAAGTGTTTAACAACTGCCCCGGTGCTTATTTTGCCAAATATCAGAAAGGATTTTGAGATATTCTGTGATGCATCCCGACAAGGATTTGGTTGTGTGCTAATGCAAGATAAGAAGGTTGTGGCATATGCTTCACATCAACTAAGGCCACATGAAGTCAACTATCCGACCCATGATTTGGAATTGGCTGCCGTAGTGCATGCTTTAAAGATTTGGTGCCATTATCTCATCGAAAATCATTGTGAGGTTTACACTGATCACAAGAGCTTGAAGTATATTTTTACCCAAGTCGATCTCAATATGAGGCAAAGAAGATGGTTAGAGTTAATCAAGAACTATGACATTGGAATTATTATCATCCAGGCAAAGCCAATGTCGTAGTTGATGCTTTAAGTAGAAAGAATTACTGCAATACCTTGATGATTAAGGAAAGACAGCCAGCTCTCTACGAGGAATTTCAGAAGCTCAGTCTAGAAGTGGTTCAAGAAGGTTACTTGGCTACTTTGGAAGTGCGTCCAACACTGGAAGATCAGATTCGAGAAGTCAAGTTGATGATGCTGATATCAAAGAGATTAAGAGTAATATGAAGAAAGGAAAAGCCCCAGGTTTCACTGAAGATGAAAAGGGTACCGTTTGGTATGAGAATCGTATTTGTATACCTGATCAGAAAGAGCTCAAGGAGCTGTTACTCAAAGAAGCGCATGAGACTTTGTACTCCATTCACCCTAGAAGTACCAAGATGTATCAAGACCTCAAGGAAAGGTTTTGGTGGCCTAGCATGAAGCGAGAGATTGCAGAGTACGTCGCTCTTTGTGATGTTTGCCTAAAGGTTAAAGCAAAGCATTAGAGACCAGCAGGATTGCTTCAGCCATTAAAAATTCCAGAGTGGAAATGGGAAGAAATTGGTATGGATTTCATTACCGGACTTCCTAAGACCCAAGCAGGTTATGATTCGATCTGGGTAATAGTGGATCGATTGACTAAGGTAGCTCACTTTATTCCAGTTAAGACTACCTACACTGGAGATAAATTGGCAGAATTATACATGTCAAGGATTGTTAGTCTTCATGGAGTGCCTAAGAAGATTGTCTCCGATAGAGGAACCCAGTTTACCTCTCGTTTTTGGCAGAGTTTGAATGAAGCTATGGGAACTCATCTCAGGTTTAGTACTACCTATCACCCTCAGACTGATGGACAAACTGAGTGTGTGAACCAGATTCTAGAAGATATGCTAAGAGCCTGTGCCTTAACCTATGGTGCCAAGTGGGACAAGTGTTTGCCTTATGCAGAGTTTTCTTACAACAATAGCTATCAAGCCAGTCTACAAATGTCTCCTTTTGAAGCCTTATATGGAAGAAAGTGCAGAACCCCCTCTCAATTGGAAGGAGACTGGAGAAAGACAGTTATTTGGTCCTATCATACTGCAAGAAGCCAAAGAGCAAGTCCAGTTAATCCGAGACAAGTTGAAGATAGCTCAAAGCAGATAGAAGAGTTATGCGGATAATCGTCGCTGAGATTTGAGTTTTGAGCCTAATGATTATGTGTATCTTAGAGTCACCCCTCTCAAAGGAGTTAAGAGATTTCAAGTAAAATGAAAGCTTACCTCTAGATATGTTGGACCATTCAAAGTCCTGGAAAGAAGAGGAGAAGTTGCTTACAAGCTTGAGTTGCCTCAGTCTTTTGCTGAAATCCATGATGTGTTCTACGTGTCGCAGTTGAAGAAGTGTTTGCGAGTGCCACACTACATCATGACACAATATTACCGTCAAATGATTGTCGGAAATAATACGTGACCACTAACAAACTATCTGTCGGCAAATTGAAGCAACAGACTATCTGTCGGTAATACATGTTTCAGGGTTTGATTGTCTATCGGCAATTATATATGTATTAAGGACTAATTATGTGTCGGTAAATATCATGTTTTAGGGTCAAACGGTCTGTTGGTAAACATATTATAACTGATTATGTGTCGGCAAAGATGAAGCGCGGCAAAATTCGGCGCGGGACATCAGAAAAAGGCTGCTAGGTTTTTCCTCCTTTCCCCCCCAAAACCCCAGATCCCCGCCTTCCCCAAATCCCCAAATCCAACCCCGCCTTCTGCCCGCCCCAGCCCCCCCGCCCGCGCCCCAAATCCCCAAACCCCACCGGTCACCCCCGTCTTGCCTCTCGCGCCCCGCCCGCCGCCCCCCACCGCCGCCCGCTACCTCCTACCCTCACCGCCGCCCAGACGCGCTGCCTCTCGCCCCCACACGCAGCCTCCTGCCCTCACCGTCGCCCCCTCGCACCTTGTCGCCCACCTCCGACACGCACAGCTCTAGGACCTCCATGGGAGGTGAGGTCGCCGCAAGCTGCGCGTCATTGATGGACAACACGGACAACGTCCGCTTCACCTTCTTTCACGCTGCGCCACCGACGAGGCCTGCAGGAGCCCGTGGTCGCCATCTTCGTCGTACTCATCACCTAGACCGAGGATAAGCACAGGTTGGTGGCTTCAGCTTTGTTTCTCTTGAGTGAAATTGCAGTGCTGCTCTAGATGCTTGATTAATTGCTGAATTGGCTGGGCTAAGAGGTGGTGTAATGCTACTATTTTTATCGGGGATTTTGATGATTAATTTGTGTAGCAGCCGTAACGTGTTGGGAATTTTAGAAAATTTGTTGTTTACATAGTTTAGCTGCTGCTCTTGGTGGGAAAACTGGGTACAATTAGGCGTGTTGGTTCGCGGCTTTGAGTGTACTGGGAATTAGGCTATGTTCTGGATGAATTTTTGTTGCCTGGACAGGGGACAAGCACAGGTTGCTCCATTTTTGTTGCCTGGACATAGAGCTCTATTAACCTGGTGAATGGAATGCTTCTATAAAGGGGACAAGCTCATGTAGTATGGCACCGAGTATTAGCTCCATTTATTTTCTTTGCTTCCACCATTGCCATCCTATGAACAAGGGAGGGAAACAAATAGGCCAAGTTAAGTCGGTTTGATCAATGGACAAAGACACGGAGGATGTGATCATTACAAAGTTAGCCATTGCCTTATGCAAATAGTCGTATAGGATATTTGAATTGCATACAAAAAATCACTTTATTTTCTTTGTTTTATAACATAATAACTATGTCAAGCAACATGTGTTATTAGTGCCTGTTTTTTCTGGATGATAAGTTTGGTGATTGATTTCGACAGTTTTTTGTTTAAAGGTGGGTGTTCTACTCGGAAAAAATAATTTGGATTTTTTTATGGAAGACGCTCCGGATATTTCTTAAGTTATATGAAGTGGTAGGGATCAATTTATTACATGCTAGATATTTGTAAAAGTAAGATAATGCAAACTGATTTATACTAGGCATCACATGGACGGCGTTTGTAGCTCATCAAAGTTAATATAAGCAATGGTATATCAAAAGAAACCCGGTGACATTTGTGGCGCTATTCCTTCTCTTGTATTACAAGAAATAAAGCAACAATAGACAGTTTCAGAACTAGCAATCACAATATACATTGTTGTGGAGACCATTGATCAGAAAACATTGTAATTTCCAATATTGCATTGTGTCATTATCATTTCATTAATTTAGTTGACGTGGTATCTTTGTTACTCCCCTAATCGTAGATGTCATTGGTGTCATTACTAGACTTTCAAAGCTTTTTTCTAATGAGATTCCCGGTCAGCCAGCCAAAAAGGTAAGCGAGTCTTTTCAGTGTGTGTTTAATTTCACAGCGATGTAAGCGAGTCTTTTTTGCAAATTATTGTGCTAACAAGCTGCAGCTGTCGTGCTGGTCCAGAGCGTTTTGGCCATGGATGCTGATAGCAGGTCTTCCAAGGATATGCTCCAGCAGACTCTTGCTTGGTTCATCGAAGGCACCAAGTCCTGCATTCTCTCATCGTGGCGGAGGATGGGTGAAAATTCGAGGGTGATCTTTTGGTTGGTGCCGATGGCATATGGTCAAAGGTAATGCAATTAGTTGATCTTTTGGTCAGAAGCATGAGCAAAGGAGACCTAAACAAAGAGCAGATTAAAGTGTGGTAGTGTATTACTTCTTGGTACAGTGCTTAGGTGATAAACATATAATTTAGTAGTTTTTATTATGTAGTGCAATATATCACATAATTTATAAATTCAATGTATGATTAGCATGCAGAATTCCATGTAAATTAGGTAAGTTCAGTGAAGTGCAAAGCAAAGTGTAAGTGCTAAGAACCTGAATCTATTTATATAATTGCATGTACTCTCTATTTTATTTTCTCTATGAATATAAGTCATTTCTAAGGGTTTTTTTGCAGCCGAATGTTTGTATCAAAATGGTGCTATCTCAGCTCATCAACAAATTATCAAACTATGCTGCCTCAAGTCTTGACATTAGCATTCTCTAAACCACTTCGTGACTGTAGAATTTACCTATGCATTTAACGTTAATGCATTATGCAGCTATTGCCAGTGTTCTTACAACTTCAATCTTTTGCAAAGTTCAACGATGCTATTGAAAAGGTAAATCTTTGGTTGCTGCTTATGGGTAATCAGTATTCAGTCATATGTCTCATGCAGTCTTACTTTTTCTGCAATAGCCTTACCTTATATTTGTGCATTTACTGTGGTCATCGATTAGTCTTACAATACGTTGATTACACATATGATAAAAAATGATGATTTCCACTGTTAATACGGATACTGTATCAAACGTGAGGTGGATCCAAACCATAGAATATGAGTATGTGCCAAAAGCAAACTAGAAGGAAATTGAGCTATACATAACTGAAAGCTTTGGATTCAATGAAAAAGTTTCTCGGCCATGTCACTCAAGATCAACTGTATTCTTGGCCACTTATCGCTAAATGATTCATGAAAATTTGTTATTGCTGATTATCTGTTATTACTATCTGGCTAGAGCTATGCTTTCAAGGGTGGAGGCCAGGAGGCAAATTGTTTCTGAACATTGCTCTGTTTCTGAACATTGCTAGAGCAATTAAATTTACTCCTATTGTCTTCTGGCAAAGATACGGGTAATTCCCTACATTAAAGTATCATGTTTTCATCATACCTGTTGATTTAATATGTACATGTGTGGTTATTTCAGTTGTTTATCTTGGTATTAAACAATTTTGCATGGCCTATTGGCACATTTGAATGCAGGATACCGATCCCTTTGCCAACACCCATGCATGTGGTTGTTGGCAGACCAATTGAGCTCAAGAAAAATCCTCAGCCTACTATTGATGAGGTGAAACCTTCTGAACTAACTGTTGTTAGAAACAATTTTGTAGATCTATTGAAAAGCCCAGGTTGACATGCCAGTTATTGAAGTAGTAACATTATATGTATCGCTTCTGAAATTTACTCTCCATGTGTATCCAGGCAGTTCCATTATGTTGACTGAATATTGATAGATTGTCTAACATGAACAGCAGAATAGGTTATACCAGTTTCTTATTATCTATTCACTAACCCTGCAAAATTATTTGTATCATAAATAATGTAAAATATGTACATGAGATGATTTCATCGCATGTATATTGAGCCTTCTGGCTCATGTCGTGTATAATGCTAGACAGGATGCATATGTCGACAAACTTTCTGACAAGGCAAGCTTCGAAGAGAGCAGAGGAACAAAGCGGATTGTTGCACTTCTTAATCCACCCTTGGAGAAATATAACAAATATTGTTACTGCATTAGATCTTTCGAACTATCCTCAACTTATGGATTATCTAAATAGTACCACACCTAAAGTGATGCCTCTGGTAATAATTCAAAGCATAATAAAGAACACAACTTGCATATCTATTTCAAACAGAATAATATTTCACAATATGCTGTTTCTCTGTCAATTTCTAAGGAATCCATCATATTATTCTGTGTTGCTATTTTATGCAGATGCAATCTCTATTTGATTCAATTAATGGTTTTATCAAAGATATAAATGGGACTAAAGATCATGAAGTAAGATCAAATAATTCATTCTACAAATTCTTGAACTTCTTTCTTCTTTTTGCTGTTGTCTGCCTTATGAGCTAAATCAGTACATGCTTTTCAGCAGGTTTGCCTGCACTGCTTACATGTTGCGTTTTACTATTTAAGCTTGGTGAGGAAGATTTTAGGGAGGAAAAAAACTCTGTTGCACAACTTATTCGCATGCTGCACAGTAATGCCCATGAAGAAATGCTGAAGGTACATTTTTTATTACACTAGAGTTGATGAGGACACAGACTTATTTTTATCTCCAATCTCCATTATCTTCTTCCTCTTTCCTAACTCAGGTCTTGGTAGTGACATACGCAGTACTCACTGTCACACATCTGTGTTACATGTCTATTTTACACATCTTATTTTTGTATTCAGTTTAGCGATGTGCGGGCATAGTTCTAGCCTAGCATCTTGCCCTGCTGATGTGATTCCAAGATAGCAATAAAACTTAACTATAATATGAAATTTACGTGCTTGCTAGATTAGAAACAGCTCCTAGGATATTCTCACACTACCTTGCTTAAACCGAAGTTTTTTCTAACCATTTTCTTGAATCATTAAAGTTAAACCATATCCTTTGAGCCTAAAAAAACAATAGGCCATATCTTGTTAGGATGTATTCGGTTCGTCGGATGAGATTAAACCACATCATTGCTGCATCACGTGTATTGCTATTGTTTTAAGTTACTGCTGCTGCTTTCTTAGTTTGCAATTGCGTAGTAAATTTGTAGCTCTGTGTTCATTAGTAAAATCTTTTACTGATTCTATTATCGGTTGCTCTATGCTTAGTTGTTTCTAAACCTATATTATTCCTTACTGTGTTTTTGTATTACATACAGGTTGTTTCTCAGTTTTGCCTCTCTTAAACGTTTTTGTACTTATCTATTTTTTCAATCCTGCTTTTGATTCTACACGACTTCGTTTTCCATATCATCAACCTTTTTCGCTCCGCTTTATATAATCCATGCACTTACATACCTTTTCTGTTACTGACAGTATGAAACAACTATACCTGCCTAGCAGTTTATTTGTTACTCTTATCTCTCTTTTTACACTCTAACCTACTCATTTTTGCTATGCCACTCACCTAAATTATTCTTTTTCCTATGTAGTTCAACTATTAACCTATGCTCTATGATAGTGCATGAGCCTTAGCTCGAGAACTAAAGAAATCCCAAAATATGTTTTGCATCTTCACTAATGCGACAAGAGTCTTCTATCCTGAAATATGCATATAAGGATATTTGTGTTGATGAGAGAATCTGCTGCACTATGCAGTTATTTTGCGTCGAGACATCCCCTTCAGCACACGGCTATCTTCTGGTGATCGGCAACTGTTGTCTGAAAGCAGCACATAAGCATGATGATTTGCTGTCATACAGCTCAGTCCATCCCAAAATACCATATGATTGCTGAATCTTTTTTTATAGCCGCACTAATATGTGCATCAACCAATGAGGTAACTGCTGCGCAGAGTATTCCTTTCCTTTGCTGTTTTTTTCTCTGCCGTTAGCAGTAGCCTTCCCTAAAAACTAATAACAATTGTTTGTATTAGTACTTTTTTAAAAAATATTTGTTATACCGCATACAGAATGTTAGCTGTGTTTTCGTTTTCCCTCTCCAGAATAGATACATTACCCCTCAGATGTTTCCTGCAAACGCAGTCCTACTTTTGCTAGCGTATATGCTTTATTGATGCTTCAGTTATATAAAGATCATCACTTCAATCAGCAATCTAAATAAGAGATAAGATGAGGTGATGTATATGCCATTCTGGTAAAATGATTAGACTGTTTTTCTTCTGGACAAAGTAATGGGAATTGAGATGTGGATAAAACAAAGCCAAAAGTTGTTTGCTCTTCCTTAATTATGCAGTCTCGTTTTGATACAAAACTACTCTTGTAGGATGATCTGTACAATTAGAACTCCCATTATTCAGGCACTCGATCAAGTCGTTCCTGTTACATCGTGTGTCTGGTCTCGACTTGGAATATGTTCATTATACTTGTTTCTGGTGTTCCCATCTCCGGTAGAAACATATTAGTGCAGCCATATATATGGACTGAAAAATATATCAAGTAAATTGTGTTTATTTCCAAGGGATCTTCAAATTTTGGCTTGAAAGGCATCGGGAACTTAGAAGTGGATGTCGACGTAAAGAATGGTATGGAGTTTGGACTATAAGTGAGGAGATTCTTACACTGCACTAAAAGATTTTTACTTTGATGTTCCCCTGAGATGCAGAATTTGGTCAGGGAAGACATATCACTTGCTCAATCAGAGGTTTTGCTAGTTATTAGCTGACTCCTTTTCCCACCATTTGGTACAAACATTAAGATAATGAATTGATTCTTCTTTTTTGTTCTTCCTGATGGTTTACATTGAAGCATGACATCTACATGTTAAAGATCTAAAAATTGTTCTTGATCTACAAATGGTTCATGTGCTTGCACTAAATTTGGAAGTGTTTTCTTTGCAGGCAGAGTTGGAAACTTGGAAGGACCTAGGAAGTTAATGTTACCATCATGCCAATCTATATAGATACTTTTGTTTAAAACTACTAGCTAGTCGTATGAATACAAAGTGATCATTTTGTATACTGAACACCTCATGTGGGTGGAAGATAGTTGACCCTAGCTTTGAAGATCCAGCAGGGTTCTCTTTTGTAAATGATAGATGGTTAACTGTACGAACCATGACACTTTTGGACAAATTTGTATATTACTCTATTTGAATGAGTTTGAACTGTGTTGAATGGATGTATTACTTGATGGACAAAATTTGTGTGTTCTAGTTGAATGAAGTTGAATCATGTTGAATGGATGCATTAATTCAATCATTTTCTACTGTAATGTGGTGTATATATGAATTAATTATTAGTTAGATCTATAATATTCTATACAAAAGTCTTACTCTCAGACTATCTATCGGCAAAAGTCTTACCCTCAGACTATCTGTCGGCAAAAGTCTTACCCTCAGACTATCTGTCGGCAAAAGTCTTACCCTCAGACTATCTGTCGGCAAAAGTCTTACCCTCAGACTATCTGTCGGCAAAAGTCTATCTGTCGAAAAAAGTATATCTGTCGGCAAAAGTCTTATAACATGGTCAGATAATCTGTCGGCAAAAAAATATCTGTCGGTAAATGTTTTTCCCGACAAGACTTCTTCCGACTGTTGTTTTCTGTCGGAAAAACTTTTGCCGACAAATAATGCGTCGCGCTACGTGGCTTTTACCGACAGATAGACTGTTGATGAAATTATGTTATGGTGTAGTGCCAGAAGAACAGATGCCGTTGTAAGCCATCGATTTGCAAGAGGATCTCACCTACAAGGAGCAGCCAGTGAAGATTTTGGATGTTGCAGAGCGCATCACGAGAAGCAAGATCATTCGTTTCTGCAAAGTTCAGTGGATCAACCATTCCGAAGAAGAAGCCACATGGGAGCGAGAAGAGGATCTGAAGTCCGAGTTTCCCCACCTATTCTCTAGCCAATCAGAGTCTCGGGGTCGAGATTCCATTTAAGGGGGGGAGGTTTGTAACATCCCAAAATTTGGAGTTTTGGAATGTTTAAAATGAAAAATGAACCATTTGCATTTTCTTGGAGTTAATCGAAGCTTAACTTGAATTTTCTAAAAATGAGAAGATTTAATTTGATTAATCTATGCATCAAATTAAAGGTTTCCAAGGAATTTTTATGTATTTTTGGAGATTTTTCGGAGTTTATTTGCTATTTATTCAATTTATTCGGATTTATTTGAATTTCTGGAATTTCTTTAATTGGAAAAATGTTTTTTATTCCAAATTTCTCCTCGAGCTGAATTGCCACGGCCCGTTCCTATTCCTTCGCCTTGACCCATCCCTATTTCTGCTTTCGGCCTAGCCTGGCTTCGCCTTTGTTTGCCCGACTTTGCGCCTTCATGACCTAACAAGCCCATTGCGCTCATTGTTCGAACCGATCGCTGCCACGAGTTCGGCTTAGATGGAGCCACATCGCTTGTGCTAGCACCGCCGACCGAAACCCTAAACCAGATGCGGCCATCCTCGTTTTTCGCATGGGCCCACCTCCCGAGGGCTATAAGTGCGCCGCCACACCATTCCCGAGAAAGCCTGATGTGCGCCACCACTTTTGGCCCTAGCCTTGCTGCCGGAGACGCCGCCGTCTTTCCCCGCGAGCTTCCCGAAGTTCGCCACCGCCTGTGCACCTTCTCCGCCATCTCCTGGGCTCTCTGGTGTGCCTTCGCCATCGCCGTTGGCACGGTTGAACTCGTCGGCTCCGGTACCAAATCACCAAAACCCGCTTCATCTTCTTCGGCTCCGGTGAAAAAGCACCGCTGCTCGCCGTCAATCTCCGCCGCTCGACCGTTCCCGTTCGATCTTCATCCTGCGCGCCAGATTGCGCCACATCCTCCCCGCCCACGTCTCCACTCCTCGGCCGTCCGATCCGGTCGCCGCCGACAGATGGCTGACGCGTGCCCACCTGGTCAGCTGCACTGTCAGTGCTTGCATGTGCACCGCGTCAATGCTGCGTGTGTTCCCAGTCAGCCGCTGCGTGTGCGCCCAGTCAGCCGCCGCGTCAGCCCTAGATCCCGCGTGGCGTCCACATCAGCGTGGCCCGCCACATCGCCTCGTGAACCCTCGGTAAACCCGGCCTACCGTAGACTGTCTCACTGACATGTGAGCCCCATGTGTCAGCAGCATTTCATTTTCCTTTTTCTGATTTTCCTAAAAATCCAAAATTCCAACCAATCAGGTTCTGCCATGTGTCACCCCTTGATTTTTCTCTGAATTAAATCTTTCGGAGGCTCGTTCTCGCTCATACGAACTCCGTTGATGCAATTCAAATTTATAAATTTTTCTAAAATCAATTTCTATCTTCTAGAGCTATTTATTTTCAATTTTGAGCTTATTTGAGTCTTTGTTTGGTATTTATTTGGTTTCGTTGTTTTCTTTTTCGGTGGACGTGAATTCCGAAGGAGCGAATGGAGACTTCAAAGACCAAGACTCAGTACTAGATCAGCAAGGCAAGTCGTAACCTTTGATTATGTTGAACCTATGCTTGCAAAGTTATTTTGTTTTGTACAATTGCATGCTATTTGTGTATCAATGCTTAGTTTTGGGAGTAGCTATTCACCTGATTGATGTTATGCCACCTTGACTATTAGAATGACATATACCTATTATTAACCTTAGGTTGGGACATTATTAGTTAGACATAATCATAATATCAACAGTGGGGTATCGTAGCTATGCTTAGACCTGCTTAGTCATACGATGGGATTCATATCACATACGAATTAATGTTAATCTTGACTTAATGAGATATTGAATTATGGCTATTGGCTACTACTGTAAAACTTGTTGTACCAAGGCAGGGGATGCCACTGGTCTTGGTTGAACAAAATGTTTTCCCTCGGGGCAAGTGATCGTGTAGTAAAGGGGGTGCTATCTAGCACATTGGGATGTGGTTGTCTTGCCTGAGATAACTTAAGGACTTAATCTTGTGCACCATTGAACTAGGCCTAATCGTGCAACCACAAGTCTGGTTTGGGACAGACCTAGCTAATTAATTTGCATTTTTTACTCTTGAGTACTGCCAATTGGATGTGTGGGTTTCGGGATGGACGGGTAGATTCACTTGGCTCAAGAGGGAGCCCCGAGGGGCGAAACCTTAGAGGGCAGTACCGAGTTTAGACGTGCATTGTAAAGGCTTTGTCATGATATCTCTGTGACACACCAAAGGAAGTGTGTTAATATCGATTGCACCAAGAGATGTTCATGTCTTGTGGGTAAAGCTGTATAACCTCTACAGAGTGTAAAACTATTCGAATAGTCGTGTCCGCGGTCATGGACAAGCCCGGGGATTTGACACGGGGTATAGAGTGTTTCATGAAATGTGGAATTGTTGGGATGAGAACGGGGAGTTCACTGTTGTTTTGTTGTCACAAGCTATACTGTTGAATTTGATGGTTGATACTTGTTTCGAATGATGTAGGGTGATGCCTCGCCATTCTGTTCATGTTGTTTACCATTGATTTACCAGTTATTTATTATTGTTTTTATCAAATCTGCCTTCAATCTACTTATTGTATTTAAATTCAAGTTATTGCTTTCTGCAAATGAACCATATGACTATCCTTTGTCAAGCCGTGCATGAATATATTGCATCATTTCCCTACGGCTTGCTGAGTACGTTTTGTACTCACGGCTTTACGCCCTTGTTGTTCAGTTGCTGAGGAAGGACCAGGTAATGAATATCAAGAGGAGGAGTACTATAAAGACTATGTCGACTAGGAAGGCATTTCCCCAGATGATTGCATGTGGCATGTCGAATGGCCCAAGTTATCTTATTTTCGCTGTAACAGTTTTATTTGTTTCTTAAGCCATGAGGCATTAGTGTATGAACTTTGACCATAAGGTCGTTTGCTTTATTCAATAATAATTTGCTTCTTCTTAGTTATTTCAATGTATGGAATGATATGTCATCTATGTTTCCACTGTGTGCACTAGCGTGATCCTGGACTAGTGCAGTATACATAGAGGGTTTCGGATTTGCATATCTGGGTCCCGAGAAAGGTCTTAAAAACACTATGGGTTCGTCGGGTACGGGTATGTGATGCGTACAAACGAGAGAACTTTACTTTGCACTGCTTGTTGTTCTATTCTATGAATGATTTTGATGCCCTTGCTAACCTGTCGGGCAAGAGTATGAAAGGAGCTAAAGCCTATACTCACTACTTAGATAATACCGAGAGTGTGTGACTAAATAACTCATAGGAAACTGTGAATATGACTCACCATAGGTCCTTTTGGAGGAATCACCCATACCGTATGATGAAGAAATAATTCAATGAAAAGAATGAGGAAGGTTCAGCTTTAAGTCCTTCAAGTGGAAGAGATGTTTATGATATAGTTAAGGATCTGGATATTGTGCTTAGAAAGAGACATAAATGGAGGACCCGTGAGAAGAGTATATATACGAAGAGATCAATATTTTGGGACCTACCTTATTGAGAGCACCTAGAAGTTCGCTACTATAGTGACATCGTGCTCGTAGAGAAGAATGTATGTGATAGCTTGAATGTACTGCAAATAGGCTTGTTACACTCTATCAAAGGCCAAGAGAATTGAACTATACCAGTGCTTGCATAGTGTGAAAGATCATCTGGTTACTCCTCCAACATGAACAGATTTGTTTCGATACAAGAATTGAAATTAATTGGCTTGAAGTCTTATGATTGTTATCTGTTGATGACACAGATGTTCCTTGAAGCAATTATGAATATTTTGATAATCAAGATCCAGGAGAAAATTATGAGGTTGTCTTATTTCTTTAACACAATTGTTCAGAAGGTCACCGATCCCAAAGGCCTAGATGCTCTTCCCGCTGAGGTGGTTATGGCTATATCGATGTATTTCCCTCCATCGTTTTTTGATGTCATGGTCCATCTTATTGTTCATCTTGTGAGAGGGAAAAAGATGTGCAGGTCTGTGTTACTGTGTAGCATTTACTCGTTCAAGATTTACATAGGAATTCATAAGTCCTACGTACAGAATTGATCTCAGTTGGAGGGTAGCATTGTCAAACGTTATTCCACCGAAGAGGTTGTTGAATTTTGCATTGATTACATGGCATAGGTTGAACAAATATGTGTGCCTTAATCTCAGTATGAGGGGAGGCTCGAGGGTATCAAGACCATCACAAGGAAAGCAATCATGCTTGATCCCATTGCATGTACTCAAGCCCATTTTACGGTTTCGTAACACATGGCTATATTGTTCCCATATATCAACAAGCACAAGCATGATAGGAGTCTTGGATCTTGAGACAACACAACCTTCAGTTCAACAAATTGTTGAAGGAGTGACCCATCACTGGGAGCTTATTAGGTGATACGCTAACATGGCTCACAAAAGGCCAACATTTACAGTTGTGACATGGAAATGATACGACTTAATTCGATACACAATTTACATGAGAGATCAGAATATAAAGTGCACAAACTAGAATAGCAGTGTCTGCACAGATGCTATAATACCATTAGGTTGACAAGGAGCTTCTACTACAGGTTTATAGAGGAGATTTGAGAGCTAGACTATATACTTTTCTGGATTTCCTTATTTCGGTGCCGTTGGGTCTACCTCCAGTAGGTGAAGATTGACAAGTAGAGTGTCACTGCTATGAACCTCGAACGTGTCAGATATAAAGACGAATTATTTGTACTCGCTAACCAAGTCATTTAAGTCTCTATGTAACTGACCTGTCCAAGAAGAAGCACAACGTAGTTATTCAGTGAAAAAGAAGGATTGTCAGAATTAAGAATGTAGAAGATGAGGAAGAATACAATCAATTTGATGAGTTACCTTGTAATATTGCGAAACCTCGCTCCAAATTTTGGGCCTTCTGTCGGGTGAGCTTTGGCCCGTCTGACTGGTAATCTCAAGGGTGGCTGGCCCATTTAGGAGTGTTAGGGTTAAGGGTTTTAGGAGTGGGAGGGGTTTTTCTGGAATTTCCCCTCCTCACCTACCTTTTCCACCTAACCTCATCTCTTTTCCTTGTGTGTGTGGCTGAAAATCTGGGTGGGCAGTTCTTTGTCCCTAGCCTGCAGACTGCTCTCCTCTCCCTTCTCTGGTGGATCGCTCCAGAGGCTGGCGCCTTCTCCCCAGTCTCCAGCCGGCGTTGCCCCTGCCTATTCCCCTGCCGGCCGCCGCCTCCCTTCCCCTCCCCTGGCTCCCTCCTGCCTCCAGGTCGAGGCCGAGCGCCGCTCCTGGACTCCCTCCCTGGCTGGCGCTCCACCTCCAGCAGCCAAAGCAAAGAAGACACCACCACCAGAAGAATGAAGTAGCACCAGAAGCAGCGGAAGAAGATCGGCAGAAGATAGAAGCAGAGATTGCCCTCCCCCTTGCCTTCTTGTGGTGAGAGCTCAAACAATTGAAATTGTGGTATTTGGTTTCTTTGTGCATGCCATGTGTTTGATGAAATGCCTAGAAGGTTTATGTTATGGTATCACAGTGATTTAAGTGTGCAAGGTTGAGAGATGGGCTTGAAATGCAAGAATCGATGCATTGCTAAATTTATGTGTATGAATCCGATCGCAACAGAGAGTATTAAGTTGTTTTCTGAATTCATATGAGCAATGGATGGTAGGCCATGTGTTATTGAGTTAACCAATTTATGTGGTTTGTTGCCTTAAGCTGTATTACTTGTATGTGTTCTCAATTCAGACTTTCCCTACTCTTGGGAGGTCATGCTGATGTTGATACCTTATTATACCTATTCCTAACACAGTATGATTGTAAGGCTACATTGTTCATTTTATTGAGATATAGAATCTGGTTGATGATCTTGAATTGACAGTTTATATGCTCATGATTTAGGTGTGTAGTTTTTGTGCAAGGTGATTTATGGTTGTAAAAAGATGTGCTTAGTCTTGAATGGTATGTACTGACTCTGAAGTCTTTCTGTGAGCATGCATGTGCAGGTTTGCTGTTTTAGTTCTTGTGTTTAATTATCATAAATGTACCCTAGAAGGTGTAATTGATCTGCCATAAGCCAAAAAGGAAGATATGTACATTTGTGTTTGTGATAGCGGTGCCTAGGGGTTAAGGTATTAGCAGTAGCAGCTGAGTATGAGTGACTGCTGATCATGCTTTAGATCAGAGGGTATGCTATAGTTGATTTTGACACAACCATTTATTTATGCAACATGTCCTAAATTGATAAATGTGCTGAAGTTTTTCCTTATAACAAAATTTTGTGTGTGTGTTGCCACTATCTAAATATCTACTGCTAAGGCCATGTTGCTGCAATTTGTCATCTTCTTAATCTACCATATCGTGTTTGGGCGATTGCACTGCCCAATTAATGTTGCACAACACCAAGTAATGCGATTCAAATGCATAATTTCTATTTGCTTATATCACCCATTACCTATGTATGCTAAGAGAAGAATAAAGACTTTGATTGAAGTCTGGTACCTTTTGGTTTGTGGAGGAATGTAGAGAGAGGGAGAGTTTGCAGGAGAAGGATAGATGACCATCTCTTTACCATGCCCTCATGGCCTGTTCCTTTACCTTGCAGCAAAGAGGAACCAAGGAGGTGGTGCAGAAATGGGGAGGAGTGGCCTCTTCATTGCGCACCACTCCACTCCCTGCTGCGAAAGGCAAGTACATCGTGTTATTGAGTGTGGTTGTGTGTTCATATGTGGTGCTCCTTAATTTAATTATTGCTCTGCTAATTCGATGAACTCTAATTGAAAATGGGCTTTTAGTAAGGTTGATTATAATAAGTATATTGTTCGAGTGAATGGGGTTAACATGAGCTTGTTTTAAATGGTTAAGTCATTTCTAGAGATAGTATATGTGAGAATTTACTTTGTGCTATTAAATTTTAATCATAAGACTGTATCCGTACCAAAGGTTCTCTTTGGAGGAGTCTTGGGTTGCACTTCAGGTCAAACCGGTTCTTTCTGTCAGGAGCGGAAGTTCCGATGTGGAACCGGAAGTTCCGGCTTGGCTTGGAGGCATCTGGAAGTCCCGGATTTGTCGTGGGTGGGTTGTGCGAATTATGCAGATAGAAAAGGTGTTCCAAACCTGTGATGAGGAGGGTGGATGAAGGTTAGCAAATGGAAAGTGAGTATTTAATTTCAAGTGTATTGGGCTGAACATGGCTCGGTGGCCGTATGATTTAATTGCATGGCAGAAACGCTGTAATGTGTTGCCATATCTTATGGTTGCATCTGATTAGTCTAGTATCACTGGCAACTTATGAATGTGAGAATTGGCTATGTTTATGTATGTGGTTATGGCTATGTTAGTGTTGGCACTGAATGAAGGGTTGCATTTCATTTATGTAAATTGCATTGTGCATTCATTAAAGGAAGAGGCGACCCATTCTGCTGTGGGCCTCTGTGTTCACACGTAGTGAACACGAAAGTCCTACCTCGTAGTCCTATTCATCGAGGTGAATGGGAGCGAGACAGTAAGAGTAGGCACCTTCCACGGGATGGAAGGGACGTGAGGGTGCACACCAACGGGTGGGCACTCGGTAGTACCGGTACGTGCATCAAAGAGAGCATTCATGTCGCATTGTATTCTAATGATGATTTTGAGTTAAATGGAAAGGTGTTGAGTTGGGATCGAGTTGTGGGCTCGTCCAAAAAGATTAAAGAGGTGTGTGTAAGAATTTAGTAATGAAGGGAAGCAGGTGAGCATGCATGATGCACTACATGATTCTAGAAGTGTGATGGATTATTTCATATTCTGTATTTTCATGTATGGTTGCAGGATATAATTTATGTTTTTAGGTTATAAATTATACTTCATTGTCATGGAGTTGTGAACTCCATCAAAGACGAGTATGGGGTTGGTTTTGGAGTATTAGTTGTGATACTTCTATTTTAACGGTTTGCTGTACTTATTAAAGAATGGTTGTTATGCTCAGTAGGAAATGCGATTGATTATGAATTTATTCGTTGATGTACTTCGTTGAGTCATTGACTCACGCTTGTTGTTTGTGTTGTTGCAGGTACATTGAAACCGGCATGCTTGGATGGGAGTAGTAGCACGTGCACGACTTCGGTCACCACCACCTCATTTAATTAATTCATAAAGCCTGGTTGTATTTAAGTCAGTTGTAATCTGTTGTTCGTTGTGGCGTAATTTACTAATTGCCGGTTGGATGTGTGATTGATTATCTAAGGATCTGCTAGAATGTTTCATCCTGGTTATGTGTGATTGATATATTAACTGCAACTGTTTATTTGTCTGCTGAGTGGATGTCCTATTTTCTAGAGTGGTCATGTCGAAATTTTGTAAATTTTGGTGGCTTAGTTTTTAAGCCGGTTTGTAAGAGCATAGAGGTTGACTTCAGTCTTTTCGTAGAGGTGATGGGCTTTAGGTTTGGTTTGGTAATTCTTCGTTCAATTGAGCTTGCTTTCGGAGAATTTCTTTTGTGTGTTGTTAACCCTTCGGACATGTGTGCGTCCGAGGTGTGTCAGTTGGTACTTAGGGTGTTGGTGGCATCTGTGGTGCATTTGCCGCCAGGGTGTTACATACCTCCTATTGGAAATGGTATAATGGTTGAGGAAGAACAACCTAAGGAAGCTAGCTAATACACGTGTTGATCAACGTGAAGGGTTAATTTTTGTAGAAAAGAATAAGCGAGTGGAGTTATTATGAGGTCATCTATTTTTCATTGCTTGAATACTAAATCTATAAATTTACTGAGTATAGAACTCAATTTACTGAATTTATAAAATGCTGAAGTTTGCTACTAGTAAAATATTATGTTAATGAGTATACACTATCATGCTACATTTAACCATCAAAATATTATGTAAGTCTACGAACTCACATCACAGACGGTTCTAAATCGAACCATCTATGATACACACACACACACACACACACACACACACACATATATATATATATATATATATATATATATATATATATATAACAAACGGTTCTATATTTGAATAGACGGTTCTAATATAGAACCGTCTATGATACATATATATCATAGAAGGTTTAATATTAGAATCGTCTATGATAAGGTGCTATATATATATAACTAGGGTTTGTAACCGCTCGCCGCACTCCTCACTCAAACAACCTTGTGCCAACCCATGACCCTGTGCGCCATCATCCTCTCTTTGAGCCCATGTGCTATCATCCTCCTCGCTCCCATGTTGCGTTGTCCCCAACTCAGTTGTCCTCGAGCCCGTGCACCATCGTCATGCCTTGCTTAGTCATCAGAATAAGCTTTGAGTGCTTGTTCCCTATGAGTGTTCTTTGATCATTCTCACTGTTTGCTACATTTTAATGCTCACTGATGTAATTAGAGTCTGTTGAAGCTGAGTTAAACAATTTTAGTAGTAATCTTGGCCTTGATCTGGATGGTTACCTTTTGTTAATGTTAGAAAGTATTAATGTGATATTTCATTGACTATAAGATTGATGTTCATAAGATTATCACCGCATATCTTGACTAACTTGTGGTTGTAGTTCTAATATTTAGTCGCTGGTCTTGTTCGGTTAGGTCTGTCATATTGATATTCCCATGTTATGTCTTGACCGAACATACTATTATGAACTTGTTTCATTTGAATAAACAAACTTTGATATTTAATGCTTTATGATGTATAATTTATGAAGGTGAGAGTTTAAGGCCTTATTTTCTTAGATAATTGTTTAATTCAACTAGTGATCAATTGATCCCGATATAGCGGAGGTAGGAGATTAATCTGTAGCAATCCTACACCTTGTGGTGAGGAGGCCGAATGTCTAACTAGGGGTGGACATTTTTAAACTAAAACCCAATTATTGAATCAAATAGAACTAAATTAATCAATTATTTTAGTTTTTTTTAGTTTTTGGATTTTGTTTCGTTTTTGTTTTGGTATAATTTGGTTTTCGTTGTTCGGTTCGGTTTTTTATTTCAAAAAACAAAATAACCGAATAGCCTAGGTACAATACCACTTTTATAATGTTCTTCCTAAAGCCACTAAACAATTCTTATATTCTAATACATTTATGCATTTGTTTGGTATATTCATATATTCTATTATGCTTATATTGTAATGACTTGTGAATATTGCATGGGTTCATTCCTACTCTGCGTTGTTATATGAGAAGGATTAAATCTAATCTACGTAATGTTTATTCATATTTTGGTTAATTGAAAAACCGAATTAATCGAACCGAAATATTTTGGTTAATTCGGTTCGGTTTTTTATTTTGGTCTGAGAAATTCGGTTGCTAGTTTCTAAAAACCAAATTATTTTAAAATGAAAAAACCAAAGCAATCAAATGAAAAAAACCGAATGCCTACCTCTAGGTCTAACCTTAGTAGCCTGACACTTGAGAACACTCTATCTTTCAATTATTTATTAATTTATCATAATAAATTTGCTTATGCTGCAATTATTCCAATAATCAGATAGCCTAAGTAACTTGTTCTTACCAGAGACAACATCTAAAATAATTTATGGCTTTTAATTCCATAAACTATCTCATTTAACTTTCATTAGCTAATATTACAAAATGTGATGTGTGTACATATATGTGTTCATGTAAATAGCTGAGTATAGTAAATAGAAATTGGGCTTAAGGTTAGGGAATGCTCCCATGCGCATGGTCTGTGGCATGTTTGGATGCGTGTATCCATGCATGGCTCGAGTGCGTAGTCTTGAGGAGTTCTTGGTGCTTGGACACCAAGCTTCACTATCGTTCTTCTTACTTTCTTGTTTATGCGTTATCATATATTTTATTCTATGAGAATTAGGTAGATTGAGTCATGTTGATGCTGAAATGAAGTGGCGAAAGAGAGCAAGACAATCTAATTTACTTTTGTCTACTTTAAACAAAACTATATCACCCTCTGTAAATAGTAATACATCTCATCTTGTAAATAAGTTCTGATAATAATAACAATATATCTTCATAATAATAGAATACCAAATGAGAGGACTAGACATGCATGTCTTCTTAATAATTAATTCCTACCAAGTACCAACATTGTATGTCCTCTTGTAATCTGATGAGTTTTACCTGGTTCAAGGTTTTGCCAATGTTGTTACAATACTTTGGCTAGTGGATCATAATTCAATCTCTTATGCATTGATATTAGATAATATCATATTTTAGTATCAATGACATTTGATATATATAGTTATGTCTTTGTTATTCTCTAGTTATTGATTGTGCTTGGAGTTAAAGTAAATAGAATTTTCTAATACCGCATTATTTCAAACATTATGTCCATTAAAATGGTCTTTTATGACCTAAAATAGTCCAATTAAAAAGAAGATGACGTTCTCTCATTCCTTGTTGCTAAATGGATCTATTAAGCCGTAGATAGGAAAATAAAGGCACAGGTCAGGAAGAGTAAATAAAAGGACTTACAGCTGATATACCATCACAGTGGTTGATCCACAGGACAGGGAACCTACCCAACCTCTGAAGGTAGCGGCAACATTCTAGAGATTGTGCTGGATAGTTGGACAGTAACGGGTCCCCATCACATATCTATCCTAGAAGTCCCTGACTGATGAGGAGCACAACAACCTAGTGACAGAAATTTTTGCATCGTTCGTGATCCCAGGAGATGCCGAGTACATAGTGTGACGGTATGCATTGCAAGTGGCGGCAAAGACGTCAAAGAACTTTAAGAACATACTTGTCACAAATTACATCAATGAGGAAATAACTCTTTGTCTATGTATGGGTTCGTCGATGAAGATGTATGGCAACAAATTGTGGAGATGAAGATGGTGGAAGAATTTGACTACCAAAGTGAAGTGCACAAGACCCTCCAAGCAAGAAACACCCACCCCCATAGACTCGACACCGGTGGGTGCATGGATAAGAGCGTGCAATGGAGGAGGGAGGATGAGGAGGCCTCCTTGCCATTTGCCTCGATCGTTGACTAGCACGCCTGAAACTGTCTAAGATCAAGGTCACATGCCACATCTTCTGGTAAGATATCGAACTTCCTAGTTTGTAATTAGTCCATAACTTCATAAGTCAAATAACATGTCAGGATCTTGTAGGTAGCATTGAGTACATAATTTTCCAAAGGCTCTTTTATCCAAGATAGGGAGAAAGATGTACTCTCTATTTTTGTTCCTCTAAAAATGGGATTCCTAGACCACTCTGAAAAATACTGAAGTAGGAAGAGAGTGAAAGCCAAGCACAATAAATGGCTAGTAGAAAGATTGGGGAAAGGATGGGAGATGAATTCAATAATCAGATAAGAAACCTTGAGGAAAGGTTGAATAATTTGCTAAGATGGCCCATGCAAGCCCCTAACATATCTATGCAATTCAACCTCGCTAACTATCTGAACAGCTATGCATCTACCGTTCACATAGAAGAAGATATGGAAAATTTCCTATCGATGACATCAAGGTAATATATATCTCTTGAATGCTTAATAGATAGACCTATTGGATGCCTTAGCTAATTGTGTACCATTATGTAGGTTACCATGCAGTGCAATGTCAAAGTGAGGCTTGCTAGTTGTTTCATTGCCCTTCAGGCTGCTTAAGGGCTCATGTATTCATCCAATCGAGAGGCATTGTGCATGGTAGTCCGATAGCACTGGATATTGTGAAGGTCAATGTGTACGGTGTTCAAGAAGGCTTCAGGGCCGTCACGCTTCAGATGTCCCAAACACTGAGATTGTAACACTAGGGGATGCCATTCTCACATTCATCCAATGGCCCAGTAGCGACATCTTCCTCGACGCCCATTCTCCATCATCGGAGGTACCCGCACTACCAAATTCACCTATTGCACCAATGTAGGCCACCAAATCGATTGTCATGCTTTGTGCATCATTCCTAGACACCCATCTTGCACCACCGGATGTACCCGTACTACTGGAACCACATAGTGTATAGAAGCAGGTCACCAAATCAGCTACCATGCCCTGTGCATCACAGATTGGTACATCACTTTGTGCCAGTTGTCTCCCATGAAGACGACCTATGGTAGAAAGCGAGACAAGGGCAAATTGGGGTAGATCATTGAGACCCCTGACTATCCATTTGCCTTGTTGGCCCGGAGATACGAGCTAGGAGAGCCTTTCATAATGGGAGAGCACATACAAAAACTTTCATTGGTTTGCATCATATTGTATGATTGGTACATAGAACAAGCCAACAAGATGGTGGTAGAATGGATATCGAGTATCCCAGTCAGCTTCAAGTAGGAGCATCTGTTGAACCAGTCATTGGGGGTTTTCTTCAGGTTTGACTTCAATAACTTGTTCAATCTCTACAGCCTCGACACCTAGCTCTTCAGATGCTAGATATTGTAAGTGCGTGCAATCATGATCTACATTGGTACACATATGTTCTCGAAGCAAATAATGGACAAAAATTTAAAAGTCATCGAGAATTACATGGAAGAAGCATTGGTGGCTCAACACGAAACAGATTACATACTTTTACCCTACAACCTGGGGTAAGTGTGGCACTTTGAATTGTACTTTACTAGTTATGTGCCCGTGCATTGCAACAGAAACTCAATTTGTAACAAAAAATTTATTTGCAAAGAGCACTACCTTTAGTTATGTTTCAATAGTAAGAAAGGCTTGTTCCTCCGAAGAGATTTGACTATTGGGTTAAATCCCCTTCCATCTCAGTCGTTCATATCAAATCCAACAGATCAGGTACTCTAGAGAAGAACGGACGACCGCCACCAACTCCTAAATTGAAGTATTAGAGATATGCAACACAAAGTTACCCTACTTTCTATACTTTGATTTGTACTTTACACGCAACACGAAGTTAGGTTAAATGGCTATGGCGACATACTTGTGTAGGTTTAACTGTGTTCTAATTATAATTCAACCAAGAAAGAACTGGGTTATCTACCTTGATTCCTTACAGAGTGGCAACCACAATTTGAAGCCTATTGCAAAATTACTCAACAGGTAATCACATTTCCTCCATAGATAACTCTCGTATAGGTCGTCAAGGTGTACATTACTCATGGAATGGCTGAGGCTTACTTTTTGGAATCACGTAGGTTATTCAAAGTGTACAGGGCTCATGGAGGGCCATCCAAGGATGGGTCAAAGCTGAACCATGATTTTAAGTTTCTAGTATTCGCTAGTACAAAATAGTCTTATATCATACTTCATAATAATACCTTCGAAACTAACTAATTCTATTTTTGCAGTACCACCAGTAGGGAAAGGGAAATAACCTATGTGGATTCTACGTTCGCCACAACATGCAATTCATCATCGGTACAAAGAAGACGAGTGTGTAATATTTCAAATGTTGTGTAATATTTCAAAAAATAGCCCACATGGCTAAAATTTGTAGATTTTTTGGGCTATTTTGACCATGTGGGCTATTTTTGCACCCTAGAGGCTGGCTTTCTTAGCCCATGTGTGGGGAGGTTCCTAGTAAAACCCTAGCCCTCTCCTCCCACCTCTCCCCACCCTTTCGACCTCCTCCCTACAATAGCCGTACTACCTACCCTTGGAGCAGTAGTTCTGTAATACTCTACATAATTTTAGAGTTGTTTTGGGCTTTGTGGGGGAAAATCATCCATCCTTCCTTATCCCCTTGCACCCCCACACTCCCAGCCGACCATTCCTTTTTCCCCAGCCCGACTCCTCTCTATCTGTTGGCTCTCCCATGGCGCCTCCCTCCTGAACCTCCCTCTTCCTTGGGCACAGCTCCCTAGTCCTCCTCCCCATTTGGCAGCTGGGCACCTCCCTCCCCTGGCCTTCTTCTCCCTTGGGCGCCTCCCTCCCTCCCTCCTTGGTGCAGCCGAGCAACAGCACCCTCACTCCTCCCTTGCTTCCTCCTCTAGGTGAGTAGTTCTTCCCCATGGATGATTGCTTTGGAGCTTGGTTTGGAGGCCCTTGACTGGTTTATTTGGGTTCTAGGGTTCCTAGATGTGAAAATTTTGGGGGGAGACTAGCCCTAGAATGGAGGGAACCCTGTACTGTTTTCGAGCAAATTCGTCACTAGTTTTGTAGCGTCTATTTGGGGTAATGTCATTTTCTAAATATTTGGCTATAGATAAAGTTGTAGATCGTCGAATCCCCTTTCATTTGAGTACAAGAATGCTAAAATCCAATCAGCCAATTGAAACTTATCTATTTTTGGTGTTGGCTGTCCAGATTTAGTTGTGGATGGCACCCGAAATATTCAACTGAAGATTAGATATAGCTACAGGCCGAATTAGGATTTTTGGTTGCCAAGAGAAATGTAGGAAATTTCCTGTATATTTAGAAAATATATTTTTTCCCTTGATTTGGAGTTAGGAATAGAAAGTTATGGCCAGTTGAAGTTGCTATCCAGAACTACAATTTCTGCTGTAAGTTCAGAGGGCAGTTTGAGGACTTTTCCTTCAGGTGCTGAACAAATGGCTATGGGGTAACTATAGGTTATCCTTTTGTGGTCATTTGGAGCCCAAGAATGCAAATTTTTACTTAGCCAATTAAAAGTTATATTTATTTTAGTGCCTGCTGTTCAGAATCTACTGTTAATGCATATAACCTCTGTTCATCTCTAATCTGGGAATTAGTAATACATATTTATAATAAATGGCTATAATAGAGTTGTATATTATCATCTTGTGATCAATTAGAATTTGAGTTCACTCAATTTGGTTCAACCATTGAAAAGTTATGCAAGTTTTACCTTTTGCTGTCCAAATTGTGGCTAGTAGCAGATTCAACTTTGTGCAGTGATTAAGGACAAGTTAAAGGCCGAGTTGGAATTTGCAATTGTCTAGAGATAGATGGGAATTTTAGTGTAGATGTTTAAAATGTCTTTCTTTGCTTAATTTGAAGTTGTTTAGCAATAGTTGTGCTATGGCGAAGTGGACTATCCAAACCTGTTTTGTATGAATTCAGAGTTTGGGACAAATTTTGAGTTAGGGAGTAAATGTGTTGTTTGTTGTTGTTTGTTGACCGTAGAACTTGTGAATTTGAGTACGTAATCGTGTTTCCAGGTGGTATAGCTTCGGGAGTGGCTTCTTTTTCCGGCCACTTCACTTCTTGCGGTTAAAGGCAAGTGCATGTAAAACAGTAGGATGATTTGGTGGTATTTAATGTTAAAACTTAATATCCTGTTCCTTTTTCTTACTGTTGTTGATTGATCATACTTACTTATATGACAAATATGAAATGCTTATGAGATGAAAGGTATTGGTGGATTGTTAAATGAATGTGTAAGGTATATAATAAGAAGCAATGTATCATTCTCATTCATATCCAAGAAATTGCATGGGCCAGGTCGGTGAGAAGTCATAACTAATCCGGTGAGGTCGGTAAGAAAGTTATGACTAATCTGGAGCGCCACAGAGAAAGTCCTACATCGTAATCCCATCCGTCGAGGTGGATGGGAGCGAGACAGTAACAGTAGGCACCTCCACGGGATGGAGGTAAAGGGTGAATATCGACGGGTGTTCCCACAGCTATACCGGTATAAGTCTTAAAAGGTGCATATAAGCATTCATGCATATCCGCATTGCTTGGCATTACTATTAATGGCTATTGTGATAAGTGGTAATGTGTAGGGTGGGATAGGGCCGTGGGCTCACCCAAAAGTATTTAATAAGATATGTGACAAATTGTGTTTAATATGGTTATGTCGGATGCATTGTTTGGTACTATTAAATGATGGATGACAACTGATGATCCTTGAGTTGAGGGTAATTTACAGGTTAAGAATGGATCGAGTCGTGAACTCATCCAATGTTGTCTAATGAGGTATGTGAAATAAGTGAGCAATGTAGTGATGAGGTAATGGATGGTGATTTCTTTGTTTATGTACTTGTTAATTTGGTATAGTAGATAGGAGCATGTTACTGATTTAAATACTTTAATTGGTATTGATATTATTACTTGTTGCACTTTGCTGAGTCTTTGAACTCACGCTTGCTTGTTTAATGTTTTTAGGTACTCTGAGGAGATCTCACAGGAATGGGAAATTGCTCACGACACTCACTTCATGACATGCTTAATTGATACCTTAGAAGTGTGTTCACCTTGATAATTAATGTTAGACCATTGTGTCATTATGGTTGGGAATTAAGCTTTATGTTAGTTCGCAGTTAATTCACTCTTGTTGGAGTTATTGTTTCTTTCTGTGTTGTACTTTGATTATTGTAAGCCTCGTCGTGTAGTTAAGTTATTGTTGCTTCTCCCTGTTAGTATGCTTAGTTATGTTCTTAGTTGGTCATGATGGTTCATGGATACCATGACCTGTTGTTGTTGTCATTATTCGATTGCTTATATCATTGTATTTATCGTATATTGTTTTACTTGTCTACTGAATGAATGTCCACTATTCTAGGGGAGGTGCTGCCGAAATTTTTAATAAGTTTGGTAACCTCCTAGTTGTTCGCTTGCTTTGCTAAGATTTATTCCTAGTGTTTTGTAATGGTTGGTGCTAGAGAGTGTATCATTCGGGGCACGGGGTGCCGGGGTGCTACAGTTGGTATCAGAGCGGGCTTCAGGTCTGTAGTGATTGGAGTTAGCAAATTACTCTAGAGTAAACTAAAATTTTGCTTTGTGAAATTAGAAACATGGCTTAGTATTAACCTTTAAAAGTTGGCCTTATGGCAATAACTTTAAAATTGGAGATAGATTGGTTAATTAACTTAAAACTTGACACACTTTGTTGCACAGTAGGTTTGGGTTGGGAATTTTCCGCATTGCGCTTCAATGCTTTATCTGAGGTTTAATGTTATGATGATGCGTGTTGTTATGTTGGTGAGTTAATTTGGGCCAAAGGGTTTCGGTCACCTTCTTCTGTTGTGGAGTGACCATGGTAGTGGCCAGGGTGGTGGTTGTGGTTGGGTAAAGCCACAGCTGGAAGTTTGGAGCCTCTCGTAGGTAAGAGTCGTCGTCTTTTGCGATAAGGTTTAGAGAGTGGATGGAATTTGTTGGTTTCTTTTGGTTTCATTGGTTGAAGTCAAATTAGAAAAGTTTGGTGGTGGATCCTTTAGGATTTCTTTTACCATTCTATTGACCGGTTTGGTTGATTTATTTTGGTCTTTTCTAGTTGGGAACAAAGGAAAGGTGTTTGGTAATGAGTATTCGCTGATTGTTCTTTCGTCGGTTTTTGGTTTTGTCTTCTTTGGTTGAAGACAGAGAAGAAGAGTTTAGTGTTGCGCCCCTTTTGGTCACCTTTTCAGTTTTGAAAGCCAGGTTATTGTTGGTTGCTTTACAGAGAACGTTATCGATTTATTCTTGGTGTTATGGTTTTATCAGAAAAAGATCTGGTTGGTTGTTTGGTTTTTCCCCCTTGCACTTATCTTCCTTTGTGGAAGTTGTAAATTTTGAGATTTGTTGAAGATCTTTTGCATGCTAGAGTCTGGGGATTTGAGAGTTGAGCTCTCTTGCAATTTTTGTTTGGGTTTTTCTAGAAAGGAGAAACTGTTTATCGGTGTTCATTCATGCTTAAGAGCTGTGATTTCCTATTGTAACACCCCGGCACCAAACGCACCGCGAATGCTATCAGAAGACCCTAAATGATGCTTACAACACTCCGGAACCATACTTGTCCAGAGTGTCCCCAACAAGACCCAAGAAATAAAAACTCGACAAAGATGTTTAATTGAACTAAGAACTCAACGAACGAGTCACTAAACCTTTTACCTCTACTAAAAGACTGAAACCGACCTTGAAACTCTCTAAACCGGCTTAAAACTAAGGCACCGAAAATTACAAAATTTTGGCATGACCTCTCTAGAAAGTAGGACATCCACTCAGTAGACAGAAACATTTGCAGTTATATGATATCATTCTAGCAGGTCCTTAGTTAACCAATCACACATCCAACAGAAATTAATAAACTCCACCATGACGAACAACACATTACAACCGCATTAGTTATATCTAGACTTAACAAATGGGTTAAATAGATTGTTGGAGATCGAGTCGTGCACGTGATACTACTCCCAACCAGACGAGCCAGCTTCAAAGAACCTAAAACAAGAAACAACAAGCATGAGTCCAAGACTCAACAAAGTGCATCAAGTATGAAAAGTAAGGAATTCGACTAAAATACAACTGCTTCAAGACATAAAGTAACAGTTCCTTTAATTGACATCCATAAATAAAGGAAGCAGTTTGAATTCATATATATAAATCCAAAACGTAAGAACAGAATTACTTTATCATTTACATAACCATTACTTAATTGAAATCATCCGGTAACAGAAGCAGTAACTAACTCCACTTACCACAACCAACTCGAAAAATGTACAAAACCTTACCCATGCCTCAGTAATCATGCCTGGATGAGCCCACGACTCAATCCTCAACCTGTTCTTTCCATTCTCATCAATCAACATTTATCAATTGCAACACAAAATACAATGAAATGCTTTTATGCTTTCATGCTCAAAATGGAATCTTTTAGCCTATACCGGTATAGCAGAGTGCACACCCGTCGGTGTGCACCTTCTCATTCCCAACCATCCCGTGGCGGGGCCTACTCTTACTGACTCGCTCCCATCCGTGGATGGGACTACGAGGTAGGACTTTTGTGCTCACTACATGTGAGCACAGAGGCCCACATCAATATGGGTCGTCTCTTCCATCATGAATGCACATTTGCAAATGATGCTCATAAACAAATCATACATGGCATCATAATTATTTGCTCTTAACTCTGACCAAACATAAACATATGCATAGCAAGGATATCATCACCTGCAGGTCATAGCAATTGTTATTTTCATATTATGAACAACTCTCTAGCGATGCTCATACCATAACTTGACATTTACATCTTTAATAGCATTTCATACTCTTGAGGCAAGTAAGTAATCGAAATAATACCCCAACTAAGATTTAGGGGATGCGCTTGCATCAAATCACTCTACATTTTCATAACAAGGCAATCATCCTACTAAACGGGCTTAGAAACACAACTTCAATCATAGCGTAAGCATAAGCATAACACAAGCCATCAACTTAATACCCTAGTAAGGATATAAGGGTTACACTTGCAATATTCATGTCAAGGTGGAATTTACATTCGTTACTAGCAATTGCATAACCACAACCATAAACATACCTCCCTTCATTATTTCAATTCTTAGGATATCATTCATGGCAATCTAATCACATTCCAAATTATTCACATACGAAAGCAAAACATCATTCCCACCATGCTAGTATAAAATGACAACAACAATTTCATAACGCTACCAACAATTCACATCGCAACACACTTGCCTTTAACCTCTCGAATCGGAGTGGCGAGAAGTTGACGCCGCTCCTGGGATCCACCACCTGCATGAGGATGCATTCCACTCAAAAACCTACCAACAAAGCGACGCATGACTCACCACCACAACGGTTTCGCAACCCACACCCAAAACCTGAAAACAGAAATCTGTCTAACCGGGATAGCAGCGTTCCAATGGCCATAACTTGGGTTCTATTACTCTAGATCACATAAACGAATACATTTTCTCAATCTACCCAAAAAATCATAACTTTTTGCAGGCAACCAACAAGTCTAATTCGGCCTCTAAGATACTATAATCTGCAGATGAACACAGACTATACCAGTCGCGACAAGACTTGGACAGCACTCGGTAAAAAGGGCATAACTTTCAAACGGCTAAATGAAATTTAGTGATTCTAGTCTTCATTGAAAGGTAATTCGATTATCTACAACTTTCACAACAGTTGGACTCCCAGGAAACTCTTTTAATACCCTCAAAACGAAGCTCCAACACACTGCCAGCGCACAGCCCGAAAGAGACTAGGATTTCCCTCCCAAATAGAATCACTTTTCCCCCCAAAATTTCAGATCTAGGAATCCTAGAACCTACCTAACCAGGAAATACCCCCATTAGAGCATCTCCAAGAAGAAAACTTACCTCTCAAGGCCTCTTTGGAGGAGGAGGAGGGAGGAGAAGACGCTGCCGCAGGAGGGAGGGAAGGCTCGCCGGCCAATGCGGGGGTCGCCGACAGCTAGCCGGAGCAAGGACCGGAGGGCACCGGAGCTGGGCGAAGCAGTCGGCCAGGGGAGAGCAGGGCGCAGCCAAGGGAAGCACTCAGCCAGGGGAGGGGCCAGGAGAGCAGTCGGCCAGGGAGTGGAGGGGCGTAGGAGGGCAATCGGCCAGGGGGTGATGGGGGAGCTAGGGTGGCGCCAAGAGCTGGAGTCTGGAGGTAGGCAGCTGGGAGATTGGGTGAAATGGTTGGCTCCCCTAAGATGATGTGGGCTTTTAGGGTTAGGGGAAAAAGAATATAACTACACCACCTCTAGAGACCACAAAACAACCATCCCCAAAGACTGACACTTCAAACTCACAGCGAAAAGAAAATCCTTGGATTTAAGAAGACAAAACAACTCCGGCCAAAAAACCTTGGTGAAACGATTTGCGGTATTACACTCTTCCCCCTTTAACAGAATTCGACCTTGAATTTTGACCACAATAAGAACACCAACAAGAACAATAGAAATAGACTGACAAAGCGGAACCACCCCCCCAAAACAAAGTTGGGTATTTCACACGCACAAGCCTCCAAAACTCGAGTCGTTTCTCTTTTCAACTTGAGAATTCACATCTCCCACACGCAGGCGCTATTGGAACCGGGCAGACAGCCAAATTCCCAAATTATACCACAGATCATCAACTCATGATGATACGATTATTGTAAGCCACAACACTCTATTAAGCATCCAACCAATTTTTTCACCGAATCACTGAATTTTATTCAATTGAACAGTTGGGGTTCTAAACCCAAATCCCCTAAGAACAAAGGAAACCCTGATTCACATTTCTCCTCAATGATTAACCTTTATAACCACATAACCATTAACAAGCCATATCATCGAACGAGCTAGCCCACCATATCACAGTTATACCATGGGTCGCTTAGCTTAAACCACGGAGCCACACAAGGCTTTTCAATCCAACAAACTTCTAACCAAATCCGAATATACCACTATTTCTAACCAATTAACACCGGAATCCTCTAGGAATTAAAACACAACTTTTATCTTTTCAACAGTTGCCCTTGGAAACAACAGGATCAAGAATCATTATTTACTATCACAATGATTAGCCCCACAGGGTACCAATCAAATTCCCTCATAATACAAAATCGTACTTGACCTTCTTTCAAACTTGTCTCATACAATGATACAACCACTCAAAGAAAAGGTTCACAACTGAACCATCCATTTCCGACTGACCCACATTGAGTCTAACCCTTGAAACCGAGGGTTCCGACAAACTTAAGGAAATAAAGAATTTAGTGACTGATTCCACCCAACCCACCAACAACAAATACCCACACAACCCAGGGACAACGTGATCAAAATGATCCTCCCACAAAGGTCGGAACCACGACAAGGAACACTTCTCATTACTCTCCACATTAAATCCATATACCATTAACACTTAACCCCAATTAGGACTTCATCAAATCCCATCCATACATGGTTCTCCTTCTAGGACGATCTGGCCCGAAGAAGGAAATCAAAAAGCATAAATCTTTAAATTATACTCACACAAAGAACCAGCATCTAATCGAAGGCAAAGAGAATCTCGATTCTCTTCCAAAACTAACCATTTTTCCTCAACTTGAAATTAATGCATAACATGCACAACCAGGAAAAACTCAACTGAGAAGAGGAACTTCACACAATCTTTCTTCAAAAACAGCCACAAAATTGAAGAGAACTCCATTCTCTTAACAGCATAAACCATTTCACTCACCTTGAGCCCTAAGGTGGAAAGCTTCACCTCGAAGAATCACTCGATTAACAAGCAACACAACACACTAACCCAAAGAAGATCATCTTACTTTTACCCAAGCAAAACCTCTCACACAAATCCCAAAACTAACATTTCGGGAATAACAAACCGATCCTTGGATCCAACATCTACATGCACCACCAATTTCTTTCAAAAGAAAGGGGAACTTATGACTCAACAAAACCCACTTTATTAGCAATAATCACTTATGACTTAATCATAAGCTTCACCTTCTTTTTAGAAACATGCACCAAGATTATTCCTATTTTATTTAAGTCCCACCCCAATCGAGCTATTGATACCATTATCTCTCATTCAAGAGGTTCCAACATTTTCTGTTACATCTATTCATTTCTTTTAGATAACAAGTTCAAAGACAACAAAGTCCAGGTGCTAAAAAGGCACCATCCATTCATACACGCTGAGTGTATATTCCTTAAGCATATCTTGAGCCAATAATTACCCACGGCCACGGAGTAGTGTGATTTAATGAATTGGAGTAGTCCCAAAATTATCATCACCCGATTCATGATTAAGCACTCTTTCTTCCTCAGGATACTTATTAAGAAGCAATAGGTTAAGATGGTATCCATATTCAACCTATCCATCAATACCACTTCCTAATCTATTTCAAAAACATCGCTTTTCAAAGCAGCCTTCAAAAGATTAACGTGCCATCCAAAATTCCTATTCGTCAACCATATGATGAACACAAGATCAACTATCTAAGTCTCCAATGATTTAGACAATTGAACCCCACCAACTTATTAAAAAGTTCCTCAACTAAACTTGTTATTACTTCTTTGACAAAATCTTTTCTAACCTTACGCAACCTCTGCTTGTAACCGTGGACCACCATGACCCACAAAATAATTCCTGCCATCTATCCAATTAGGGTCGACCACCTTAACCCAACAACATAAACATTCTACTAACCCCCCTACGGGACGGTCTTCAATCAACCTACAACTTACTCTGACTGTCATAATTTCCTTTCTAGAAAAGCCAACCAAAACTTCCAAAGAAGCTTGACTCTCAAAAGACTTAGAAAATGACAGGACTCAAGCCTGGTCATTCAACAGATCTCCAAACCAATCATCAAACGCCCAAAATTCCACAAGGGAAAGGAGTTACACAAATCAATTCACGGAAAGGAAAAGCGAATCGGTCGAATAACACTTTTTCCTTCAAAGCCCCAAACCTTAAGTTCTTCACCAAAACTTCAACTTGGAGAACGACAACACGAAGAAATTCATGTCTTTGCCCTCCATCAACCGATGGGGCGCAACACCAAACCCCCTTTTTTCTGACTTAAACCCAAAAAGACCAAATAAGTCAATGCCCGGAAAACTTACTCCATCAATTCTCCAATCTACAACAGAAGAACGACTCCTTTTCAACTGGGAGAATGTCCAACACAAGAAGGAATCCATAACTTTCTCCACAAAGCAACCAAAAGAGGAGCAACAGAATACTCTTTTCTTTTTCTTAAATCCAAGAAGACCAAAGAAGACAACACCCAAATAACGTATTCCATCAACTCTCTGATCTACAACAAAATAACAAGAACTCTCCTCACACGAGGTTATGAATCCTCCGGTGCTGGGTCTCAGCTGCCACACCGACCAACACGGCTACACGACAGGGCCGACATACCTTCAGCACAAAGAGTCCCACCGGACCCACTAAACAATATACCACTTCAAAATCATAGCCATCAATAATACCATAGCCTTATCAAGACTAACATATAACCTACCAACAAGTATCAAAATAACAAAATAAGCAATGCAGCATAATGCAACGATAACCCATCCCTTTCCGACTGTGCATCAGAGTGTGTCAAGTTTTAAATTAATTAACCAATCTACACCAAAATTTAAGATTATTGCCCTGGGGCTACATTTTAAAGGTTCAACCTAAACCATGTTTCTAATTCCACACAGCAACTTTTAGTTTACTCTAGAGTAAATTACTAAATTCACATACCATGGACCTAAAGTCCGCTCTGATACCAACTGTAACACCCCGGCGCCAAACGCACTGCGAAAGCTACCAAAAGACCCTAAATGATGCTTACAACACTCCGGAACCATACTTATCCAGAGTGTCCCCAACAAGACCCAAGAAATAAAAACTCGACAAAGAAGTTTAATTGAACTAAGAACTCAATGAACGAGTCACTAAACCTTTTACCTGTACTAAAAGATTGAAACCAACCTTGAAACTCTCTAAACCGGCTTAAAACTATGCCACCGAAATTTAACAAATTTCGACATGACCTCTCTACAAAGTAGGACATCCACTCAGCAGACAGAAACATTTGCAGTTATATGATATCATTCTAGCAGGTCCTTAGTTAATCAATCACACATCCAACAGAAATTAATAAACTCCACCACGACGAACAACACATTACAACCGCATTAGTTACATCCAGACTTAACAAATGGGTTAAATAGATTGTTCGAGATCGAGTCGTGCACGTGATACTACTCCCAACAAGACGAGCCAGCTTCAAAGTACCTAAAACAAGAAACAACAAGCATGAGTCGAAGACTCGGCAAAGTGCATCAAGTATGAAAAGTAAGGAATTCGATAAAATACAACTACTTCAAGACATAAAGTAACAGTTCCTTTAATTGACATCCGTAAATAAAGGAAGCAGTTTGAATTCATATATATAAATCCAAAACGTAAGAACACAATTACTTCATCATTTACATAACCATTACTTAATTGAAATCATCTGGTGACAGAAGCAGTAACTAACTCCACTTACCACAACCAACTCGAAAAACGTACAAAACCTTACCCATGCCTCACTAATCATGCCTGGATGAGCCCACGACTCAATCCTCAACCTGTTCTTTCCATTCTCATCAATCGACATTTATCAATTGCAACACACAAAGCAATGTATTGCTTTTATGCTTTCATGCTCAAAATGGAACCTTTTAGCCTATACCTGTATAGCTGAGTAGACACCCGTTGGTGTACACCCTCTCATTCCCAACCATCCCGTGGCGGGGCCTACTCTTACTGACTCGCTCCCATCCGTGGATGGGACTACGAGGTAGGACTTTTGTGCTCACTACATGTGAGCACAGAGGCCCGCATCAACATGGGTCGCCTCTTCCATCATGAATGCACATATGCCAATGATACTTATAAACAAATCATACATGGCATCATAATTATTTGCTCTTAACCCTGACCAAACATAAACATATGCATAGCTTGGATGTCATCACCTGCAGGTCATAGCAATTGTTATTTTCATTGTCACAATATACATTTTCATAATATGAACAACTCTATAGTGATGCTCATACTATAACTTGACATTTACATCTTTAATAGCATTTCATACTCTTGAGGCAAGTAAGTAATCGAAAAAATCCCCAAACTAAGATCTAGGGGATGCACTTGAATCAAATCACTCTACATTTTCATAACAAGGCAATCATCCTACTAAACAGGCTTAGAAACATAACTTCAATCATAGCGTAAGCATATGCATAACACAGGCCATTAACTTAATACCCTAGTAAGGATATAAGGGTTACACTTGCAATATTCATGTCAAGATGGAATTTACATTCGTTACTAGCAATTGCATAACTACAACCATAAACATACCTCCCTTCATTATTTCAATTCTTAGGATATCATTCATGGCAATCTAATCACATTCCAAATTATTCACATACTAAATCAAAACATCATTCCCACCATGCTAGTATAACATGACAACAACAATTTCATAACGCTACCAACAATTCACATCGCAATACACTTGCCTTTAACCTCTCGAATCGGAGTGGCGAGAAGTTGACGTCGCTCCTGGGATCAGACCACCTGCATGAGGATGCATTCCACTCAAAAACCTGCCAACAAAGCGATGCACTACTCACCACCACAACGGTTTCGCAACCTACACCCAAAACCTGAAAAAAGAAATCTGTCCAACCGGGATAGCAGCTTTCCAATGGCCATAACTTGGGTTCTACTACTCCAAATCACATAAACGAATACATTTTCTCAATCTACCCAAAAAATCCTAACTTTTTCCAGGCAACCAACAAGTCTAATTCGGCTTCTAAGATGCTCTAATCTGCAGATGAATACAGACTGTATCAATCACGACAAGACTTGGACAGCACTCGGTAAAAAGGCATAACTTTCAAACGGCTAAACGAAATTTAGTGATTTTGGTCTTCATTGAAAGCTAATTCGATTATCTACAACTGCCGCAACAGCTGGACCCCCAGGAAACGCTTGTAATACCCTCAAAATGAAGCTCCAACACACTGCCCGCGCACATCCCGAAAGAGACTAGGATTTCCCTCCCAAATAGAATCACTTCCCCCCCCCCCAAAATTTCAGATCTAGGAATCCTAAAACCTACCTAACCAGGAAATACCCCATTAGAGCACCACCAAGAAGAAAACTTACCTCTCAAGGCCTCTTTGGAGGAGGAGGAGGGAGGAGAAGATGCTGCCACAGGAGGGAGGGAAGGCTCGCCGGCCAATGGGGGGGTCACCGGCAGTTAGCCGGAGCAGGGACCGGAGGGCGCCGGAGCTGGGCAAAGCAGTCGGCCAAGGGAGAGCAGGGCGCAGGCAAGGGAAGCACTCAGCCAGGGGAGGGGCCAGGAGAGCAGTCGACCAGGGAGTGGAGGGGCGCAAGAGGGTAGTCGACCAGGGGGTGGAGGGGCGCAGGAGGGAGCCAGGGTGGCGCCAAGAGCTGGAGTCTGGAGGGAGGCAGCTGGGAGATTGGGGAGAAATGGCTCGCTCCCCTATGATGATGTGGGCTTTTAGGGTTAGGGGAAAAAGAATATAACTACACCTCTAGAGACCACAAAACAACCATCCCCAAAGACTGACACTTCAAACTCACGGCGAAAAGGAAATCTTTGGATTTAAGAAGACAAAACAACTCCGGCCAAAAAACCCTGGTGAAACGATTTGCGGTATTACACCTTTAAGGTTGGGTATGTGACCCACGAGGTTGTTTAAGAGTATGATGAGTAGTTAGCGCTTCCAGTTGATGTGGGTTGTTGGTTGATGTTGCTTATGGGTCAATTAAACTGTGGATTTACAAAATGACTTGATTGATATGTAATCAAAGACTAGGGATATGGAATGACTGTATGAAAGGTTGAATTTGTCCTTGATAAATGTCTGTCTAGGATCCGTATTTATGGAAGATGTCTAGTAGAGATCGTATTGAGTGGTTAGAATCATTTATTGGTTGAAGGGACTAGGGATATTGAATATGTGACTTAGGGATTGTATGAACGGTATGATTGCGCCGAGATAATTGCTGATGAGATGTGTTTTAAGCTTGGAATAAACGAGTTGCATGAAGAATGGTTCGTCTTGGTTAGTAGACCAAAAGAAGGTGTTGGCCCGCGTCTTATGTTGAGTAACGGATAAGTTATTTGTTTTGAGGGAAGTGGGAACGTGGTTCTCCTAGTGGATCGTCCTAAGATAGACATGGTTTAGAGTTCGATGATACTGTGACCAGTGATAGTTATATGAATAGTAGAAGGTATTGAACGAAGATTGGATGTTGTAACTTATGTTCAAGATGTGTTGGGCTTTTCTGGATTTGGTGAATATGAAATCCTTAATGGCTAAGAGTATGGGAATACACGAAATGGTAGTATTCGAGTCGAGCCTTCTCTTAAAGGTTCATGGACTCAATTGAGTGTATAATTTTCTGAGAGTGCCTGCCTTTTGGGGTTAAGGCATCCTAATTAGTGGGCAGTAGAACTCCCCCAATTAGTTTGCATTTTGTCAAGTTGCGGAATTGGTTTTGAAGGTTGAAAATGAAGATGAAAGAGTAATTGTGAAGTAATCGTTTGATGGTTTTTGGAGTATTTTTATTTCATTGATATATGCCAATCTTTGGTTTTGGCTAAGTTAGTTAGCTTATGTTATGAATAGGGGTTTTGCACTCAAGAGTATATGAAGGGATTGTGTTCTTTCGCATGTAAACTGAATTATCTTTAGAATCAGCATTTAAAGGAAGCAAATAGACATAATGGGTTGTGCTGGAACATCTTGAGTTAAACACTTAATTGGTAACCCTATTGTAACTAGAATTGGATTCAATTGAAAAATGTGTATGGGTTGACGAGTGTTTCAAAGGATGAAACTTATGATCGTTCCATAAGTGATCAGTGGTTATCTGATAGATGTTTTGCTTTGGTAAAGGTTTGCTATTTGCTTTTGCGAAAATGAGTTGCCTCAATAAGTTTCGTGCGGTGTTTCTTTTCTAATGGAGTTTTCCCCGAGGTAAAGCTTGGTGTCTTGGTTTTAATGTGTTGGTCTTGGATTGAGTGGTTAAAGGGAATCGAGACTTCCTTTGCTTTCTAGCATGAAAGGCAAGATGGAATAATTTCGGGTAATTTGGCTATGTTTGTAAGGAAATTGAGTTTCCCTTTCTCTTTGAGAGGTTTTTCTTCAGTGAAAGCAAGTTGGATTGTTTTGGTTATTGAAAACTTCTGTCAAAGATTTGAGTGGAGTTTCTCGCTTTTAATTGAGTGCTTCCCGATGCGAATTGTATCGCATTGATTTGAGATTTGAGTTTTCCCTTGTGACTTGACTTAGGAAAGAAAAAGAGTGATCTCTGGATGTTGTCGAAATCCTTCCAAAGTGAATTGTAGCGCATCAGGTTCAAGTTGATGCAAGCGGTGCATTTGATTCAAAAGAAATGTACTGCTTTTGTATTCTAGCCTGAGTTGAGAATATGAATGTTCATGGTATGTTGTTGAGTATACTAAAGAATTTTGCTTCTGAGCTCGGGTGTTTCAGTGAAAGATTTTGAGGGCGAGACCCTACTAGGGAAAGAACCAATTGTGGCTTGGTAATAATTTATGGCCCTAGCATGACTAGGTGTTGAACATTAGTGGTATAAGGGTGGTTATGATGGAGGTTGTTGATGTCTTGGTTCGAATTTTATTGAGAATATCGTTGGTTGTAAAGAAGGTGATGGTAATTCGATATAAAGTGTCCGATTGTGAACATGTTATTTAGTTAGTTGTCCTCGGGTGTGAGATGTGCCTGGGAGAAGATGGAATAAAATCATATCGTGGTTTGTGATTGGGAAAGAAAAATTATGTCACAAGTGTGCTAATTCCTTCAAGAGCATTGGTTGATTTTGAGTCTTTGTGAAAAAGGTCAAACAATTGGAAAAGATGGAGTTTTGTGTAATTGATTTGTAGGGGTTCAAGTTTGGAACCCCAGATGACCGTTCAAATACTAATGGTTAAATGCTTGTTAAGGGGATGTGTCTCGCGATGATTGTGTCATCTTGATTTGAGGAATCATGATAGAGCAGTAAAAAGAGGAAGTTAGAGTTCTGTTGAGTTTAGAAATTAATATCCACTTCTGTTGAGAAGAATAATCGAGTAAATGGTATAGTATGTTTTAGTGCTAAAGGAAAGTATAGTCTGAGTTATGTTAGACTAATTCTTGAGATAGTGGTATGACATGTTAGATATGGAAATGTGGCATATCAATTATGATTAAGTCCTTAAGTGAAGGTATTAAGGTGGAACATTGAGGAAGTTCTTGTGAGATTTCTGGTTCAGGAAGTTCATTAGGATCTAGAATGTGAGAGAGTTTTGTCCCTTGCAAATTTAAGTAGAATTGGGGTGAATGTGGAGTCATGAGAAGCTAATCTTAGTCGAAGTTGAGTCAAATCACTCTCGTTAATAGTTGGATTTGGGAATTTGGTTTATCGTTTGCATTCGTTTGAGTTCTTGTGTGGATGTTTTGAGTTTTCAAAGAAGTTAAGTCCCCTCTGGACTTTGTTCTTTGTAGTGGGCACTCTTCGAATTCAAGGTCGAATTCCTTTAAGGAGGGGGAGAATGTAAAACTCTATATAATTTTAGAGTTGTCTTGGGCTTTGTGGGGGAAAATCATCCATCCTTCCTTATCCCCTTGCACCCCCACACTCCCAGCCGGCCATTCCTTTTTCCCCAGCCCGACTCCTCTCTCTCAGTTGGCTCTCCCATGGCGCCTTCCTCCTGAACCTCCCTCTTCCTTGGGCACAGCTCCCTGGTCCTCCTCCCCATTTGGCAGCTGGGCGCCTCCCTCCCTCCCTCCCACCTTGCTGCAGCCGAGCAACAGCTCCCCCCCTCCTTCCTTGCTTCCTCCTCTAGGTGAGTTGTTCTTCCCCATGAATGATTGCTTTGGAGCTCAGTTTGGAGGTTCTTGACTAGTTTATTTAGGTTCTAGGGTTCCTAGATGTAAAAATTTTGGGGGGAGACTAGCCCTAGAATGGAGGGAACCCTGTGCTGTTTTCGAGCAGATTCGTCACCAGTATTGTAGCGTCGATTTGGGAAAGGTAAAGTCATTTTTTGAATATTTGACTATAGAGAAAGTTTTAGACCGTCGAATCCCCTTTAATTTGAGTATAAGAACGCTAAAATCTGATCAGCCAATTGAAAGTTATGCCATTTTTGGTGTTGGCTGTCCAGATTTGGTTGTGGATGGCACCTGAAATGTTCAACTAAAGATTAGATATAGCTACAGGCTGAATTAGGATTTTTGGTTGCCTAGAGAAATGTAGAAAAGTTCCTGTAGATTTATAAAATGTATTGTTTTCCTTGATTTGGAGTTAGGAATCGAAAGTTATGGCCTGTTGAAATAGCTGTCCAGAACTGCAATTTCTGCTGTAAGTTCATTGTTGGTCTGAAGTTCAGACGGCAGTTTGAGGACTTTTCCTTTAGGTGCTGAACAAATGGCTATGGGGTAACTATAGGTTATCCTCTTTTGGTCGTTTGGAGCCCAAGAATGCAAATTTTTACTTAGCCAATTAAAAGTTATGTTCATTTTAGTGTTTGCTATTCAGAATCTACTGTTAATGCATATAACCTCTGTTCATATCTAAGCTGGGAATTAGTAATGCATCTTTTTAATAAATGACTGTAATAGAGTTGTATATTATCCTCTTGTGATTAATTAGAATCTGAGTTCACTCAATTTGGTTCAACCATTAAAAAGTTATGCAAGTTTTACCTTTTGCTGTCTAAATTGTGGCTAGTAGCAGATTCAACTTTGTGCTGTGATTAAGGACAAGTTAGAGGCCGAGTTGGAATTTTCAATTGTCTAGAGATAGATGGGAATTTCAGTATAGATGTTTAAAATGTCTTTCTTTGCTTAATTTGAAATTGTTTAGCAATAGTTGTGCTATGGCGAAGTGGGCTATCCAAACCAGTTTTATATGAATTCGGAGTTTGGGGCAAATTTTGAGTTAGGGAGTAAATGTGTTGTTTGTTGTTATTTGTTGACTCTAGAACTTGTGAATTTGAGTATGTAATCGTGTTTCCAGGTGGTATAGTTTCAAGAGTGGCTTCTTCTTCCGGCACTTCACTTCTTGCGGTTAAAGGCAAGCGCATGTAAAATAGTAGGATGATTTGGTGGTATTTAATGTTATATCTTAATACCCTGTTCCTTTTTCTTACTGCTGTTGATTGATCATACTTGCTTATATGACAAATATGAAATGCTTATGAGATGAAAGGTATTGGTGGATGGTTAAATGAATGTGTAAGGTATATAATGAGAAGCAATGCATCATTCTCATTCATATCCAAGAAATTGCATGGGCCAAATCTCGGTGAGAAAATCATAACTAATCCGGAGAGGTTGGTGAGAAAGTTATGACTAATCCGGAGCGCCACAGAGAAAGTCCTACATCGTAATCCCATCCATCGACGTGGATGGGAGCGAGACAGTAAGAGTAGGCACCTCCACGGGATGGAGGTAGAGGGTGAACATTGACGGGTGTTCCCTCAGCTATACCGGTATAAGTCTTAAAAGGTGCATATGAGTATTCATGCATATCCGCATTGCATGGTATTACTATTAATGGCTATTGTGATGAGTGGTAATGTGTAGAGGTGGGATAGGGCCGTGGGCTCACCCAAAAGTATTTAATAAGATATGTGACAAATTGTGTGTAATATGGTTATGTCGGATGCTTTATTTGGTACTATTAAATGATGGATAACAACTGATGATCCTTGAGTTGAGGGTAATTTACTGGTTAAGAATGGATCGAGTCGTAAACTCATCCAATGTTGTCTAATGTGGTACGTGAAATAAGTGAGCAATGTAGTGATGAGGTAACGGATGGTGATTTCTTTGTTTATGTACTTGTTAATTTGGTATAGTAGATAGGAGCATGTTACTGATTTAAATACTTTAATTGGTATTGATATTATTACTTGTTGCACTTTGTTGAGTCTTTGAACTCAGGCTTACTTGTTTAATGTTTTTAGGTACTCTGAGGAGATCTCGCCGGAATGGGAAATAGCTCATGACACACACTTCATGACATACTTAATTGATAGCTTAGATGGGTGTTCACCTTGATAATTGATGTTAGACCATTGTGTCATTATGATTGGGAATTAAGCTTTATGTTAGTTCGCAGTTAATTCACTCTTGTTGGGGTTATTGTTTCTTTCTATGTTATACTTTTATTATTGTAAGTATCGTTGTGTAGTTAAGTTATTGTTGCTTCTCCCTGTTAGTATGCTTAGTTATGCGCTTAGTTGGTCATGATGGTTCGTGGATACCATGACCTGTTGTTGTTGTCATTATTCGATTGTTTATATCATTGTATTTGTTGTATATTTTTTCCTTGTCTACTGAATGGATATCCACTATTCTAGGGGAGGTGCTGCCGAAATTTTTAAAAAGTTTGGCAACCTCCTAGATGTTCGCTTGCTTTGCTAAGATTTATTCTTAGTGTTTTGTAATGGTTGGTGCTAGAGAGTGTATCATTCGGGGCACGGGGTGCCGGGGTGCTACAAGTTTCCTCCTCCTCTCCCTTGGGCGCCCTCCCTCCTTCCTCTCGCATCTCAGTATTGATCTTGCGGGTCTTCATGAAGGTAAAAATTGTTTTCTAGGTGGTATAGGTTTTGGAGGCTATAAACTGGTTTTATTCCCATAGGGTTTGCTATTTTATTCTTGAGACAAGGTTTGATTTGGGGGATTGTAGGTCTGGATTGGTTCTGGACTCATGCAATGCTGATTACAATTTTAGATCTAGGTTTTGAATTATTTCTGGTCATTTTCAGAGGGGTTAGCTGTTGTACAAGTTGTATATCGTTGTATTAAGTTTAATGAGAGACCAAGACTATAAATTTGGTTAAGTATTTTAAAAGTTATGACCTTTTGAAGCACTGCTGTTCTGAATCTGTGCCTCTTAGCAGTAGCAGAGGCAATTAGCATATTAGGGCTAATTAGAGGCTGAATTAGATTATTTCAATAACTAAAGATAACTAGGAAATTTCCTGTAGATTTCAAAAATGTCATTGTTTGCTTAATTTAGAGTTCTATGGAAATAGTTACGAAATTGTGATGTCTGCTATCTAGTCTATTGTCTGATCAGTTTTCTGGGTTGAATACGAAGGATTAGATGAAGTCATTAAAAAAGATGGATTACTAGAATATTGTAGGTATTTTTGTGTAGATTATATAAAGTATATTAATTCCTACTTTTGGGCTTTTTGGTTAAAAATTATGGCGTTCTGTCTATTAGGACAACAAGAGTGTATTGGGTTGTCAAGAAGAGTAGTTTATCTCGGGGTTGGTGCGTAGTTATGTAATTGTTATTTTTTTGTGTATGTACTATTGTAGCATGTTTTTAGGAGTGTTTGCTGTAGTTGGTATGACTCCGGGTGTGTCTTCAAGCTCACGCCTGTCCTCTTCGTGTGGTAAAGAGGTAAGTGTAACACCTCGACGCCAATCGCGCCACGGATGCTACCAACCCTCGAAATAACTAATGACATCTCTACGCAAAGACTGAAAACAACCTTGAGACTCTTAACACCGGCTTAAAAGCTAAGCCACCGAAATTTACAAAATTTCAGCATGACCTCTCTAGAACGTAGGACATCCACTCAGTAGATAAAAAACAGTGCAGTTGTATGATATCATTCTAGCAGGTCCTTAGTTAACCAATCACACATCCAATAGAATTTAATAAACTCTACCACGACGAACAACACATTACAACCGCATTAATTACATCCAGACTTAACGAATTGGTTAAATAAATTATTGGAGACCGAAGTCGTGCATGTGATACTATTCCCAACCAGACGAGCCAGCTTCAAAGTACCTAAAACAGGAAGCAAACACGCGTGAGTCCAAGACTCAGCAAAGTGCAACAACTATGAAAAGTAAGGAATTCGACTAAAATACAACTACTTCAAGACGTAAAGTAACATTTCCTTTAATTGACATCCATAAATAAAGGAAGCAGTTTGAATTCATATAAATCCAAAACGTAAGAATACAATTACTTCATCATTTAACATAACCATTACTTAATTGAAATCATCCAGTAACAGAAGCGATAACTATCTCCACTTACCACAACCAACTCGAAAACATAACAAAACCTTACCCATGCCTCAATAATCATTTCTGGATGAGCCCACGACTCGATCCTCAACCTGTTCTTTCCATTCTCATCAATTAGCACTTGTCAAATGCAACACACAATGCAATGAAATGATTTTATGCTTTCATGCTCCAAATGCAACCTTTTAGCCTATACTGGTATAGCTGAGTGCACACCCGTCGGTGTGCACCCTCTCATTCCCAACTATTCCTTGGTGGGGCCTACTCTTACTGACTCGCTCCCATCCGTGGATGGGACTACGAGGTAGGACTTTTGTACTCACTACGTGTGAGTACAGAGGCCCACATCAATATGGGTCGCCTCTTCCTTTTATGAATACATAAATGCAATTGACAGGAATACGACGCAACCTTCATTCATTCCCAATAGTAGAATAGCCATAACTAATTGCATAAATGTGAATAAAATGGATACATCGCAAGTAGCATTGAATTTTACCTTCACCTCTCCATAATCCTAGTCCTAACCAATTCACACACTTACGGCACATTCTTCCTACATAAGCTTAGCATTAAGCCAAGAACTCAGCAATATAGTCAATGTCGGGATGAAGCTGGAAATTTTCATTTATAATGCTTAGCTCCAATAGCATCAACAGGTTTCCTGGAACAACTATGACTGGAAACTAGTCACGCAGCCTCATAAAAAGAGTTGCCACTTGCATCAAACAGATCATGCATGCGGCAATAGCTTTCCTAAACGATATCAAAGGTGTAGTTCTCACATTTGTGGGCCATGCTGTCCAGCTTTAAACACACAATTTAACAGACAATATACAGTAATATCAAAGAAATATGTTTTCATAAACAACAATATGAAAGGTGAAATTCTGATATTCTGGATGGTGGTAGAGGCATGGTTCTTGAATGTAACTGTAGGAAGAACAACCAACTGAACAATTGCTTAACCATATTCAATAACTGAAACCAAGTATGATTTATCTCTGATGAAAAGTAAATGAGTATGCATACAGTGTATCAAAGAGGAGTCTGACTCATCATATGTTTGGGACTGAGACAAGAACACTACCTCCTGAACAATTTCTAGCATGTAGAGTTGACATTATCTAGAAATGCATGTGAGATTATTTCAGTGATTTCTTTCTTCCTATGCCAACAGATAACAATCATCAAGTCTCTGCTTCAAAATATTAGGGTTAAAAAGTCATGTCTTTAGATGCATAAAAAAAGTAATTTACATCTACCCTTGTTACCATGATTTGTCTGCTTAGCAACTCAAAGGAATTAACAAATATATGGTATCCTCATGTCCCACATAGTATCAAACAAGGAAAAATATAGAGACATGCATGCCCTTTGTGAGCAATTCCTCAAACACTTGGCACGCACAATGAACCAAACCCTCAATTTAATTGTACCTGAGTACTCACCACAAGGAGAAGGCAAGAGGGGAGGGGCACTTCGGCCAGCGTTGGGGGAGCCGCCGGCTGGAAGAGCTCGCTACCGACTAGAGGTGCCGGAGCAGCCAAGGGCCCACCGGTGCTGCAGCAGCAGCAGCTGCTGCTACTTCGGCAGGAGGATAGGAGGAAAGGGAGCCGGGCCAGGAGGGGCAGGGGGAGGGGCGCCGAGCCAGGAGGGAGTCCAAGGGAGGGGCGGCTGGGTTTGGCAAGGGCAGGAAGAGGAGGCGCTCAATAGGAGGGAGACTGGAGGGAGTCGGCAGGGGGAGACTGGATAAAACAAAATATCAGCCCTAGAGGATTGACAGCCACACAAAAGAAAAGGGGGAGAGGTCAGGTAAAAAGGTAGGTGGAGAGGGGAAAAAGAATATAAACTACACAAACTCTAGAGATCGCAAACCAACCATCTCCAAAGACTGACACTTCAAACTCACGGCGGAAAGAAAATCCTTGGATTTAAGAAGACAAAACAATTCCGGCCAAAAACCCTGGTAAAACGATTTGCGGTATTACAGTAAGTATATCGTACAACCGAAAATGGTTGAGATGAATCTTCAAGTTAAATGAATAATTTGCTATCTTGCTAAATTTATTTATGATTTATGTGGTTACTGTCATATTATGATCAAGATGCTTATATGATGGATGAGTACATGTTGTTTATGGCCATTGCTTATCATGGTTGCATGGCAAATGTAAAATTGAAATATTATGTTGCATTATTTGCACTCATGACATTAAAGAATTCGAGCCAGGTCAATGAGAAAGTCATATGACTAATCCGGAGTGCTTTGTTGCATAACCTACCAAGTAGTCCCATCCACGGGGATGAATGGGAGTGAGACCTACTTGTAGGCCCCTCCACTGGGATGGTAGGGAAAGAAAGGGTGTGACACCGACGGATGTGCACTCAAGCTATACCAGTATAGGCTATAAAAGGTGTATTTTTTAGCATGAAAGCATGATGCATTGCACACAAGAATAATTGTACGGATGTTAAATCATATTGTATCTTATTGTTGATAAAATTCATGTCTTTCATCCATGTATGATATACTTTGCAGAGTTTTAGACTCACGCTTATTTATTCGCTATTTTAGGTACTTTGAGGACATCATGCAGGGATGGGACTTAGCTTCACCATGTCACTCGCAGTTATACCTGTAACAGCCCGGAGCCCCTACGCGCCACGGATGCTACCAACCCTCTAAATAACTAATAACACCTCTACAAAAAGACTGAAAACAACCTCTAAACTCTTAGAACCGGCTTAAAACTAAGCCACCGAAATTTACAAAAATTCGGCATTACCTCTCTAGAAAGTAGGACATCCACTCAGCAGACAGAAAACAGTTGCAATTATATGATATCATTCTAGTAGGTCCTTAGTTAACCAATCTCACATCCAATAGAAATTAATAACTACACCACGACGAACAACATATTACAACCACAATCAATACAACCAGGATTTACAAATCGATTAAAAAGTTTGATGGTGACCGAAGTCGTGCACGTGCTCTACTCCCTTCCCGGCGAGCCAGCTTCAAAGTACCTAAAAACAAGAAGCAAAAAGGCGTGAGTCCAAGACTCAGAAAAGTGCAGCAATAACCAAAAGGGTTGGCAATTCAAGCAATAAACAACTACTTTGAAACATAACATAACCATTTTACTTAATTGGAAACTATAAGTAAAAGAAGTCGTAAACAAACTCCAAGTACCGTATCCAACTCAAATCTACAAAAGGTGTAATACCGAAGATCTCTTTTGCGAGGATTTTCGGCCGGTAAAGATTTCTCCTTCTTCATTCAAGGATTCAGCCGTCGCGCGGTTATTAATTCTATTAAAGGTTTTGGGTTTTCTGTGAATTATTTATCGGAATGGGTGTTTTCCTCCATGCCGTTTAGTTTTGCGGCAAGTTGTCTATCCTGACAATTATCATTTCGCACCAAGAATTTAATTATTTGGTTCGCGCTAATGGTTAAAAAATGGATTTTGGTTTTTAGGAGGGGTTTTTGGGAATTTTTCCCTCCCTCACCTAGGGGTGGGCACAATTTAACCGAAACCAAAAAACCGAACCGAACCGAATTAACCAAAAATTTCGGTTTTTTCGGTATTCGGTGTTCGGTTCAGTTTTTTTTCACTGTTATTCGGTGTTCGGTATTCGGTTCGGTTTTTGTAATCTTGAAACCGATTAACCGATTAGCCCGAATAATGCCCGCGCATGGCGACTGAGGTCTGGGCGAGGCACAAAAAATACACGGTCCCAACTCATCCCCCACCGGCCCACGGCCCACCCATATCATTCGGGTCCTTTGGCTTCGGGAGGCTTCCAGTTCTTCCCCCGATTCGGCGATTCATCCCCAAACCCCAATCCCCATTCGTTTCGGCGGCTTCCCATTTCCCGACCTGCGGCTCATCTGCGGCTCATTTTCCGGCGGGCTCGCGGTGTCTCTCCGATGCCTCCGTCCAACCTCGCAGCTACGTCTCCGCGACTCCACCCTGCCGTCTGCTGCTTCGCCGTTTCACTCTCCGGTCCTCCGCAGCTCCGCGCAGCCACACCGATCTCTACCCTCCGTAGCTCCGTGACTCCGCCATTCCGCGACTTCGCCGTTCCGCCCTCCCTTGGTGCTGTCGCCGACGCCGTCCCCAAGCACCAGCTGCACCACCATGCCGACGCCAGCCCCATGCGTGGCCTCCCTCCTCCTGACCTCTACGCAGCTGTGCTTCCTTCGGAGTTCCACCGGTGAGGTAAAAGTTAAACTCCAAGTTGCTCCTCATTACTTTCAGATCTGAGTTGTTGTGGCCTGTGATCATGATTCATGGAGTCATTTAGACTTGACACTTGAGAGACTATACTGAAGCAATACATGTATGGGTCTGTGTATGGTGCATGATGTGATTTTGTGTTGATGAATGAGAGTGAAGTTGAGATTCTGATCAGCAATTTTGCTTCCTCTCGAGTTTCAGCCAGATTTTGTATGGGTCTGCGTATGGTTTTCTCTCGCCGAGCACTTTGGCGACTGAAGGCGAACCCGAGCCGAAGCTTGCTAGCCGAGGGTTTTGGTTAGCAAAACCAATTAACCGAACCGATTTGGTTCGGTTAATTCGATTCGGTTTTCACCACAGATCGGTTTCGGTTCGGTTACGAGAGTCTGAAAACCGAAATTTTTAAAAACCGAAATAACCGAACCGAAAAAACCGAATTAACCGAATGCCCAGGCCTACCCTCACCTAATATCTCTCTCTTCAAATATGTGGCTGAAAACAATTTGGAGGCAGTCTTCTTTTCCAAGTGCAGCCGACTCATCCTTCTCCTGCTCCTCTCCTTTGCGCTGCAAGCATCCTGGCCCTGCAGCCTCCCTCTCCCTGGCCTTCCTCCTGCCTCCCCTCCCCTGGCGCCTTCTTCTTTGCGCCTCCTCTCCAAGCAGCAGCAAGCAGCAGCCATGGCCTGCGCCTCCCTAGGAGTCCCAGCCGTCGCCAGCTCCGGCCAGCCGCCACCCAACTCCGGCAGGACTCCGGCGAGCTCCTCCTCCCCCGGGTCAAGGCAGCCTCTCCCCCACCTCCCTCCTTCCTCCTTGGGCTTTCCTTGAGGTAAAAACCCTAGGTCTATGGGGGATTTTATTTGCTTGCATGTAGGGTGTTTGTGTGAATGCCTAGCTAGGATTCAAGTTTGTGAGATGCAATGGTTAAGGATTTGAGAGTTTAGTATTGGTTTAAAGCAACGTCAGTTTCGGGCAGGTTCGTGTGCTCGGTTGTAGCGCGAAATTAAAAATTCTGCAAGCATTTCCTGGGGGTCTAGCTATTGCGAAAGTTATAGATAATTGAATTACCTTTCAATGAAGTCCGAAATTGCTAAATTTCGTTTAGCCGTTTGAAAGTGATGACCGTTTTACCGATTGCTGTCCAGAACAAGTTAAATTATGTTCGTTTGCTGTTCGTCGCAAATCTGGGAATAATCGGTGCTTTTCCCGGTCAGTCGGCTATAGAAAAAGTTGTAGATAATCAAATTACCTTTCAATGAAGTCTGAAATCACTAAGTTTCGCTCAGCCGTTTGAAAGTTATGACCATTTTACCAAGTGCTATCCCGGGTTAGCAGATTTCTGTTTTCAGGTTTTAGGAGTGGATTGCGAAGTCAACTTAGTTATGAGTCTTGTGTTGAATTTTGGGCGTGTTTTTGAATGGGTTATATCCATGTGCAGGTGGTGTGACCCTGGGTGTGGCAATCTCGTCTCGCCACACCGTCTCGAGAAGTTGAAGGCAAGTGCATCAATTGATTGAACTTTGTGAATTGTAGATTAAATGTCTTGATTGATTTGATATGTGAACCGCTAATGCTTGTTGTGGTTATACTGACAACACTAGTATGGCTAGGCTATGTGAGTACCCATGAATGACATTAAAGGGTGAAACTTGCATGTGCATCGTTGTTTGTTTGCTATGTGTGCTACATTGAAGAATTATGTGCCTTGTCTTTGTGACTTGTTGTGATAACTTATGTTCCATGTTGGTGCTCACTAGTACGATTAGGGTATTATTGATAGCAAAGACATGAGTTTTGAGTCAAGAATAATGGTTCAATTCGTATTCATGATAAAAGATTATGGTTATTGTATGAAGTATTGATGATAAATGAATGTGAGGACGGAGTATGGAATTTGATTATGAAAATGGTTTGATTTATGATCAAGATAGATGGAATTAGTAATTACTCGAGTATTGGTGGTGTGAGTATAAATATGAATATTGAGGATGTGATTATGAGTGTTGAGAATGTGAAGGGTAATTTATGGATGTGAGAAGTGGCTGATGTTTATGTATTTGGCTATGGCTATGCAAATGTGAGAAATGAATGTAGTTTGCAAATTTGTTTATGTCTATTGCATTTGTGCATTCATGATGGAAGAGGCGACCCATTCTGATGCGGGCCTCTGTGCTCACATGTAGTGAGCACGAAAGTCCTACCTCGTAGTCCCGTATACGTGGTTGTATGGGAACGAGTCAGTAAGAGTAGGCACCCTCCACCACGGGGTGGAAGGGGAATGAGAGGGTGCACACCGACGGGTGTGCACTCGGCAATACCGATATGTGCTAAAAGAGGAGATGAGACATGCATGATGCATCATATGCATGAAAATTGTGAAATCTGCATTGCATTGACAATGATGAATCATGTTTAATGAGTTGATTGTGATGTATGGATATGAGATTCTTCTTTTGTATGGCATATTTGCATCTGCATTGCATTGTCATTGATGAATCATGTTTAACGAGTTGATTGGGATGTATGGATATGAGATTCTTCTTTTGTATGGCATATTTGCATCTACATTGCATTGTCAATGATGAATCATGTTTAACGAGTTGATTGGGATGTATGGACATGAGATTCTTCTTTTGTATGGCATATTTGCATCTGCATTGCATTGTCAATGATGAATCATGTTTAACGAGCTGATTGGGATGTATGGATATGAGATTCTTCTTTTGTATGGCATATTTGCATCTGCATTGCATTGTCAATGATGAATCATGTTTAATGAGCTGATTGGGATGTATGGATATGAGATTCTTCTTTTGTATGGCATATTTGCATCTGCATTGCATTGACAATGATGAATCATGTTTAATGAGTTGATTGTGATGTATGCATATGAGATTGTTCTTTTGTATGTTTTGTGCACTTGAGCATAAAGGCAGCGAATGGAAATTTTTAATGGTTAATCGTGGAGCTAATGGCATTTATAGATTGAGGATTGAGTCATGGACTCATCCAAAAGTGGTTATCGAGGTATGAGTAAAGTTTAAATAATTCTTGAGATGGTTGTGGTATTTGGAATCAGTTTTCGGTTCATTTATTTACCAAGTTCAGTCAAGTATTTGAATATGTTACTTTTCAAAGTATTGGTATTTCGTTTGATTCAGTTGCGTTTCTTTATTGTTGCACTTTGCTGAGTGTTGGACTCACGCTTGTTTGCTTCCTGTTTTAGGTACCTTGAAGCTGATTCGTTGGGTTGGGAGTAGTAACACGTGCACGACTACGGTCTCCAGCAATTTATTTAACCAATTTGTCAAATCTGAATGTAATTAATGTGATTGTAAATAGTTGTTCATCATAATGAGATTTCTTAAATTCTGTTGGGTGTGTGATGGTTTAACTAAGGACCTGCTAGGATGATACCATAACTGCTGCTATTCTTTTGTCTGCTGAGTAGATGTCCTCTGTTCTAGAGAGGTCATGCCGAAATTTTGTAAATTTCGGTGGCTTAGTTTCTAAGCCGGTCTTAATAGTTTAGAGAGTTGATAGCATCCGTGGCGTGTATGGGCTCCGGGGTGTTACAAAAGGTAACCTTACTCATACCTCGACACCTCTCTGGATGAGTCCTCGACTCAATCCTCAACCTGTATTGGTCAAGCTCCCAACATCCAAGTCGTTATCAGTAGCGACACAATGCAATGCACTTATGCTTTTCATGCTCAAAATGCACCATTCATGGCCTATATCGGTATAGCTGAGTGCACACCCGTCGGCGTGCACCCTCTCATACCCAACCATCCCGTGGCGGGGCCTACTCTTACTGACTCGCTCCTATCCGTGGATGGGACTATGAGGTAGGACTTTTGTGCTCACTACGTGTGAACACCGAGGCCCACATTAACATGGGTCGCCTCTTCCATTATGAATGCACATATGCAAATGATGCTCATAAACAATTCATAAACGACATCGTAATCATTTGCTCTTAACCATGACCAAAAAGAACATAAACATAAGCACAACAAGGTTCCATTCTCATCATCAGTAGTAGGGAACACCCCAAAGCCAACTATTACCAATATGTCATAGCAATTGTTATTTTTTTCATTGTCACGACATGCATTTTCATAATATGAACAATTCTAGTTATGCTCATAAACATAAATCTTCATTTCCATAAGCATAATATGAACACTCTTCTAGATATTCTATTAAACATAAATCTTCATTAGAAATTTCATACTCTTATCGCAAGCAACCATTTAACACTCTAACTAGTTAAGTGCCCGTGCGTTGCTACGAAAATTCTCAAGCACAACTTTATTAAGAAAAGTTTTTCAAAGCAACAACCAAGTTGGTTGATGAGAAAGACATGCATGAAGCGAACTTGTTTGCTACTTAAGAGTGCTTCAAATTATCAGTTAATCATTCATGCTAGTATAATTTTAACAAGCCTCAACATGAGACAAGAACCTATCTTTGTACAACCTCCATAGGAGTTTTATTTGCTATTATTACTTGTTGGATGACAGTCTGTACTCTGCTAAGAAAAAAATGTCTCCAGTCAACATCCCATAAATAGAACACACATGAAGAATGGCCATAAAAATGTCTTCGGTCAACATCCCATTAATTTGGCCTGATGCACCTTTCTAATTTCAGACAATTCTAACTTAGACTTTTCGCTCTCCATCCTCACACTTTGTAAATTCCTTGCAGCTTCATCCTAACAACAGATTATTACATTCTTGTAAGCACATAAACAAAACAAAATTAACTCAAAACTCAAAATTATGCCTTTTATATCTCCCAAATCAAGTTCAATCTAAGCAACTACCTTCAGTGCTTCAGTACGCTTTTTCTCTATGCCTTCCTTTTGAGCGTTGGTATCATTTACCTCTTTAGTTGAGACTTTAATTTCTTTGTCGAAACTTTTTATCCTCTCACGTACATCCACCACTTCATTGTCCGCGTGGGGATATTCTTTCAGAAAATTTTCTTCGGTTATCACCCATGTAACAACAAGAGGGAAATTAAATGAACCAAATAGAATAAGCATTATAGAATAGAGCAGGAAGTATGATATCAGAAGGTTTGATCTAGAAACATCTCTGTTTGGTGATGCCTTGCACAGTAGTTGGAACTCCATGGAGTAGTTGCGCAAGGTAATAACAGAGACATGACCGGCATAAATTATGGCAAATAAAGAGAATGTTTAGAAGTAAATTAAAAGGCAGTGGACAGTCAAGATCGTATGGTGAAGCACGTTACATACATATACATGCTACTGAAGAAAAAAAGATAACAATAGCAATGGAAATAGTGAGGAACGCAGGAGAACCTCAGCAACCGCGAACACCGTCTCCGTCGGCACAGTCTCCGGCTTCATAGCAGCGTTGAGTCCCAAGTGCGACTTCATCCGCGAGAACGAGCAAATCAAAGCTCACCATAGCACAGTTCCAACCAAAAAAAAAGAACGCCAAATTTATCAGCTTATACACAGCCTACTTGTAGTACAGAATTCAATTCGTCTACAGGTGATACTGGAACTATGGACTATGCTTGAAAACATAAAGCAGCAAATGCTATCTCACTTCTGCCTACAGTTCAAGATAGAAGGGCTCAACCAGCAGGGCATGCTAAACGGTCTACGAAAAGGAATCCGTTCAAGTATAGCATACAGCTTATTCTGACGCTGATAGCGATCGGTTCTTTTTGTCGCCGCCTACTATATCTCAACAACAAGATGTCACATGTGAACAAACATGCATACAAACCGCCCTTCCTCGTTAATTAGGTGCGAACAAGCAAATGGATTTCGATTTGTCATGCATGTGTTTGATGGTTCTAACAAATAACTTTATTGAACTGGCGATAAATCTAAACATAATCGCACACTCAAGAAAACAAATTTCATACATGGCATCAATTTTGCATTATTCAGATGTTTGTCAAGCGTCAAACATTATCTGCAATTGCGCTTCTAGTATTTATCAACCATGCTTGGTTTTCCCTGCCAGGTTGTTGGCAATGAGAACCCATCAACCCTCATCTATTTCGCCTCGAGGACAACTAATGCTGGACAGATTACTTCTAAGTTGCATGTTATTGAACTGGGTGCCCAGCCAAGTTTGCATTTAGAGACCTCAAATTTTATTTTTGATTATTTTTTACTTTTATATTCAAATTTCAAGCAGAGCAAACTTAAAATAACTACCATTTTATAAATGTGGTAGAATGCCTTTTATAAGCCATACATTTGACATTCAATGTAACCATTGAAAATTTTGCAAATATTTCTATATTTTACCCCATATTTTTCCCTGTAGGCTTCCTCCTTTTATTTTTAGTGTGTTACACTGTCATTAAAAAACGAATTTATATTTACTTACAATGCATTCAATTGCTCGACTTTTGCTCTTGTTGAATAATCCATGTCGTAAACTGGCTTTTCCAAGAAACAATCCGATCTTTTCTTCCTCCAGATTTCGGGATGATTTTCCAGTAGCCATGCAGTGAACATTTTAGGTCTCACAGAATTTTTTGTTGTTAGATATCACATAATAGATATAATTTGTTTTTATCTTCGACTCTGATTTCACGTAAGTATGGCCTTGTCTATGTAATCACAAAGCTTGGCCTTTTGTTTGTATATGACTTGAAACCGCCGCATAATAAAGTATATAGAAATAGAATCACCAGATCCTATATTTTTGACAAGAGAGTCTTCTACAACTGGTGGATTTTATGCCATCAATAGAAGAGGGCAGGTTTTAGATGCCACGGTTAATGATGCAACCATTGTGCCTTTTTCGTCGCCATCAAGTATGATGTCATGCACTTCTTCAATTCCTTGGTCGATGCAAATGCTAGATATTCTTTAACACATTTTGGTGCATGCGGTTAAACAACCTTGAGCTAGCTGTGAATCTTGCCAAAAGAGCTAATCTTCCGGGCAGAGAACTTGGTAAGCTCCGCTACTTGTATGCTTCGTGGATGATATTGTTACATCTCGCTTAACTTGCTTGTTAGTTTTTTTGGGGGCATAAATCTTTTGTACAAATCTTGGTAGTGGGTAGTGTTTAGTAACCAATCCTGTAAACTACTTGTTCCTTCCTCATTGTTGAATTATGCATTATAAATTTCTTGGTGCTCCATAAGATTAGTGTAGCCAACATGTTTATAAGTTTTCCTGAGTGAGCACTTCTATCTTATATCGTTTGCATCATATAACAATCATAGCTAATGCTTTTGCATGTTATACAACTGAAAATGTGAAAAACATGTCAAAAATCTACTCTAGAACAACGAGAAATAATGTCTTCATGCAATACTAATGCAATACTCTAGAACAACCAGATCTAAAAGACTACAATAACCAATACACAAGCCATAGCCGGCCAATCAATCCCCAGCTCCCGTTACAAAGCAAAACACAAATCAATCTTTATCCCTATTCCAAATATTCCAATAAACGGGGAAGACATAGCGACGTGCAAGAAACGATTTTAACAATAGGAGTCGGGGGAGCAGCCGAACATAGGTGCGCGGCGCGACGGCGGCCGACGGAGAAGCGGAGGGAGGCAGGGGCGAACTTCGGGAGGGCGCGGAAGAGGTGCGAGGGCGCCCTGGCGGCCACCGGCTGCGACGCCATTAGAGGAGGTGGTTGGACTTGGTTTGGTAACTTGGTTGGTGAGGCAAAGTGGAGGAAGGAGACGGAGAAGGGAGGGGGAGAGGAAGGGGCGCGGGGCTGACCTCGAAGCGAATGCTCTTGAAGACGACCTCCTCGACGTTGCAGCCGATGGTGGGCGTGGTGGTGACGTCCGGGCTGAGGGCGGCGCGAGGAGCCGAGGAGGCTGGGGGCGGCGCGAGGAAAGTTGCAGAGGAGACGAGGAGGCTGCGGGCGACGCGAGGAGATTTGGGGGCAGAGAGCGCTGTGTACGTGCCGAGTGAGATGGGGGTTGGGGGCTGGAGAGTGGGGCTCGCGGAAGAACGGACCGCTGCCACCAAGTCGTGCTTTATAATAGTAGAGATAACGCACTTGCCTTTTACCGACGAAGAATGGAGTGGCATACGGTTGAGGCCACTCCCGACAGAACCTTCTCTGCAATTAAACAATAATCATTCAACTCAGCTTTATGCACAATCGGAACAAGCGACAAAAGAAAAGAACTCTTTTTCATATTTGACTTCTTCAAAAACTAATGTCCACATTTCAAATGGAAGATTGAAGAAATGAACTGTAGAATAAAAGTGCACAGATCCTATGAAAGAAATTTCAAGGCTCCCAAGCAGGGCCTAACGAGTTATCACACAGGTTTCACCTTCTTGCCCCATGCTTTAACAGCGACCATCTGAATTTCAAGAATTATACGCCCTTCTCCATCAAACTTGCAAAGTTACAAGAGCGACTACATTGAAGGAAAATTCGAGGTGCCTATTTGTTAACAGACTTCTGTTGAATGATGAAACAATGCAAATCTTGTCAATTTGGTACAAATTGGTGACACGTATGGCATCATGTTTGCTCCAACCTTGTATGGACATAGAATCAAGACAAATTGAAACTTGTTCTTTATGTTGCAGGCCGACAATCTACTGCAAACATGAAGAAAATGTTTTATGAACTAGTAATCGCAAGGAAATGGATGCCGTCTTCCCATTCCATCGCATCATTGTGGGACAATACCAGGCTACATTCAAGAGGCTTGAAGTGTTTCAAACATCCATACGGATTAAAAACTTCATCTCTCAAACATCAACAAGGTTATTGTCCATATGGTGAGATAAACTAAACAGGAACATTAAAATGTTTTACGTTTTTAATTATAAGGAAATCTGCACATAAGTAACCAGACTAGCATTATTTATACCATATCTCATCCTAATGTCAGTGGTTTCTAAACAAGGGAACGCCTACATGCAAATACTATTCCATGCATCCAGCATAGTCCCAAGAAACCCTAACTAAACATTTCATCAAACACCTGGCAAACAAAGGAAAACCTAAGCTAATATACCTCAATGAAATTTCCATGGAGGTAAGAGGGAGGTGGGGGAGAGGTCATGTCCCGGGCGCCACGGAGGCAGCGACGGCCAGGAGGCGCCGGACCGGCGAGGGCGGGCTGGCCAAAAGGACAACAAGACAGAGGCGGAGGCGACGCCGGGTGCCAGCGCTGGGAGGAAAGGCGCAGCGGCCCCAAGCGCTGGGCACGCAAGACGTCGGGAGCACCAATGAGGGAGGCGCGCTGGGAGGAGAGTCGGCCACAGCAGCGCGAGGTTGGGGAGGAGGAGCCATGTGACGGGCCGGCCAAGGCGCCAGCGCTGGGCGGGTAGCTGACGATCAAGGAGCAGGGCACGACCGGAGGTGGCAGCACTAGGGCGGTGGCGGCTGGAATTTTTGCGGGACAAAACTTATGAGCTTTTGTTCTCCTAGGGTTTCCTCCCTTCTTCCTTTTATACTCAATAATACTAGAGACCACCACCCCACAAATTCCAAAGATAGACATTGAAACTCTTGGCGAAAAGCAAAGTTCTTTTTGAGTAAAACTTGCCGTAGAAGAGATATGGCTCAGAGAAAACACCCATTCCGATAAGTTTTTACAGAAAAACCCAAAACCTTTAATAGAATTATTAACTACACGACGGCAGAACCTTGAATCAAGAAGGTGGAAAACATTTCTGACCGAAAACCCTGGCAAAGAAGATTTGCAGTATTACACTATTCCTCCCTTTAACAGAATTCGACCTTGAATTCTGACCACAACAAGAACACCAACAAGAACAACGGAAACAAAATACAAAACAAGGATACCCGAAACAACAAATCCGGGTATTTCTCCCGCAAGAGGAACTCCAAAATTCAATCCACTTCTCTTCCCAATAAAAAGAAGCAAGTAACTTAACTCATTCCATCCCTTTTCGAATCAACACTCGCTTTACCTCCATAAATTGGCTTGGCACAAGACCCGAAGACCAGGTCTTACTGAAAGACCAAGGCTAAACCAAATCTACTTTACGTTCTCACCTTCAAATGGTTTTCTTAAACCAGGAATCCCACAAGCACTTTCTTAACCGGAGAATTCACATCTCACATGCGAAAACTCTAATGGATCCAGGCGATCAGCCAATTCCTAAATCATACCGCTCATAAACAGTCTGACAACTCAGACAACTCTTCTTTAACGCTTCAATACACAACCTCTAATCAACCAACGATTCTTCCCGGAAGATCATAATACTAACTCCCAAACTCAATTCTCATTTCTCTATTCGATTTCAGTCACCCAACTTAAATCTCCTCTCTAAAACTCCATACCGCAGATCAACCAACTCGTGATGACAGGAATAACATGAGTCACATCACTCTATTAAGCATCCAACTAATTATCATCAAAACACCCAAGCTATCCGATTAAACAGCTGGGTTCTAAGCTAGGATCCCCTACGAACCAAGAAAAACACTGATTCCCATCTCTCCTCATTGATTAACCTTTCTAACCAAAGAGCCACACACAGAATTCTTTATTCCAACAAGCTCCTACCCAATTTCGAACATATCACTATTTCTAACAATTTAACACCGGAATCCTCCAGGAAACAAAAAACAAATCTTTATCTTTTGCAGACGATTGCCCTTCGAACAAAAGGGTCAAGGTCATTCCTTACTATCGAAACAAATCACCCATCACGGCACAAATCCCATTTCCATCACAGAGCCAAAATCATACTCTACCTTTCTTTCGTACCTTTCTCGCACAATGAGACAACCACTCAGAGAAACAATTCATAACTGAAACATTGATTCCAACCCAGGAAACCAAGGTTTCCAACACATTTAGACCAAGGCATTCGCCGACCGATTCCAAACAGTCCACCAACAAAATAATCACACACGACCAAGAGACAACAAAATCAATTGATCCTCCCACAAAGGGTTTGGATCAAAACATGCCACACCCTTCAATACTCTCCACTCTGAATCCAATTACGGTCAACACCTAATCCAAATTAGACCCTCCATTAAAACCAATTCATACTTGGTTCTCTTTCTACGACGGTTTTGCCCAAAGAATTAAAGCAACGAGCATAATCTTTAAATTACACTCCACCAGAATTCACGACCCATCATTTTCTTGTCTCACACTAGAGAGCAAAGTAAATCTCGATTCATTTAACAAGGTTAGCTACTTTCCTCAACTTGAAATCAAAGCAATAAAATGCACAACAAGGGAAGACTCAACAGAGAAGAGAAACTTCACACAATCTTTATTCAAAAGCAGTCACAAAATCAAAGAGAACTCCATTCTCTTAACAACATAAACCATTTCCCTCACCTTGAGCCCTAAGGTGGAAAGCTTCACATCGAAGAATCTCTCGATTAAAAAGCAACACAACACACTAATCCAAAGAAGATCATCTTGCCTTTACCCAATCAAAACCTCTCACACTAACCTCAAAACCAACATTTTGGGAATAGCAAACCGATCCTGGAATCCAACATCTATACACACCACTAATTTTTCTTTCAAAAGAAAGGGGAACTCATGTCTCAACAAAACCCACTTTATTAGCAATAATCACTTATGACTTAATCATAAGCTTCACCTTTTAAACACGTTCACAAAGATCATTCTCATTTCTTTAAGTCCAACTCCAATCGAACTATTAATACCATTATCTCTCACTCAAGCGCTTCCAACATTTTCCGTTGCATCTATTTATTTCTTTTAAATAACTAGCTAAAGACATCAAATTCTAGTTACTAAAAAGGTACAATCCATTCATACACTCTGAGTGTAAATTCCGTAATTATACCTTGAGCCAATAATTAGCCACGGCCACGGAGTGGCGTAATTCAATGAACTGGAGTAGTCCAAAAACTATCATCACACCAAATCATAATTAAGCACTCTTTCTTCCTCATAATCTTTCATCCATTGATTACATCCATGCTTGAAAATGTTATTACCTATGCTGAACCAATTCTTCCCCCAGGATGCTTATCAAGGGGAAACAGGTTAAGATTTTATCCGCAATCAAACTGACCATCAACACCACTGCTTAATCTATTTCCAAGACATTGTTGTTCAAAGCAACCTTTAGTAAGATTAACCTGCCCTCATATTTCCTATTTGACAATAATACAACGAACACATTAGAGCAACTATTCAAGTCCCCAATAATTTAGACAATGTCTCCCCGAGACATAAATCGCCAAAATGGCTCTAAGGCCATCCGCCGCTAGAGAGCAAACCAAGCTCCAAAATATTCAATCCAATAATTCTCCGCACTTTAATTACAACCTCGACTTAGGTTATACTATCCACACCTTATAAAAACTTAATATTACTCCACACAATCCAACCACTTCCCATCACCCTATTAAAACAAGTTCCTCAACCAAACTTGTTATTCCTTCGTCATCATCACTACTTTTAACCGTGGATCACCAAGACTAACATTAGAGTCCTTAACATCTATCAAATTGGGGCCAACTACCCAAACAACGCAATCCTTCTATTAAACTTTTACGGGAAGATCTTCAACCAACCCACAAACTCACTCTGACTGTCGTATTTTCCTTTCCAGAAAAGCCAACCAAATCTTCCGAAGAAGCTCGACTTTCATAAGACTTAGAAAATGACAGGACTCAAGCCTTGTCATTCAACAGAACTCCAAACCAATCATCAAACTCCAAAATTCCACGAAGGAAAGGAGTTACACAAATAATTTCACGGAAAGGAAAAGCGAATCGGTCGAATAACACCTTTTTTCCATTAAAGCCCCAAACCTTAAGTTCTCATGACTTAAGTTTTTCACCAAAACTTCAACTTGGAGAACGACAACACAAAGACATCCTTGTCTTTCCCCGCCATCAACCAATGGGGCACAACACCAAACCCTTTTTATTTGACTTAAGCCCAAAAAGACCAAATAAGTCAAAGTCCGAAAAACTTACTCCATCCGTTATCCAATTTACAACAGAAGAACAATGACTCCTTTTAATCTGGGAGAATGTCCAACACAAGAAGGAACCCATAATTTTCTCCGCAAAGCAACCAAAGGTGGTGCAAAATGATACTCTTCACTTTTACCGCACGACAAGATTCAACCCTTGTCATGCCCACAAACTCCGAAACACAAATAAATCACAAAACTCCCACGACAGAAGAGGGTCACCAAAACGATTTTCTCAACCACGAAAAAAAGAGAGAGATCGATTACTCTCCATTTTACGGCAAAAGAACTAGGACTATCCTCACTCGGGGTTATAAATCCTCCGGTGCTGGCTCTTAACTGCCACACCGACCAACACGGCTACACAATAGGGCCGAAATCCCTTCGGCACAAAGAGTCCCACCAGACCCCACTAAGCAATCTACCACTTCAAAAGTATAGCGGTAAATACTACCATAGCCTTATCAAACTAACAAATAACATAATCACAAGTATGAACATAGCATCAAAACAAAAATAAGCATTGTAGCACAACGCAACGATAACGCATCCCTTTCCTACTGTGCATCATTGTGTATCAAATTTTAAATTATTTAACCATTCTACATCAAGTTTTAAGGTTATTGCCCTAGGGCCACATTTTAAAAGTTCAACCTAAACCATGTTTCTACTTTCACACAGGAACATTTTAATTCATTCTAGAATTACTCACTACATTCAAACACCACGGATCTGAAGCCCACTCTGATACCAACTGTAATAGCCCGGAGCCCCTACGTGCCATGGATGCTATCAACCCTCTAAATAACTAATGACACCTCTACAAAAACACTGAAAACAACCTCTAAACTCTTAGAACCGGCTTAAAACTAAGCCACCGAAATTTACAAAATTTCGCCATGACCTCTCTAGAAAGTAGGACATCCACTCAGTAGACAGAAAACAGTTGCAGTTATATGATATCATTCTAGCAGGTCCTTAGTTAACCAATCTCACATCCAATAGAAATTAATAACTACACCACGACGAACAACATATTACAACCATAATCAATACAACCAGGCTTTACAAATCGATTAAAAGGTTTGATGGTGACCGAAGTCGCACGTGTTTCTACTCCTTCCCGTGAGCCGACTTCAAAGTACCTAAAAACAGGAAGCAAACAGGTGTGAGTCCAAGACTCAGCAAAGTGCAGCAATAACCAAAAGGGTCAGCAATTCAAGCAATAAACAACTACTTTGAAACATAACATAACCATTTTACTTAATTGGAAAATGTAAGTAAAAGAAGTCGCAAACAAACTCCAAGTACCGTATCCAACTCAAATCTACAAAAGGTAACCTTACTCATACCTCGACACCTCTCTGGATGAGTTCTCAACTCAATCCTCAACCTGTATTGGTCAAGCTCCCAACATCCAAGTCGTTATCAATAGCGACACAATGCAATGCACTTATGCTTTTCATGCTCAAAATGCACCATTCATAGCCTATACCGGTATAGCTGAGTGCACACCCGTCGACGTGCACCCTCTCATACCCAACCATCCCGTGGCGGGGCCTTCTCTAACTGACTCGCTACCATCCGTGGATAGGACTATGAGGTAGGACTTTTGTGCTCACTACGTGTGACCACCGAGGACCATATCAACATGGGTCGCCTCTTCCATTTTGAATGCACATATGCAAATAATGCTCATAAACAATTCATACACGGCATCGTAATCATTTGCTCATAACCATGACCAAAAAGAACATAAACATAAGCACAACAAGGTTCCATTCTCATCATCAGTAGTAGGGAACACCCCAAAGCAAACTATTACCAATATGTCATAGCAATTGTTATTTTTTTCATTGTCACGATATGCATTTTCATAATATGAACAATTCTAGTTATGCTCATATACATAAATCATCATTTCCATAAGCATAATATGAACACTCTTCTAGATATGCTATTAAACATAAATCTTCATTAGAAATTTCATACTCTTATCGCAAGCAACCATTTAACACTCTAATAACGCTCTAGGGAATGCACTTGCCTTTAACCGACGAAGAATGGAGTGGCATACGTTTGAGGCCACTCCCGACAGAACCTTCTCTGCAATTAAACAATAATCATCCAACTCAGCTTTATGCACACTCGGAACAAGCGACAAAAGAAAACAACTCTTTTGCATATTTGACTTCTTCAAAAACTAATGTCCATCTTTCAAAAGGAAGATTGAAGAAATGAACTGCAGAATAAAAGTGCACATATCCTGTGAAAGAAATTTTAAGGCTCCCAAGCAGGGCCTAAGGAGTTATCACACAGGTTTCACCTTCTTGCCCCATGCTTTAACAGCGACCATCTGAATTTCAAGAATTATACACCCGTCTCCATCAAACTTGCAAAGTTACAAGGGCAACTACATTGAAGGAAAATTCGAGGTGCCTATTTGTTAACAGACTTCTGTTGAACGATGAAACAATGCAAATCTTGTCAATTTGGTACAAATTGGTGACACGTATGGCATCATGTTTGCTCCAACCTTGTATGGACATAGAATCAAGACAAATTGAAACTTGTTATTTATGTTGCAGGCCGACAATCTACTGCAAACATGAAGAAAATGTTATATGAACTAAGAATCGCAAGGAAATGGATGCCATCTTCCCATTCCATCGCATCATTGTGGGACAATACCAGGCTACATTCAAGAGGCTTGAAGTGTTTCAGACATCCAGACGGATTAAAAACTTCATCTCTCAAACATCAATATGGTTATTGTTCATATGGTGAGATAAACTAAACAGGAACATTAAAATGTTTTACATTTTTAATTATAAGGAAATCTGCACATAGGTAACTAGACTAGCATTATTTATACCATATCTCATCCTAATGTCAGTGGTTTCTAAACAACGGAATGCCTACATGCAAATACTATTCCACGCATCCAGCATAGTCCCAAGAAACCCTAACTAAGCATTTCATCAAACACCTGGCAAACAAAGGAAAAACCTAAGCTAATATACCTCAAAGAAATTTCCATGGAGGGAAGAGGGAGGTGGGGGGAGAGGCTACGTCCGGGGCGCCACGGAGGCGCGACACGGGGAGGCATTGACGCTTGGCGGGTGGGGCGGGCTGGCAAGCGACAACAAGACAGAGGCCGGAGGCGACGCCGGGCGCCAAGACGCTGGGAGGAAAGGCGCAGGCGCGGAGCAATGGAGGCGGCGCCAGCGCGAGGGCGCCAAGACACACGGGAGCACCAATGGTGGGAGGTGGCGCTGGGAGGAGAGTCGGCCGGGGCAGATGTGCAGTTGGGGAGGAGGCGCCGCGACGGGAGCCAAGAAGCCGGCCCAGCTGGGAGTCGCAAAGTGCGTGACCAAGGAGAGGGCACGGTGGAGGTGGTAGCACTTTCAGCGGCGATCGAATTTTGTGGGACAAAACTCAGGAGCTTTTGTTCTCCTAGGGTTTCCTCCCTTCTTCCTTTTATACTCAACAATACTAGAGACCACCACCCCACAAATTCCAAAGATAGAAATTCAAACTCTTGGTGAAAAGCAAAGTTCTTTTTGAGTAAAACTTGTCGTAGAAGAGATACGGCTCGAAGAAAACGCCCATTCCGATAAGTTTTTATGGAAAAATCCAAAACCTTTAATAGAATTATTAACTGCGTGATGGTAGAACCTTGAATCAAGAAGGTGGAAAACATTTCTGGCCGAAAACCCTGGCAAAGAAGATTTGCGGTATTACAATACCGTTCCATGATATATATCTTTGGAGCAATCTCTCACCTTAATGAATAATTTAGATAGTTTAGTCATGAATCAATAAATTTGGGAGTGATCTATTTGGTCTTGATGATTAAACTGTGATATTTGTTGAGCATAATCTTTGGCCTAGTTATGTGATGATGTTGTTGCTGAAATTAATTGCTAGAATGCCCTTCTAGTCATTATTTTGCATGAGATTAAAGTTTTGTAGTTTCTTATTTAAGTGTGCTCATGTTTGTGATTCATGGCTTATTGTAGATGTGAGATTTGTATTTAGAATGCTTGCTAAAATTTGCATGTAAATGGGAGTATTTTTTAGTAATTGTAATTGTTGTGGTGACATTCAGGGCACATGCCGTGCCAGGGTGTTACACAATAACCTAGAGATTTGTCAATCTTGTAATAATTGTTTCATACTTATCTATTTATATATATGCCCTACTTTAGTGTTCCCATCAACAAGATTGGAAATAGGCTACAACTGTGTTGGAACAGGCTGATCTGATCATAAGTCAAGGACAACACTATTCCTTCTTGCTAAGTGAGGTCATAATGCTAGAAGGCGAGTTCCACTCTGCCAATACCTGATGATGAATTGTGAATTATCATTTAGGTTAATTTGTGAAACTTATGTTGTGAATTTGTGAATTGTAGTTTTGCATTCAATTGGTGAATATAACTGAGTTCAACTAGTTAATATATCTGAGTTGATTTCTGAAATAGATGTGCTGTGGTGTAATATGTAATCTGCTTGTGTTGTGATATAATCTGAGTTGATTTCTAAAATGGATGTAATCTATAATATACTTGTGATGTAATATGTAATATGCTTATTTCAGAGGGCATAGCTAGCATTTCCTAAAGCTAGCCAATAAGCAGAAAAGGCTCAAGCAATACAAAATAATATCATAGATGACTAGAATTATAAACCATATATGATTATACACCTATCACAGAGAGTTATTTGTACAAACAGTTTGTGATATACTATTATCATAGATGGTTTCTAATAATAACTATCTGTGATAATAAGCTACCACATATAGTCTGTATAAAGAACCATCTATGATAGGTGTGTCACAGACAGTTCACAAACTATCTCTAATGAGCCATTATTATCATTGACATATGGTTACAAATGGTTCAGAAAACCGTCTGTGATGACATTGTTAATTGGTTTGTGATTGCCTTTTCTGTACTAGTGCATGAAATATACTTTCATTATGGATAAATATTTTATTCAAACATCACATTTTAATAGAAATTAATGGTCAAAGTATTACTTTAGAGGCCATATCAATATTCAAAACAACCTATGTTTGGAATCAGAGAGAGTATATTCCTTCAGTGTCATGTAGATGATTCATCTTCTTCTCTTTCCTCCCCTGCTTGATTAGATCCGCTTGATGCCTGGCCGATGTATCAGCCAACAAGACCCTAGAAATGCCAGTTTCCATGCGTACTACTGGGATGAACCATCCTTCTCCCATTCAACTCTCCAACACAGCAGGTTCTCTCGCAACTCATTCCCCTTTGTATGCTAACATCCTTTTTCCCAACATCATTTATTAACTGTTGGATGACCGAATGTTCAATTCCATTATTCTTATGTCACTTTCCCCTCAAACATTTCATAGTTTTCACCATCTGTATGAATATAACGCTACATTTTGTTGCTCCAATGAAAGTTCAAATCTTCAAACAAAATAAAATAAGATGAGGTGAAACTTGAAACTAATGGACCTGTGCAGTTTGTGTTATCGAGGATGAAATAGTTTTCCATGTTGATATTCGTTGTCCTCATGCAAGAGCACTAAGACATGCTATGCGAGATAAATGGGTGCAAGTTTACAAAAGGGTGTATCATGTGTTGTCATACAATGATGTTGAGTTGTTGATGGCTTCTGTTACACAATAATAACCTGGGAGTAAATGATTTAGATTGGGGTAAATGCAAGTGGCTATGAGCCATGGTGGGCCTGTGTGGCATTGGGTTGGTACATTGATGTGTGATTGAAACTGAGATGGTTACTATGAGCGATTACAAGTCTTACCTTGGTAAATTAAGGATTTAACCATGCAAGACATTGAACTGGCTAATCATATAACCATATGTTTGTTATGGGCTAGAACTAATTTAGTAAGTTACCGAGTTGTGACTTGTGAAGTCTTAGGTGGAAGACCAAACTGTGTGTGTGGTCTGGGGAAGATGTGTCGCTGTAACCACACATCTCAAACAAGTATTGTTCCTAGTCCAACGATATGCTCCTCCTATTCTTTTGCTCTGTATGATGGAAGGAATAGTGAGTTCAAGCTTATTGGGACAATCTATGTTTAGATAGAGTTTCCAAAATGTTTTGTTATTATCTTATCAGTTGCACGTCATGGGTACGTGTAATGGTCAATATTATAATATTGATCTAGAGTTTCCAAAAGGTTTTGTTATGATCTTCTTCGTTGCACGTTGATGGGTACGTGTAATGGCTAATATTATAATATTGATCATATCTTGTGTGTAAAGTATATAACCTCTACACATTGTAAATCTATTCGGATAACCATGTATGTGGTTATGGACAATGCTCGGGAATTTCAGTCAAGAGTTATATTTTATAAAATGAGAATTGAAAAAGGGAAGCTATGTACCAATGTAAGTGATGGATATTGATTTAGGGCTGTGTACCTTTTTATCTTGAGAAATACTTGAAATATTTATTATTTATTATTATTATTTGTTTTACTATCAGTTTAATCTATTTATTATATTCAATTGTAAATGCTATTTTACTACAAAATAAACATGCACTACCGCACAACCCACATCATAGACGGTTGACAAAACACAACATAGACGGTTATGTGAATTGTTTGTACCGAATTGTCAGTGATGACAATCGGTCACCACAGATGGTTTTGCAACTGTCTATGAAAAAAGTCATCACAGACGGTTCCAAATTGGAACCGTCTATGATGAGTACCATATCGCACAGAGTTATCTTCAAATACCTAGCAAGTTAGTCTATTCCAATGTAGATTTAGTGCATTTCCAAGCCTGTGATGAGAAGAGTAAAGTTTTACGTGTATATAAATTAATAGGTGGAAACAATTGTTGCAAGATTGACAAACCTCTATAACATTAGTCATTTTTTAACCAATGAGAAGTTGCATGTTGTGGCAAACATAGAATCCACATTGGTTAGTGTCCTTTAGTTGTTGGTGGCATTGCCAAAATATATGAAACGTCCCGAAATTTGTCCAATTTTAATTTTTGGAGTTATTTAATTTTTTGTGAATTAATTAAAAATTTATTTGCATTTACTTGAATTTATCTAAATTTTTGGGGATATAATTGGATTTAATTAAAATTTATTTAGATTATTGTTCTCTTGAAAATTGAGTTTCAGAAAAGGTAATTATCAAAAATAAATAAAAATATTTTATTTAGGCTCAAAATGCTCTGAAATATTTTCTGGAATTTTTCTAGAATTTTTTGGGTATTTTTAGTGCCATAAATAATTCTTTTAAATTTTTGGATTTATTTTATTTGCAAAACTGGGAAAATCCATTAGCTACAGTGTCGGGCCGAGCCCAACACTGTGCTCGTGCCGGAAAACCCTAGCGCCGCTGATTTCGCGCCGTGCGATCTCGATCGGACGATCGTGAGTGTGCCGCGTTGTTTAATCACTTGAGTCGTTGGATCAGCGTGACTGGCCGTTAGGATTTCGCCGTGTGTCACCGCATCGCCGAACCGTTACCCTCTCCGCGCCGTTGGATCGCGATCGAACGGCGAGATGTGACCGTGCAGCCTCGGGAGGGCGCGAGTGTGCATCGCCGTCGTCGGTAGGGTGCCGATGATCTTGTCAGAGATTTTGCACGCAACTCGAGGCATGTCTGAGCCGGTGATAAAGACCATGGCGTGCAGCACTTCCATCCGTTCGTTTTGCCCCCTCGCTCTAGCTCTGCCATCCACCATAGCGTACGCCCGAGCTCGCCGAAGTAGCGACACCTTTCCTCTCGGTTCTTCTTCATTATTTGCCGTCGTCCGCCGCTTCCCACCGCACTTGAGACCCTCGCCGAGTTCCTTGCGTTACGCCGCGTCCATTGGGCCATTTCTTCCGATCAGAGACACCCGAAAACGCCGTTGCCCACTCCATCTTCCCCATGTCCGGCAACCAGCGCCACCGCCTTTTCTTCGGAGCTTCGCAACTCGCCTCAACCGTCGGATCTTAATCCAACGCCCAAGGTAAAGCCACGCGTCCTCTCTTTAAATCGTGTTGTAGCGATACCGATAGATCTTGGCCGTTAGATGGCGATCGTGCGGTTCTGGTTGGGCCACGTAGGCTAGTGAATAGTAAACTCTCGGGTAACAGAGCCGTCGGATCTCCATCGCACGCCCGAGGTAGCGCCACGTCTTCCTCCGTAGATTCATGTTTAAATAATCATCGGTAGATCTTGGCCGTAGGTCTTTAATCCAACCGCCCCCATTGCGCCGCGTAGACTTAGTAGCAGTAAACTGTGTGGGTAACTACCGCCGTTGGATTTCCATCCGACCGCGCCGATGCGCCCATGTAGGTGCAGTGAATAGTAAACCGTGCGAGTAACCGTAGTCGTAGATTTCCAATCCTACCGCCACCGTAATGCCACGTAGCAGCGCGAGGATAGCCGTTGCCGTATACCGAACGTTGGATCTGAATCCAACGGCCGGGAAAAATTGTGTACGCGTGGTTCGATACTTGCGCGCCGCGGTTCGCTTCCGGCTGACCGAGCATCGTTTCACCGCCCACTTGTCAGGCAGGGCCGCCAGGCGCAGACGCCAAGATGACGTCATCTGGGGCCCACGTGTCAGTGGTCGAGAGCGACGTGGCAGTCCCTGGTGCTGGCACGTGTCGCCAAGAGGGATTTAACCGGATTTTCAGTTGGAAAATAAATATAATAAATTCGGTTTTTCTTTAAATTGAATTTTAGAAACTTGCAAATGCTATAACTTTTGCGTTTTAACTCGGAATTGGGTGATTCCAGTTCCTAAAAATTTGTAAAAATGTAAGATATTTAATAGTGATTTTTATTTTATTTTTAGTGTTGATCTTGCTATCTGTATAAATATATTTCTGCGTAGACTCCGAGTTGCCGGAAGTTGCCGGGGAAGAATTTGAAGACCCGTCACAAGAGCCAGACCAGAACCAACTACTTTTCGAAGGCAAGTCATGCTTTGACCATATTGCCCCTAGACGTTTAAAATGTATTTCCATTTAAACTATGCATGCTATATTAATTAAGAAAATGACATTGATTAATCTTGGGTAGTTTAGATAATACCCCTACCTTGTTAATACCACCTTGTTAATATTAATTGTATGCCCTGCAATCCTTGTCAACCTAAGATATTAATTGGAGTTGGTTGCTATTATAAAGCCAACACGGGAGGCTAGACCGTGATTAGCTGCTTAGTATGCTTGTATGCGTGGAATGTCTTTCAAATTTGCAAAAGAATATTGACTAAACAATTATGAAACGCATTTTGGAATAATGCAATGATGTCATGAGATGGAATTGGGGGGTAGCAACCTGTGTGGTTCTACTCGTGCAATGAAGTGGGCATTGGCATGTGTTGCATAAATGCAAACCGGGGTGGGAAATGATTTGGACCGGGGCAAGTGGCAAGAAGGCTTCGAGCCAGGTGGGCTTTTGTGGCAACGGGATGTATCAAAGATTGTAATGGCTGTGTGCCGAGAATTGTAAAATGGATGTCTTGCCCGGGACAGTTAAGGACTTCACCTTGTGAGCCTTTGAACTGAGTCTCTTGTACAACCACTTGTCAAGAATGGGACGGACCTAGTTTAGTAGGTTTCTAATATCTTTCCTCTGACACCTCGGGGCGACAGTTACACCAAAATGTAACCGTATGGGGCAGCATACCTGTGCTGCGGCTTGGTACCCATCCAACTATATTTGCCTATTCTAAACTTTGGCTCTGTGTGAGGGAAGTGTTAGAAAGGCAATACTGGAGAGGTTCACTGGTTAAGTGTTAGTCTCCAAAAGACTTTGTTGCAATCAATCACCTGTGTGGTGAGCGACTGTATCCTGTGGGTAAAGTGTACAACCTCTGGAGATTGTGTGTTAAATCTATTCGAATAGCCGCGTCCGCGGTATTGGACAATGCTTGGTGATTACAGTCAAGGGTTAGATTTTTAAAAATAAAAGAGGTGGAATGGGTGGCTGTGTGCCAAAGACTGAGGAATGAAACCAGGGCTATGTGCCAAACTATTGAAAAAGAATTGAGAAATTTATTATTAATAATATTGGTTTTACCGCTTTTAATCTAATAGGATTACCTGTTAAAAGAAATGCCGCTATATGCAAAATATCCAATTAAGCCTTTCCTTTGGACTAAGCCATGCATGTAGTAATAGAACTGCATTGTGCATGACTTGTTGAGCATGTTGTATACTCACCCTTGCTTCAACAACAACCTCAGAAGAAGAAGCGATGCCAGCTTGGGAAGAGGAGTTCAACGAAGGCCAGGAGGGTTAGGGATTAAGCCTCGTCGGTTGCCTGTGGCTACGAGGGGTTTTATTACCGTACTTTTGCTTCTGCTATTGAACTTGTGCTACTTTGATATTTATCGCCCTTCATGGCGAATTATTGTAAGGTGACTATAAGGTCTTGTAACTCGTTTATATTCATGTTTGAAGTACTTTATTATTAATTCCGTTGTGTATGATTGTGGTACTTCAACCTGTTTATCCTGTGTGTACTAGCGTGATCCTGGACTAGTACAGAATACACAGAGGGTCTGGATTTGCAGATTCGGGTTCCGACAGAGTTGGTATCAGAGCCATACTGACTGTTGGACTTAACCCTAGTTAGACTGGTCGTTCTAGAAAGGATAAAAATTAATTTCTAAAAGAATTAAAATTAAGCAAGAATAATCAATGAAATCTCGACTTATCTCTTCTTCCTTACTTCATACCTATGCTGTATTTTGCTATTACTTTTGTGTTCTTTTAAAATTTTAGTACTGACGCGTTGCTTTGGCAGATGCGGATGGTTCACTCTTTCGGCGAGCGTCACGGAGGCTACGCAGCCGAGCTTTAGAGGATGCTCCAGGTGCTGGGAGGCTTCGACCACCCTCTCTACCGGTCCCGCACCTGGGTGGTCAACGGGATCAACCGCGGCTGGGAGACGACCCTCACCTTGTACGCGCGGGAGCACGCGCGTGCCAGCCGTCCGCTCCACCTCGCGGTGAAGCGAGCCAGCTACGAGGCGGGCATACAGGAGTGTGCCCGGGTAGCGCTGCATCGGGTTAGCAGGGACTACGGCTACGAGCTGTGGGACACTGCTTTCCGTGTGCACCCGCACGCGGGAGGACCCCTTCAGGCGCGCTTGGAGCTAGAGGACGACGCTGCCGTCGTGCACTTGGGCCGGTTCACCGCGGCTCAGGAGGAGGTCATGGACGCTACGACTACGGAGCTGCAGGCTGTGTATCGCGTCTTGGAGGAGACCGAGGTGGCCCTACGAGAGACCAGAGAGCACGCCGTTCAGAGGATCGCCGAGCTAGAGGAGGCTCTCTACGGTCACGGAGAGCCTGAGGCCGTCATGGAGCTTGACGACGAGGACGAGGAGGAGTCGGAGGAGCAGGAGCCCGCGCCAGAGGACCAGCAGCCAGTGGTGCCCCCAGCAGCACCAGTGGGAGGGCATGGGGATCGGCTTGTGCTCGATGCCACCACCCGCCAAGCAGTACGTGAATGGCGAGCCGCAGCCCGGATGGTTGGAGGAGTGAGTTCCTTCAGAGTCATGGTAGTAAGCTTTTGCATTGAGACTCACCTGTTTTGAGTCGCGTCTTAAATTTCGAACTTAGGTGTGCGATGTGATGTATGGAACTATTTGATGTGATGCTTGTGACTGTTATTATGGTTGCATAGTCCATAGACTATGTAAGAAACCATACCTACTATTATCGATGCTTTAATGTTTAAGTGTTTTAAGTTACACCTGTTTCCCCATATAAGTTTCTATACTTGCCTATTCTTTTCCCCCTCATCTCTAAACCATCGAAGCAATCAGCAGATGGTGAATACTCGCAACGCCGGAGCCGGAGGCAGTGGTTCGCATCAAGGACGTAGTCAAAGCAATACACCACCAGCGCAGGCAGTACCGCTAGTTGACATGCAGAATCTGGGAGCTTTTCTCGCAGCACAAACGTAGTTAATGCAGACGATGATGGCAACCGTACAACAAATCAACACCCAAGCAGTCGCCAACAACCAAGCTGTGAACAATGGGCCACGTCCTTACTCGAGATTGTCCGAATTCATGAGGACACGTCCGCCTACTTTCTCAGGCAATACTAGCCCGTTAGAGGCAGATGATTGGTTGAGAACCATAGAGAGGAAACTGCATATAACCCAGTGTGATGGAAATGAGAGGGTGTTTTACGCCTCACCAATTTTGAGGGAACCATCATGAATGGTGGGAAAACTATCAAGATCGCAGAGAACCCACAGGAAATTACTTGGGAAGAATTCACCATAGCTTTTCGTCAATACCATGTGCCGGAGGGTATCAAGGAGTTGAAAAAGGAGGAATTCAGAGCGCTGAAGCAAGGCGGCCAGACAGTGGCTGACTATCTGAATAAATTCACTCAACTTGCACGCTACGCTCCCGAAGAAGTAGCGACCGATAAGGCCAGGCAATCCCGTTTCATGAAGGGACTTAACACTGGTTTGCAGGTGGGATTGATTACCCACACCTTTCCGAATTTTCAAGAGTTGGTAAATAAGGCACTCATACTGGAGGATAAGCGCAAGGAGCTTGATGATAACCGCAAACGTCGCATGGCACATCAAGGAGGATGCCATGGTCAACAGAGAACAAGAATGATACCCCAGCAATTCCCCCGATTCCATCAGGGAAATAGTGTCAGGACACCGTCACCGATGCCGAGGCCAGCAAGACAAACTCCCCAGACCCCAGTCAGGATTGTAAATCAGAACGGAGGAAATCAGCAGATGTCAGGAAGGCGCTGCTACAATTGCAATGAAACTGGGCATTTCGCCAATGTGTGCCCAAAGAAAGGAGGAGTGACACTAGTGCGCTTCAACTTAGGGAACACGCCTGCTAAAACTCCTGCTCAGGGAGGAAGCCGAGGACCCGCCCAAGCTGGAGCCACATCGCAAGCTTTCACGCGAGGCAGGATTAACCATATCTCCACAGACGAAGTCCAGAATGCCACGGACGTCGTGCTCGGTAAGTTCCTTGTCAACTTAGTGCCAGCTACAATATTATTCGATTCCGGAGCTTCACATTCGTTCATTTCTCGAGATTTTGCTGTGACAAATGATCTGGACATGGTTAACCTTAAAAGTACACTTCTAGTCCAATCCCCTGGATCGGAACTCCGCTCTAAGGTCGGATGTTCTGGGGTTAAGCTATTAATAAAAGGGGTAGAGTTCCTAGCGAACCTTATTATATTAGATACCCAAACCCTGGATGTTATCTTGAGAATGGATTGGTTGACTGAGCATAAGGCCGTACTAGATTGCGGGCGAAGAGTTGTGTCTATTGAGAGCCTTGATGGTAGAAAAGGGGAATTTCAAGCAGTGGCAGTTCGAGAAGGTCAGATGTTAGTAAACAATCTGGAGACCGTCAGTATAAGAGACGTACCAGTGGTCAGTGAATACCCGGATGTTTTTCCCGAGGAATTACCAGGAATGCCACCAGACCGAGACATAGAGTTTGTAATTGACTTAGTGCCTGGAACAGCACCAATAGCAAAGAGACCATATCGGATGTCCACCGAAGAACTGGTTGAGATGAAGAAACAGATTGAGGAGTTATTGGAAAAAGGATTCATCAGGGCAAGCTCATCACCTTGGGGAGCACCGGTTCTTTTCGTTAAGAAGAAGGATGGGAGTTTTCGGATGTGTGTAGATTATCGTGCGCTTAACGAAGTGACGATAAAGAATAAATATCCGTTACCCCGGATAGATGATCTTTTTGATCAATTAAGAGGAGCAGAGTATTCTCCAAGATCGACCTTAGGTCGATACCACCGCTTGAAAATCAAGACAGAGGACATACCCAAGACGCATTTTCTTCAAGATATGGACACTATGAGTTCACAGCTATGTCGCTTTGGGTTGATTTAACGCGCCAAAGATACTTTATGAACCTAATGAATAAAGTATTCATGGAATATTTAGATAAATTTGTGGTCGTGTTCATAGACGATATTCTGGTTTATTCACGGACGGATGAAGAGCACGCCCAACACTTGAGATTAGTATTGGAAAAGTTAAGGGAGCAACAGCTTTATGCAAAATTCAGTAAGTGCGATTTCTAGAAGAGTAAGGTAGATTTCCTAGGGTATGTAATGACCGCGGAGGGAATTGCAGTGGACCCAAGTAAGGTTGAGGCAGTATTACATTGGGAATCGCCAAAGACTAAGCATTACTGCAGATTCAAGTTTCCTTGGGATGGCTGGTTATTACCGCCGGTTTATAGAAGGGTTTTCGACAATTGCCAGGCCAATTACGCAATTGCTTAAGAAAGAGAAGAAGTTTTGTTTGGACACCAGACTGTGAGAAAAGTTTTCAAGAATTGAAGAAAAGATTGACATCAGCACCAGTGTTAGTTCAACCAGATGTGCACCAGAGTTTTGATATTTACTGCGATGCATCACGCCAAGGGCTTGGATGCGTATTGATGCAAAACGGGAAGGTAGTAGCCTATGCGTTAAGGCAATTAAGGCCGCATGAAGGGAATTACCCGACGCATGATCTAGAATTAGCAGCCGTAGTGCATGCCCTGAAGATATGGCGTCACTATCTTATTGGTAACAGGTGTGAGGTGTATACAGACCATAAAAGCCTTAAATACTTTTTCACCCAATCTGACCTGAACATGAGGCAAAGAAGGTGGTTAGAACTGATTAAAGACTATAATATGGGGATTCATTATCACCCCAGTAAAGCCAACGTTGTGGCTGATGCCTTGAGTCGGAAAAGTCATAGTCTAAATATGAAAGTGGGAGAAAGACAGGGATAATTGTGCAAGGATCTTCAGAGGTTGAAATTGGAAGTCGTTCCGGAAGGATTCGTAGCCGCTTTAGAGGTAAAGCCCATCTTGGAAGACCAGACATGAAGGTCAAGAATGATGAGAAGATCAAGCTTAATCAAAGCCAAGATGGAAGAAGGGCAAGCAAAAGAATTTAAGCCGGACTAACAAGGCACGTTATGGATGAAGGAGCGATTTGTGTACCAAACAAAAGGAGTTAAAGCAAGCATCATCGAGGAGGCTCACGACTCCAAGTATTCGATTCACCCAGGAAGTGCGAAAATGTATCAAGACTTGAAAGAAAGGTTCTGGTGGCCAAATATGAAGAGGGAGGTTGCTGAGCACGTAGCATTATGTGATGTGTGTCAGCGAGTCAAAGCTATGCACTAGAGACCGGCAGGACTGCTGCAGCCATTAAAAATACCAGAGTGGAAATGGGAAGAAATCAGAATGGACTTCATTACCGGGTTGCCGAGGACGCAAGGAGGCTATGACTCCATATGGGTCATAGTGGATCGCTTAACAAAGGTCGCGCATTTCATACCGGTAAAGACGACCTATTCAGGAGATAAGTTAGCCGAGTTATACATGGCAAGGATCGTTTACTTACATGGAGTTCCAAAGAAGATAGTATCGGACAGAGGTACCCAATTTACCTCAAGATTTTGGGATAAATTGCATACAGCAATGGGCACCCGCTTGAACTTCAGTACAACATATCATCCGCAGACAGATGGGCAGACTAAAAGGGTCAATCAAATATTAGAAGATATGTTAAGAGCCTGTGCGTTGGCATATACATTGATTTGGGATAAATGTTTGCCGTATGCGGAGTTTAGTTACAACAACAGTTATCAGGCTAGTCTTCAGATGTCGCCTTTCGAAGCATTGTATGGTCGACCTTGTAGGACGCCGTTAAATTGGAATGAGACTGGTGAGCGTCGTGTCTTCGGACCAGACATACTCCAAGAAACCGAAGAGCAAATAGCACTGATAAGGGAAAGGTTGAAAATCGTGCAGTCAAGGCAGAAGAGTTACGCGGACAATCGCCGCAGAGATTTGAGCTTCGAGCCTGAAGATTATGTATATCTCAGAGTTACGCCTCTTAAGGGAGTCCAGAGGTTTCACAAAAAGGGTAAACTCGCACCATGATATGTGGGGCCGTTCAAGATCCTGAGCCGCAAGGGGGAGGTCACATATCAACTGAAGTTACCTTAATCATTAGCAGGAGTACACAATGTCTTTCATGTGTTGCAACACAAGAAGTGTCTTCGAGTGCCTGAAGAGCAAACATCACTGGAAGAAGTTGTGCTACAGGAAGACTTGACCTACAAAGAGCAACCGATAAAAATACTGGATACAGTGGATCGGAGGACCAGGAGCAAGACGACCCGTTTTTGCAGAGTTCAGTGAAGCAACCACACAGAAAGCGAGGCCACATGGGAACGAGAGGAAGATTTGAAAAAGGAGTTTCCAAACCTATTCTCTAGTTAGGCTTCGAATCTCGGGGATGAGATTCTGTTAAGGGGGGTAGGTTTGTAACGTCTTGAAATTTGTCCAATTTTAATTTTTGTGAATTAATTAAAAATTTATCTGCATTTAATTGAATTTATCTGAATTTTTGGGGATTTAATTGGAATTAATTAAAATTTATTAGAATATTCTTTTCTTGAAAATTGAGTTTCACAAAAGGTAATTATCAAAAATAAACAAAAATATTTTATTTATGCTCAAAATGCTCTGAAATATTTTCTGAAATTTTTCAAGAATTTTTTGTGTATTTTTAGTGCCATAAATAATTCTTTTAAATTTCTGGATTTATTTTATTGACAAAACTAGGAAAATCCATTAGCTACAGTGTCGGGCCGAGCCCAACATTGTGCTCGCGCCGGAAAACCCTAGCGCCACTGATTTCGCGCCGTGCGATCTCGATCTGACGATCGTGAGTGTGCCGCGTTGTTTAATCACTTGAGTTGTTGGATCAGCGTGACCGGCCGTTAGGATTTCGCCGCGTGTCACCGCATCGCCGAACCGTTACCCTCTCCGCGCCGTTGGATCGCGATCGAACAGCGGGATGTGACCGTGCAGCCTCGGGAGGGCGCGATTGTGCATCGCCGTCGCTGGTAGGGTGCGAGGATCTTGTCAGAGATTTTGCGCGCAACTCGAGGCATGTCCGAGCCGGTGATAAAGACCATGGCGTGCAGCACTTCCTTCTGTTCATTTTGCCCCCTCGCCCGAGCTCGCCGAAGTAGCCGCACCTTTCCTCTCGGTTCTTCTTCATTGTTCGCCATCGTCCGCCGCTTCCCACCGCACTTGAGACCCTCACCGAGTTCCTTGCGTCACGCCGCGTCCATTGGGCCATTTCTTCCAATCGGAGACGCCTGGAAACGCCGTCGCCCACTCCATCTTCCCCAAGTCCCGCAACCAGCGCCACCGCCTTTTCTTCAGAGCTTCGCAACTCGCCTCAACCGTCGGATCTTAATCCAATGCCCAAGGTAAAGCCACGCGTCCTTTCTTTAAATCGTGCTGTAGCGATACCGATAGATCTTGGCCGTTAGATGGCGATCGTGCGGTTCTGGTCGGGCCACGTAGGCTAGTGAATAGTAAACTCTCGGGGTAACGGTAGCCGTCGGATCTCCATCGCACGTCTGAGGTAGCGCCACGTTTTCCTCCGTAGATTCACGCTAAATAATCATCGGAGATCTTGGCCGAGGTCTTTAATCCAACCGCCCTATTGCGCGCTGTAGACTTGGTAGAAGTAAACTGTGTGGGTAACTGCCGCCGTTGGATTTCCATCCGATCGGCACGCGGCGCCCACGAGGTGCGGTGAATAGTAAACCGTCGCGTAACCAGTAGTCAGAGATTTCAATCCTACCGCCACCGTAATGCCACGTAGCCGCGCGAGGATAGCCATTGCCGTATACCGACCGTTGGATCTGAATCCAACGGCCGGGAAAAATTGTGTACGCGTGGTTCGATGCTTGCGCGCCGCGTGTCCGCTTCCGGTTGGACCGAGCACTATTCACCGGGCCCACTTGTCAGTGTGTTGGCCGCCGTGGGCGCTGACATCAGCATGACGTCATCTGGGGCCCACGTGTTAGTGGCCGAGAGCGACGTGGAAGTCCCTGGTGCCGACACGTGTCGCCCAGAGGGATTTAACCGGATTTTCAGTAGGAAAATAAATAGAATAAATTCGGTTTTTCTTTAAATTGAAGTTTAGAAACTTGCAAATGCTATAACTTTTGCGTTTTAACTCGGAATTGGGTGATTCCAGTTCCTAAAAATTTGTAAAAATGTACGATATTTAATGGTGTTTTTTGTCTTATTTTTAGTGTTGATCTTGCTATCTGTATAAATATATTTATTGCACATATGATTGTTCCGCGTAGACTCCAAGTTGCCGGAAGTTGCTGGGGAAGAATTTGAAGACCCGTCACAAGAGCCAGACCAGAACCAACTACTTTTTGAAGGCAAGTCATGCTTTGACCATATTGCCCCTAGACTTTTAAAATGTATTTCCATTTAAACTATGCATGCTATATTAATTAAGAAAATGACATTGATTAATCTTGGGTAGTTTAGATAATACCCCTACCTTGTTAATACCACCTTGTTAATATTAATTGTATGCCCTGCAATCCTTGTCAACCTAAGATATTAATTGGAGTTAGTTGCTATTATAAAGCCAACACGGGAGGCTAGACCGTGATTAGCTGCTTAGTATGCTTGTATGCGTGGAATGACTTTCAAATTTGCAAAAGAATATTGACTAAACAATTATGAAATGCATTTTGGAATAATGCGATGATGTCATGAGATGGAATTGGGGGGTAGCAACCTGTGTGGTTCTACTCGTGCAATGAAGTGGGCATTGGCATGTGTTGCATAAATGCAAACCGGGGTGGGAAATGATTTGGACCGGGGCAAGTGGCAAGAAGGCTTCGTGCCAGGTGGGCCTGTGTGGCAACGGGATGTATCAAAGATTGTAAAGGCTGTGTGCCAAGAATTGTAAAATGGATGTCTTGCCCGGGACAGTTAAGGACTTCACCTTGCGAGCCTTTGAACTGAGTCTCTCGTACAACCACTTGTCCGGAATGGGACGGACCTAGTTTAGTAGGTTTCTAATATGTTTCCTCTGACACCTCGGGGCGACAGTTACACCAAAATGAAATCAGATGGGGAGCGACACTGTCTTTGCTTGGTACCCATCCAACTGTATTTGCCTGTTCTAAACTTTGGCTCTGTGTGAGGGAATTGTTAGAAAGGCAATACTAGAGAGGTTCACTGGTTAAGTGTTAGTCTCCGAAAGACTTTGTTGCAATCAATCACCTGTGTGGTGAGCGACTGTATCCTGTGGGTAAAGTGTACAACCTCTACAGAGTGTGTGTTAAATCTATTCGAATAGCCGCGTCCGCGGTATTGGACAATGCTCGGTGATTACAGTCAAGGGTTAGATTTTTAAAAATAAAAGAGGTGGAATGGGTGGCTGTGTGCCAAAGACTGAGGAATGAAACCAGGGCTGTGTGCCAAACTATTGAAAAAGAATTGAGAAATTTATTATTAATAATATTGGTTTTACCACTTTTAATCTAATAGGATTACCTGTTAAAAGAAATGCCGCTTTATGCAAAATATCCAATTAAGCCTTTCCTTTGGACTAAGCCATGCATGTAGTAATAGAACTGCATTGTGCATGACTTGTTGAGTATGTTGTATACTCACCCTTGCTTCAATAACAACCTCAGAAGAAGAAGCGATGCCAGCTTGGGAAGAGGAGTTCAACGAAGGCCAGGAGGATTAGGGATTAAGCCTCGTCGGTTGCCTGTGGCTACGAGGGGTTTCATTACCGTACTTTTGCTTCTGCTATTGAACTTGTGCTACTTTGATATTTATCGCCCTGCGTGGTGAATTATTGTAAGGTGACCATAAGGTCTTGTAACTCGTTTATATTCATGTTTGAAGTACTTTATTATTAATTCCGTTGTGTATGATTGTGGTACTTCAACCTGTTTATCCTGTGTGTACTAGCGTGATCCTGGACTAGTACAGAATACACAGAGGGTCCAGATTTGCAGATTCGGGTCCCGACAATATAATAGGCTAATTAGTTCCAAAGGTATTGTTATGAACTGTGAAGGATTATTACGTACTATCTGATACCAAAAAGTTGTAAATATGCTTCAGCATTGTTGGGTTCTTCCTGTGTGGGCGTTCACGAGCTTTGTAGACACCGAACGATGTGTCGAGTAAATCTCTGATAGGCTTCAAGTCGTAGGTGCCGCCCTTTTTAGAATCAAGGTAAATTACCCGGTTCTGTCTTGTTATAAGTACGAGTAGAAACTAGTAAAACCTACACAGCCATGTCGCCATGGTTATTGAACCTAACTTCAAGCTGTGTTATAAAGTACAAAGCAATAAGTATAGCAACTGGATGAAACACTTACCCTGGATTGTGGGGGTAAAAGTAAGAATTTTTTATCCCATTGAGCCAGCAATACTTTTTCCATGTGCTCATGGACGACTTCTAAATTTTCATTCATAGTTTGCTTGGACACCATGTGTGGGTCAAGAAAACCCAACCTAAATGTGCTGGTTGATCAACATTCTTTTGGTGACCAATACATCTACGAAGTACGAATTGCCACATAGCCTGTTTATTTCTTCTAGTGTCTCATTCACCCTTTATTGACATGATCATGGCAAAGACTTGTGGCGTGGTTTGTAATAACATCTTGCCTTTGTTTTGATTTTTTCGTGACTCTATACTTTCTGTAGGAGTGCAGGGCATATGCGAAGTTCTTATGCCATTATGTCTACTTTAATTTATATCCTTACAAACTTTGTATCCTGTATGGAAATTTCATGTGGTGAGGGGTTAATAGCTATTGAGCAGTTTTATCAAGGTATGTACTAAAACCTTGCAAATATAGCATTGTGGTACAGAAGAACATTTTAGATTCATCATTGGACCTGATTCCCTATAGAAAGCTACAAAACTCTTAAGAGTTAATTTATAGTACTAGTTTGTAGGAAATTGACTATTTGTTCAATTCAAAGATTGATTACTATACCAATAATAGGTTTGTTGCATGTTATTTGGACAGTTAAAGATCTTGTGTTACAAATAGGGTTTTGAGGAATGTTTGTGATCATTTATTTCTTTGATGAATTGTTTTTTTGGATGCTTTTGTGCCCTAGAACATATTTGTTTGTGCTTATGTCTTGTTGTTCATGTTCACTATTTCTTCTTTGGCAAGGCACCTACAGTATCCAAATATTTTCAACAGCTATTCTATTGTCAAGCATGTTCATATACAACCAAGTATATTTCTGAACGAATGACTAAGCTTTTTTCTATCTTTGCTACTAGACTATTTGCATTTGAAGATGTACAAATCATGAACCCAATAAATTCAACCATATCAAACAACAACATAGAGTGGAAAAGAGGGGGCAAGTGTAAAACATGGGCCATTCTAATCAAGACAATCAGACAAGCACATCCATGACAAACCAGCGAGCTTCCATTAAACTAAAACATTAACATAATTTAGAGAACTCAAATCTGGTAATTGTAGGATAGTTGCAAAATGCCATGTTGCATACAAGAGGATAATATATTGATACTTTAATAGGACATCAGCCAAGTACTTAAACATGTTTATGCACTAAAAAATTGTCTCCAATACTTTGATCTGGACATCAAATAAGTACTTTGATCTAGAATATAACTACCACTCTCCAGGCCTGTAGTGCCACCCTTGGCCGATAGTACCACCCTCCTAAGGCTGGTAGTGTCGCTCTTGGCAAACATAACTTAAATTACTTCAACTTGAAAATTCAATTCAAATCAAACCCAAACTAGAGCAAAACAAGTCAAATTTAGTCAAATACTCATCATCGACATAGGTAGACCTCCACAAGGTCATTCAGATACCTATCTAGGGCAGCCATGAAGTCGAAGAGGTGTCAAAGAGTCACATCAGTCTCCCTGCGGTTGTTGGCGTAGAGGTTGTAGTCCATGTCAGCTAGCGTGGGAAGGATGGTAGTGATACACAATAGACAACTCCTAAAGCATATGCCAAAGGTAGACCACGGCCGTGTGTGCCATAGTGCTCATCACCATGCCAAGTGTCGATTGAAGAAAGGGCCCTTCGATGTGTGCCCAAGATGGAATAAGCACCATGATGTGGTTCTCATCTGACACTTGACTTGTAATTGTGTTGTACACCGAGTAGTATGGGTCTTATGCAAAATTGGCATGCTGCATCATGATGGCCAAAGTGTCGAGCAGCCCAAAAGTCTCCCTGATCATCGAATGGTGGCCCATTAAGGCATCTAAAATTTTGAATAAGAAAATATTAGCAACCATTTTATAAATTAAATGAGAATGAAGGTACAAAAATATGATAAGTTGGGAAAAAAGTGCACCAATACAAAAACTTTTTGTTTTTAATAATTATTTGGTAAGATTTGCAAATAAAATTTGAAAACATAATCCCTTACTCTAGTGCCCATTTCTAACTAAGGGTCCAACCTACAGTCAGTATAGCTCTGATACCAATGTTGTCAGGACCGGAAATTTGCATTCCAACCCCTGTGGCATACTGTTCTAGTCCCACTATCAATAGCTAGCACACATGTCTACATTGATATATCACATCCACACACGAGAAGAATGACAGAGTAGCATATAACAGAAAACATCCTAAATTAATGACAAAGTAGCACATAATAGTCAAACATGACTAGTTTTACAAGGCTGACCAACAAAACAGTTCACATGTTGAAGATCATAGTGGAAACAAAATAAAGAAGCAACAATATCGAGTTAGCATGCCTCAACCCATCCACATGCAACAGACTAGGCTAGGATCCTTAGGAGTTGACATCACTGTTGCCAAAACTCGTATCATAAAAGTAACCATACGACGGGTCTTCTTTCTCATTATCTGAATAAGTTTAACAATCAATAGTTGAGTAGAAAAATCATACACCACAATACTACTTAAAATGTTATAGAGTACGTAAGCTACGTCCAAGAAATGGCTATCCTACTAGGTTTTCTAGTTTTGCATAAAGCAATCTTTCATTTGCAATATTAAATAGTATATTACAACTGAAAATTTGTAAGAGCATTTGATACACTTCTATAGAATGGTGCATCACTATCGCTTCATCTGGGTCAGTTCTTAAGTTTTTACGAAAAATTGATTGTGATAGATGACTTAGGAGAGGGTGCTAATAATAATCACAATAAATTCTTAGGTTAGAAGCAATTGTGATGTAGCACTAGGCACATCACAATCGGTTGTAACATTAGAACCAATTGTGATGTGGATATGCACATCACAATTAGTTACATCACAATCAGTTCTGAGATAAGAACCAATTGTGATATGCTGTCATATCACAATCGGTTTTATTGTTAGAACAGATTGTGATGTGCCCAGTGCTACATCACAATCGCTTCTAACCTGAGAACCGATTGTAATGTGCCTCACTACATTATTTATACTCTTGGGCTTAGCTCACCTCTATTGTTGTTCTAGAGGTGAAAAAACTATCGCCACCCGAAAAAACAGCACATATTCTAGTTGGATGCAATACTTGGGTGAGAAATTTTGAAATCCTTGAGGTTAGGTGTTAGGAGGGTAAAGTTGAAGCCATAGCTTGAGGAGATTTCTCCTGCTTTATCCCTCATTTGTGATTTTCTTCAAAATATGAGGATTTCTTCAAACTCCTTCAATTTTGTACTAGATAATTTTGACATGTCACAAAGTGAGTTTAGGTTGTTCTGGAATTGTATGTATCCTATCAGATTTCACACCTTTTATTTGACAAGCACACATCCATTTAATTATCTTTGTAGTATTCTTATGTTAATATGGAATTATTGTTGCTGTCATATGATGAATGTTAGAGTTTAGGTTGTGTAACCTACGTCTCCCGTTTGAGGGTACTTGTTTATAAATATATTGAAATGGCATATTTTTAAGCAAGCTCTCTCGAATTGTCCATGTTTTTTTGGGATAGTTTGAGGAAATGTGGATCGGGCAAGTTTCTAGGCTATTGTACAACTCCAGAGATGGTTTCGGCAGCATCTCACTGGTGTTCTTTGGATACACACCCCTCTTGACCTGTTGTCGAGACATGTATCTAGAGAACAGCGGGGAGTGCTGCCAAAATTTTCTCTAAAGTTGTATAATAGCTTAGGAACTTGCTCGAACCAGATTTCCTCAAATGGGATTAGGACCTAACAAAATTAGAAATTAGGAGTCATCGTTGGTACGTACTTGGTTGGTAAATAGATAAACGTTTCTTTAAGATCATTCAATTCATCAATTTTGTTAATGGTTGCACCCTTATTTTATTTCATTAAATCATAAGATTTGCATGCTACTGCATTAATTAGAAAATTCAATATCATTATTGATATTTTAAATGTATGTCTCCTAACTAGAGAATTGGAAGCTCTTAACTAGGGAAGAAGGTATCGGGAGTAAAATTATATATCTTGGAACATGTTCTCTATTTTGCAAAGGTAATAAAATGATGTCTCAATATTCGAAATAGCTAGCTAGCTGTCGCTTTAGTTTTTCCTTAATATATTGTGTATAGTTTAATTGCAGATGGACCGTAAAAAATGGATGTATCAAAAAAGCCGTGTGAGTACTAAATTTCAGAGGGGTGTTAAGGAATTCAAAAAATTGCAGAAGAAGAAATGATGAAGAGGGGTGTAAACTTCATATATTGTCCCTGCATTGATTGCACCAATCTCAGGAGATTTAAGAACTCAACTGTAACACCCCGGCACCCCACGTACCCTGAATGTTATGCCCACAAGCAAAACAATTACAAAACACTAGAGAAAATTTAGCAAAGCAAGCGAACAACTAGGAGGTTGCCGAATTCAATAAAATTTCGGCAGCACCTCCCCTAAAATAGTGGACATCCACTCAGTAGGCAAAGAGATAACATTTAACAATCACAGACATAAAGTTCTAGCTATAGCAATCACCATCAACCACATGCTAAAAAGCGAGGGTTGAAAACAACACAATAAATAGTACAACTAGACAGCAACACTAACAATTTCCAATAAGCACCTAGAAGGTCAATCAAAACCTCATAACATAAAACAAACTCAACCTCATGTAGATTACACTAACCACAACCACAATCATACTACCATACAACTTTCTTCCAAACTATTAATTGAATGTGATGAAGGGAGTGATGTGATGCTATTTCCCATCCCGGCACTGATGTCCTCAGAGTACCTAAAACAATTAACAAACAAGCGTGAGTTCGAAAACTCAGCAAAGCACAATCAAGGACGGTAACATAGCTAATTAACATATCTTAACTTACTAACATAACTGCATTTCTGATTAAAAATTCAATAAGCGAATAAAGCGGTAAAGAGCTTACTCATTTCGCAAATGTGCTCCTTAATCAACTTGGATTGAGTCCCCGATGCAATCTCTTAACTTTCTCAACCCATTTTCATCAACAACATGTGCGATGCAATGCAATATGCTTCATACTCATGCACTTTTTCATCAATTATACCGGTATAATGAGTGTACGTCCGTCGGTGTACACCCTCTCATTCCCTTCCATCCCGTGGAGGGGCCTACTCTTAATGACTCGCTCCCATCCACCACGATGGATAGGACTACGAGGTAGGACTTTCTAGTGGCGCTTCGGATTAGTCATAACTTTCTCACCGACCTCATCGGATTAGTTATGACTTTCTCACCGACCTGGCCAATGTCTCATGCGGGACATGAATGCAACTGATGCAATCGGAAATACACTCAAAAGAAATAACTCACATACTCACCTTTCGGTTGCCAACATTCATCCATTAATAGGATAGTCATTTGCTATAAGATTTCATCATAAACATTAAGATAGCAATTATAGCATTGAGATCAAAACCTGGCAACCTCACTGATTCTCATATACACCCTCGCTAAAAACTGACTTAGTCATTTAAACCAAGTTCATGTCATCCCCAATCACTCGAACAATATACTTACTAAAAAGAAATCAACCTTACTAAAAGCCCAATCTTAACTAGAATCCATCCAAATTGACAGAGCTACAATTAAATTAAAAAGTACCACATATGAACACACAAACCATGCTCAAAAACATGGTGTACATGTAATACCACGCATCTCTTTTGCTAGGGTTTTCGGCAGGAAATGATTCCATCTTCGTGATTCAAGGTTTTCTTTTTTGATTTGGGAGAAAATATTCATCGTCGCGCAGTTGAAGCTTTTGTTAAAGGTTTTGGTTAATTGCCCTAGTTTTTCGGATTTAGGTTTTTACCGAGCCGTATAGTTTTGCAACAAGTGTCTATCCGGACAATTGTCATTTCGTGCCAACAAATTAAATTATTTGGTTCGCTCTAAAGGTTTAAAGTTGGATTTATGGATTCTTTGGAGGTTCTTCATTTCTTTTTTCCCCCTAACCCTAAAAGCCACTTCAACCAAGGGAGCAAGCCATTTCCTTTTTCTCCCACTCCCAGCCGCCTCCTGCAGACTCCCCTGGCGCCTGCTCTGCCCTAGCGCCTTGCACTCCTTGGCAAGCTGCTCCTCCCTACGCCTCCTCCAGCCTGGCCGTCGCCCCTCCTCCCTTCCAGCCGGCAAGAAGAAGAAGAAGAAAGACGGCAAGAAGAAGAAGACAAAGAAGCAGTGAAAAGAAGAAGAGAGGCGGCCGACAAGATGAGTGAGAGCAGCACCAGCATCAGTGAGAGTCAAGAAGCAGCAGAAAGAACAGCCGGTGCCTCCCCCCGGCGATTCGGCGCCGCCCACCCTCCCTCCACCAAGTGCCCCTCTTGCCCCTTCCTGTGTTGAGGACTCAAGCCTAGATTCATTGAGATGTTTGGTTTCTAGTGTGCATGTAACACCCCGAACGCTAACGCGCCACGGATGCTACCAAAACCCCGCTTCACTAGCGACACCACTCGGACCCACACATGTCCAGATGGTTACCAACCCATGATAATTCTCCACAACAAGATCAAATAAACCGAGAATTACCGAAGAGGACATAAAAATCTAACACCGTTATGAACTTGACTGCAATCAACCACTAAACTCTAAAACCAGTTTAAAACTAAGTCACCGAAATTTACAAAATTTCGGCATGACCTCTCTAGAATGTAGGATATCCACTCAGCAGACAGAAAACATTTGCAGATATATCATTCTAGTAGGTCCTTAGTTAACCAATCATACAACATATAGAAATTTAATAAACTCCACCATGACGAACAATACATTACAACCGCATTAGCTACATCCAGACTTAACGAATCAATTAAACAGATTATTGGAGACTGAAGTCGTGCACGTGTTACTACTCCCAACCCGACGAGCCAGCTTCAAGTACCTAAAACAAGAAACAACAAGCGTGAGTCGAAGACTCAGCAAAGTGCAATCAAGCATAAAAGTAATGAATTCGATTAGAATACAACGACTTCAAGACATACAGTAATAATTCCTTTACTTGACATCCTTAAATAAAGGGAGCAATTTGAATTCATATAACTTCAAAACGTAAGAACACGATTACTTCACCATTTGCAATAGCCATTACTTAATTGAAATTATCCAGTTAAAGAAACAGAAACTAACCCCACTTACCACATCCAACTCGGAAACATAAATAAACCTTACTCATGCCTCAACAATCATTTCAGGATGAGTCCACAACTCAATACTCAACATGTCATTTCAATTTTCATCGATTAACATTTATCAATTGGAACACACAATGCAATGCAATGCAATGCTTCTATGCGTTCATGCTCAAAATGCAACCTTTTTAGCCTATACCGGTATAGCTGAGTGCACACCCGTCAGTGTGCACCCTCTCATTCCCAACCATCCCATGGCGGGGCCTACTCTTACTGACTCGCTCGCATCCGTGGATGGGACTACGAGGTAGGACTTTTATACTCACTACGTGTGAGTACAGAGGCCCACATCAACATGGGTCGCCTCTTCTGTAATGAATGCGCAAATGCAAGTGACATGTTTATAAGCACACACAAACAGGAATACAACACACACATTTTCATTTCATCGCTTTATCCTTTGCATCAACAAAACCATACTCATTTGTACAATTCATAAGGCGTTGTAATAATAGAAATTGAATAACTTACCTTCCCATTGCTAACATTCATCCATCCTCATCATCATAGTAAGAACAACTTCTAAATATGCTATTAAACATAACCAAACTATTAGAATTTTCATAATCTTATCGCAAGCAAAGCATTTACGCTCTAATAACGCTCTAGGGGATGCACTTGCCTTTACCGACGCTTGAGGCAACGCGGGGTTGTGACCACCCCCGAAGACACTTTCCCTGAAAACAACGTTACGCACAAGAATGGATCAAGGTCCGACTCAAAACCTCAATGCGCGACGAAAACTCAACTCTTGACAAAAATAGCCCCAATTCACACTAATGGAAACTCCGGCCAACCCACTAGACAGCAGACATTAAACCTTAATAATAGGAGAACACATTGACAACTCTCTCAATTTGGGATCTTATTCAAAACCATTAACAAATTAAGCTAACATTCAAAGATCCAACTCTCCTCAAAACTTCATAGATCACACGACACAAATGCTCATGCTAATTGTTCAAATTTAAGAAACATATCCACATTGCATTATGAGTAAATAGGGAATGTATCAAACGTGAACTAACCTTTAAATAGAGGAATAAGAACTGACAATTGTGACCATTGGATGAGATATATGCTGCTTAGATATACATTAAAGGCCATCGACATTTTTTTAAAATAAAACACCCAAATTATTCCACTTTACACTCCAGCCTTCTCACCTTAATGAGATGTCTACCATTTTGATCTACGGCATCCAACATTTCATATTTGAGTTCTCATTATCCTGGTTTAAGGGTGTTTCTTTCAATGATATAATAATCCAATGGCAGCTACAAAAATATAAAAATCCAAAATTTCCAACCAAACAATATTATTAACTAGAAACGTTGTCACTTCTCTCTAGCTACTTACATTTCTTGAGAATCTTTAATGCACCATTCAATGACATGGGCCAAATTCCAGAAGCTTGAGAAGCAAAGCAAGAATCAATAGATGTACTACACTGACCTAATCTCAACATACTTATACTCTTACATACCATGCTATCAAAATTAACTTTCCAGCAATCAAATATATTTACTATTGCTTCCATTTTCAAAGTTATTCAGATGGAATTAAGCATAACCACCTAGAGATATAACGGCCAAGTCGAAAGCATACAAAGCAATATGAACTACACATGCATATACCTCATAGCCATTTCATCGAACACCTGACATGCATACTAGAAACCAACATCTCAATAAAAAATCTAGGCTTGAGTCCTCACCACAAGAAGGGGCAGGAGGGGAAAAATGGCGATGTTGTTGGTCGCCGCTTGAGTCTGCTTGCTACTTGATAGAGGGAGGGAGGAGAAGAACCGAGCCAGAAGGGTAGAGGAGAGGCGCCATCGCCAAGGGGTGGCGACCGCCGAGGATTCAAGGAGCCCCGCTGCCACTCCGCGGCCGGCTACTACTACTGCTGCTCCTCCCACGGTTGATCTCTGCTCTTTGTTGCACTTCTTTCAAGACTCTGCGGCTCAGGGGAGAAGAGAGGGGTGCTAGCCAGGAGCAGTCGCTAGGGAAGAGCAGCGCCAGGGCAGAGCGACGCCAGGGCTGGGCGACGCCAGGGGAGAGAGCGACGCCAGGGGAGGAGAGCAGCGCCAGGAGGGGTATGCAGGAGACTACTGAGAGGCGCATGGCCTGGGGCAGGAGGCGGCTGGGAGGCGCATGGCCTGGGGCAGATGCCAGAGAAAAGATGGGGTGTCGGCTAGGGAATCACTGGGAGAAATATCTTGGCCATGGGAAAGAATGACAGCCACAAGAAGCAAAGAGGAAGAGGAGAAATCCCAAAAATACCCCTCCCCAAACCTAAATCTTTAACCCTAACCTTTACTAAACTTTTTAACCTGCGAGGCGACAAAACTTTTCTTCAGAATTAACCTTGAATCAAGAAAATGAGAACATCACCGGCCAAAAAAAAACTGGAAAAGCGTTTTGCAGTATTACACTCTTCCCCCCTTTAACAGAATTCGACCTCAAATTCTGAACACCTCACTACTCACCCACAAGAGCAACACAAACCGAATTGCCAAAAACAATAAGCCCAAAAAAAGAACAAGCCGGGTACTTCTCACGCAAGAGAAAACTCCCCAACTCAACCCACGGCTCTTGCCAAATAAAATGAGCAAGCAGCTGAACTCATTTCATCCATCAACAAATCAACACTCACTCTAACTCCTTAACTCGCATGGTACAAAACTCGGAAACCAGGCCTTTCTCAAAGACCAATACTAATCTGATACTCAGCCAACTCTTCCTTAACGCTTCATTACACAACCTCCAATCTGTTAGTGATATGCCCTAGAGGCGATCATATGAGATGATTGTATCATACGTCTATGTTCATGTACTTATCAGTTCCATGAATAAATGTCACTCCTTTGTTCATTGAGTATGACTTAATTGTGAAACACATTGGTTATATGATATTATTCTAAACGATCCTCGGTCACATATCATTATGTGGGACAATAGTGATCGACCAAAGACATGTATTGATTGATGGTAATGTTTCACATACCATAGATATGGAGATATCAAATCAATAATGTGGGCACATGTTAGAGAACATGGGGTTGGATAGACCGCTCCGAGACACGATGAGATTGTTATCTTAGAAGTGCCATCGAGTGTAGTCTCGAGTGGTATACCTATACGATCTTTTGACTCGAGATTCTTATTGATTCTCGGCATGTGTAATTGTATATTTTGGGGCTATCAAACGCTTCTCCGTAATAGGAGTTATAAAGGTAGCTTACGGTATGCAATGAAACATGACGTGAGATATAAGAGATCAAGATGGAATTTGCCCTCCTCGATAACGGAGAGATATCTCTGGGCCCTCGGTGTGGATGGATAAGGAAAAGTGCATGGCCATGCCAAAGTGATTAAAGTGTTAATCACGAATTATATCCATTACATTGACGAGTGAATGGGTCGAGCTATCACAAGGATGGCACGCATCTTACCTTGAGCTTGACTGGTATCGCGTGGCAAAAGGATTGGTATATGAATATATCAAGGTTCAGCCAATACGATCACTCTGTGCATTCGGGGGACAACATGTCCTGCTAGGAACCACTGTTGTCTGATGGTCTGGAAAAGAGGTTTTCAGGGCCATGGCCGTTTGCGCATGAACCTAACGGGTCACACACTTAACGGGTTGGATCATGTCTGATGGATTGGATCCATTGGTGGGTTTACGCGGATTTGGATCCTCTGGCGTCTTAATGGACTTCTACTGTAGAAGATCCATTAGCGTGAGTCCTAGTGGGCTATGGGCCCATTAGTGCGCTCTATATAAAGGGGGCGTGGGGCATGCAGCAATGAGGTTCTCCCCACCACGAAACCCTAGCCGTCGACCCCTACCCCTGCCAGAAACCCTAGCGTCGCTGCTGCGTGGTGCTAGCACACCGCACACGGCGTTCCATCCTCGGACGTGTGGATACCGTGAGAGGCACCGTTGCATCCATCCTCGGCGCCGATCGGCGATCGGTTTCACCTCTCCAACTGCGCGTGCATATCTTCATCCATTGATCGTGCACCGCGGCGAGGTGACGTCAAGGACTCAGCGATCACTTGGCGAGCACTCGGCGGTCCGGAGACCACTCGGCGAGCACTCGGGTGATCTCGCAAGCACTCGCCGAAAGCGATGCCGAGTACGCTCGACCACGTCTGATGCTTCGAGCACGCGGGGAGGCTTCACCCACTCTACTTCCGCTGCTAACGTGCTCCAAGGGTAATGATCCATGATCCTCTACTCGCATGTATCCTGGTTGAATGTGTAGAAAATTTTGTTTTCGGCTAGCGTATCCTACGCGTTCTCCTTCACAATCAACCAACGATTCTTCTTGGAAGATCATAATACTAACTCCCAAACTCAATTCTCATTTCTCTATTCAATTTCACTCACCCAACTTATATCTCCTCTCTAAAACTCCCTACCGCAGATCAACCAACTCGTGATGACAGGAATAACACGAGTCACAACACTCTATTAAGCATCCAACCAATTATCATCAAAACACCAAAGCTATCTAATTAAACAGCTAGGTTCTGAACTTGGATCCTCTACGAACCAAGAAAGACACTGATTCCCATCTCTCCTCATGATTAACCTTTATAACCACATAACCATTAACAACTTCTAACCGAATCCGAATATACCACAACTTCTAACTAACTAACGTCGGGATCCTCTAGGAATCAAAACACGACTTTTATCTTTGCAACAGTTGCCCTTGGATCAAAGGGTCACGACCAACCTTACTATTGCCACGATTAGCCCAACAGGCACAAATCCTATTTCCTCACAATACAATATCATACTTGACCTTCTTTCATACCTGTCTCGAGAAAGGAGACAACCCTTCGAAAAGAAAAATTCATAACTGATCCCGCTATTTCTGACTAACCCACATTAAATCCAACCCACAAGACCAAGGGTTCAAACATACTTACAAAAGGTAATGCATTTATCGACCGAATCCACCGTCCAACAACAAAATTAATCCCACAGAACCAAGAGACAATGAAATCAATCGATCCTCCCACAAAGGATTTGGATCAAAACATGCCACACCCTTCAATGCTCTCCACTCTAGATCCATTTACTATCCACCTTTACTCGGAAATAAATTAAAGAGTATAATCTTCTACTATACTCCACCAAAAACTCACTACTCAGCATTTTTTTCTTATATCACACTTGAGAACAAAGAGAATCTCGCTTCATTTAACAAAGCCAACCATTTCCTCAACTTAAACTCAAAGCAATAAATTTCACATTGAGGAAAAACTCAACCTTAAAAAGAAACATCACTTAAATCTTTTACAAACACGATCACAATGATCAAAGAAAATCAACTCGCTTTTACCATAGCAAAACATCTCATACTAACCCCAACAACATTTCGGAAACTGAAAATCGATCTTCGAATCCAACATCTATACACACAACCACCATCCTTTTTCTTAAGAGAAAGGGAAATTCAGCTTAGACGAGAAACACCGCACAATTCTTTTCAGAAGCGACCACGAAACCAAAGAAAACAGAATTTTTCTTAACAACAAAAATCCATTTTCATCACCTTAAGATCCATGGTGTACCACCTCACATCGAAGAAAATTCGAATAAGAAACAACACATCCCATAACTTTTGCCCCAAACCACACAACTCGAGAAAGAAACCCTATTCTGGGACCCAAATCTCTTCACTCACAACCAACACTTGCCTCCAAAGAGAGGGAAGATTTTCGTTTTCTAACCGAAAACCACTTTTAACAACAACTAAAGATTTCATCTTTTAGACCATTCCCAAAGATCATTCCCATTCAAGAACTTCCAACATTTTCCATACCTCTATTTATTTCCTTCATTTAGTAAATCCACAAACTACCATCACATCAATTCATGATTAAGCATTCTTTCTTCCTCATCTTCATTTATCCACTAACTTCGCAACTTGGCGAAACGCAATGATTCTAAAAATTCTCCATTGCGCACCAACAGAACGCCTTAACAAAGGCATACACCCAACAGATTACACTGACAATCCAATTCCATAGATTTTAATCATAAATCTAACCTTTCACCTAAATACATCACCCTCGGACAGGTTACCACCAACATTAACCAATTCTTCCCCATGGTACTCATCACGGAAAGTAAGCTATAACTCCAACCATAATCAACCTACCAAATCAAAGTCCACTTCATAAGCTACATTCAAGTTTTCCCTTTTCAAAGCAATTTCAGTAGGTTTAACGTCTGCCATCCATACTTCCGTTTTGTTAGCAATACGATCAACCACTAGATCAAACCATTTAGGTTTCCCTCAATAAACAATATCTCCTTGAGATATAAATCATCCAAAATGGCTATAAGACCATCCATTGCTAGCAGCAAACCAAGCTCCCACAGACTCCATCTAATGATTCTTCGTATTTTAACTCCAATTCCATTCTAGGTCATTTTATCGTCACCTCGTAGAAACTTAACATTAATCAACCCATTTCGAGCACTGAGGACACCTCTAGTTAAAGCAATCCCATCAACTTATTTAAACAAGTTCCGCAACCCAACTTGTTATTTCTTCTACATCATAACCACTACTAGCCTTTCGCACACACACCATTACCAATCCTCCACTATAGCCGTGGATCACCATAACCAACACTATAATCCTTGCCCTCTATCAAATTTAGGGTCAACCACCCAATCGTTCTACTCATCTGCTACAGGAGATCTTCAACCAACCCACAATATACTCTGATTGCGGCCCTTTCCTTTCCAGAAAAACCCAACCAGAAACTTCCAAGGTAGCTCAACTCTCAAAAAGTTAGAGAATGACAGGACTCAATCCTGGTCATTCAACAAATCCTCAAATCATCATCAAACTCCGAAAATTCCACGAAAGAAAGGAGTTGTACAACTAAATCCACGAGAAGTAAAAGCGGGTCAATCAAATAACACTTTTCCTTTAAAACCCCAAATCTTGAGTTTGCACGACCTAAGTTTTCACAAAACTCAATAACTCCTTTTTAAACTGGAAGAAGGTTCAACACCAGAAGGAAACCATGACTTTCTCTGCAAAGCAACCAAAAAGGTGCAACACAAAACTCTCTTCTTTGTCTTAAATCCAAGAAGACCAAAGAAGATAAAACCCAAAACGAAATCCATCAACTCTTTAATTTACGACAAAGGAACAATGGCTCTCCTCACACGAGGTTATGAGTCCTCCGGTGCCAGCTCTAACTGCCACACCGACCAACGAGGCCTTAACACGGCCCAAACAAGTAAACCAAATATTTTGGAACAAAAGAATCCCAAAAGATCCCACTAGTCAAACCAATAACTTCATAAACTTAGGAATAATATATGCTATCAAGCCTTAGCAAGACTAACATATAATATAGCATCATGCATCAACACAGCATCAATCACAAAATAAGCATTGTAGCACAACGCAACGATAACCCATCCCTTTCCTACTGTGCATCAGAGTGTGTCAAGTTTTAAATTAATTAACCATTCTACCTCAAGTTTTAAGGTTATTGCCCAAGGGCCACATTTTTTTCTTTTAAGGTTCAACCTAAACAATGTTTCTACTTTCATACAGCAAAATTTTAATCCATTCTAGAATTACTCACTACATTCAAGTACCACGAACCTGAAGCCCGCTCTGATACCAACTGTAACACCCCGAACGCTAATGCGCCACGGATGCTACCAAAACCCCGCTTCACTAGCGACACCCCTCGGACCCACACATGTCCAGAGGGTTACCAACCCACGATAATTCTCCACAACAAGATCAAATAAACTGAGAATTACCGAAGAGGACATAAAAATCTAACACCGCTATGAACATGACTGCAATCAACCACTAAACTCTAAAACCAGTTTAAAACTAAGTCACCGAAATTTACAAAATTTCGGCATGACCTCTCTAGAAAGTAGGGCATCCACTCAGCAGACAGAAAACATTTGCAGATATACCATTCTAGCAGGTCCTTAGTTAACCAATCACACAACATATAGAAATTTAATAAACTCCACCACGACGAACAATACATTACTACCGCATTAGCTACATCTAGACTTAACGAATCGATTAAACAGATTATTGGAGACTGAAGTCGTGCACGTGTTACTACTCCCAACCCGACGAGCCAGCTTCAAGTACCTAAAACAAGAAACAACAAGCGTGAGTCGAAGAATCAGCAAAGTGCAATCAAGCATAAAAGTAATGAATTCGATTAGAATACAACGACTTCAAGACATACAGTAATAATTCCTTTACTTGACATCCTTAAATAAAGGGAGCAATTTGAATTCATATAACTTCAAAACGTAAGAACACGATTACTTCACCATTTTCTATAGCCATTACTTAATTGAAATTATCCAGTTAAAGAAACAGAAACTAACCCCACTTACCACATCCAACTTGGAAACATAAATAAACCTTACTCATGCCTCAACAATCATTTCAGGATGAGTCCACGACTCAATACTCAACATGTCATTTCCATTCTCATCGATTAACATTTATCAATTGCAACACACAATGCAATGCAATGCAATGCTTCTATGCGTTCATGCTCAAAATGCAACCTTTTTAGCCTATACTGGTATAGCTGAGTGCACACCCGTCGGTATGCACCCTCTCATTCCCAACCATCCCATGGCGGGGCCTACTCTTACTGACTCGCTCCCATCCGTGGATGGGACTACGAGGTAGGACTTTTGTACTCACTACGTGTGAGTACAGAGGCCCACATCAACATGGGTCGCCTCTATTGTAATGAATGCGCAAATGCAAGTGACATGTTTATAAGCACGCACAAACAGGAATACAACACACACATTTTCATTTCATCGCTTTATCCTTTGCATCAACATAACCATACTCATTTGTACAATTCATAAGGCGTTGCAATAATAGAAATTGAATAACTTACCTTCCCATTGCTAACATTCATCCATCCTCATCATCAAACTAAGAACAACTTCTAAATATGCTATTAAACATAACCAAACTATTAGAATTTTCATAATCTTATTGCAAGCAAAGCATTTACACTCTAATAACGCTTTAGGGGATGCACTTGCCTTTACCGACGCTTGAGGCAACGCGGGGTCGTGACCACCCCCGAAGACACTTTCCCTGAAAACAACTTTGAGCACAAGAATGGATCAAGGTCCAACTCAATACCTCAATGCACGATGAAAACTCAACTCTTGACAAAAACAGCCCCAATTCACACTAATGGAAACTCCGGGCAACCCACTAGACAGCAGACATTAAACCTTAATAATAGGAGAACACATTGACAACTCTCTCAATTTGGGATCTTATTCAAAACCATTAACAAATTAAGCTAACATTCAAAGATCCAACTCTTTTCAAAACTTCATAGATCAAACGACACAAATGCTCATGCTAATTGTTCAAATTTAAGAAACATATCCACATTGCATTATGAGTAAATAGGGAATGTATCAAACGTGAACTAACCTTTAAATAGAGGAATAAGAACTGACAATTGTGACCATTGGATGAGATATATGCTGCTTAGATATACATTAAAGACCATCAACATTTTTTTTAAACAAAACACCCAAATTATTCCACTTTACACTCCAGCCTTCTCACCTTAATGAGATGTCTACCATTTTGATCTACAGCATCCAACATTTCATATTTGAGTTCTCATTATCCTGGTTTAAGGGTGTTTCTTTCAATGATATAATAATCCAATGGCAGCTACAAAAATATAAAAATCCAAAATTTCCAACCAAACAATATTATTAACTAGAAACGTTGTCACTTCTCTCTAGCTACTTAAGTTTCTTGAGAATCTTTAATGCACCATTCAATGACATGGGCCAAATTCCAGAAGCATGAGAAGCAAAGCAAGAATCAGTAGATGTGCTACATTGACCTAATCTCAACATACTTATACTCTTACATACCATGCCATCAAAATTAACTTTCCAGCAATAAAATTTATTTACTATTGCTTCCATTTTCAAAGTTATTCAGATGGAATTAAGCATAACCACCTAGAGATATAACGGCCAAGTCGAAAGCATACAAAGCAATATGAACTACACATGCATATACCTCATAGCCATTTCATCGAACACCTGACATGCATACTAGAAACCAACATCTCAATAAAAAATCTGGGCTTGAGTCCTCACCACAAGAAGGGGCAGGAGGGGAAAAATAGCAATGCTGCTGGCTGTTGCTTCGAGCTGCTGCTACTTCGGTAGAGGGAGGGAGGGAGGGAGGGAGAAGAACCGAGCCAGGAAGGGCAGCGGGAGAGGCGCCGCTGGCCAAGGGGTGGCGACCGCCGGGATTCAAGGGAGCCTGCTGCTACTCGGCCCGGCATTACTACGGCTGCTCCTCCTGCGGTTGATCTTCTTCTTGCACTTTCTGTCTGTCCACGCCGGCAGGAGAGAGAGGGCGCCGCCAGAGCGTCGCCAGGAAGAGCAAAGGCCAAGGAGAGTGACGCTGTGGCGGGCGACGCTAGGGGAGAGAGCGACGCCAAGGGAGGAGAGCAGCGCCAGGAGGGGTCTGCTGGAGACTGCTGAGAGGCGCATGGCTTGGGGAAGGAGGCGGCTGGGAGGCGCACGGCCTGGGGCAGACGCCAGAGAAAAGATGGGGTGTCAGCCAGGGAATCACTGGGAGAAATATCTTGGCCATGAGAAAGAATGACAGCCACAAGAAGCAAAGAGGAAGAGGAGAAATCCCAAAAATACCCCTCCCCAAACCTAAATCTTTAACCCTAACCTTTACTAAACTTTTTAATCTGTGAGGCGACAAAACTTTTCTTCAGAATTAACCTTGAATCAAGAAAATGAGAACATCACCGGCCAAAAAAAAACTGGAAAATCGTTTTGCAGTATTATAGTGCAGGCCAGGTGTTTGTTGAAATGCTTAAAAGATTTATTGTATGGTATTACACTGTGTTTTTGAGTATTGATCTGTGAGTCACCATATGAGCTAAACATATTGCTTCATAAAAATATACATATTGGTATGGTTGCTTTTTTTTGTGCAAAAGATGCTTCCCTTACTAATGGTATTAGCTCATCAATCACAATTATGAATAAAAATCTGAATTGTTTTAAGGCCTTATATGACATTGTGGTCAATCGTAGACATGGATTAAAATTAATTCATTTACCAACCTCTTACTATCTACATGATAACTTGAAGAATGCCTGTGTTGATATTAGTTGAGATATGCAAGAGACGCTTGTGTTTTACATTCTTTTGTGCTTGCATGGTATAAGGCCCGAAGTTGTCTATGCACTGAGATTATGAGGTATATATATATATAGATGTTTTGGGATTTAGAGACAGTAGGAAATGCATATATTATTATGTTCTGCATTAATATGTGGTTAGGGTTGTAGGATTCAGAATCCGACTCATATGTATTAATGCTTTGCTCCAATGATGATTAGATTTAGGGAATTGTGTGTGTTCACTGTTTGTTCATTGAGACAGAAAAGGTTCCAGGTTGCTTTCTGCAATGGTTAATATGTCATTTGAGTAGTTTGTATGCAAAAGCTTAAGGGAAACCATAACTCTTAAAACCTTATGAGTACAACTTGAATTACTGCTTCGATTGAAAGTTCAAGTCTTAATTCCATATTGTAGAGTATCTCTTTTATGTCTGGTCTGTTGTGCATGTAATTCGGTGAATGTTTTTTTAAAGTTAATTACATTCACAAAGCTCATTTGGTACTTAATCCTTTGATTACACTAGTGCTTATGAGATGTGGGTAAAATGATTTGTTTGGCAAAATGGGGTAGCAACTCTATTCTTCACTGCTAGAGCTAGCTCAGGTGTCAAATGTGTACTAATCTTTTGCATATAGGAAAATTAAGACACAAACATAAGATCGAGATGGTTTGGCATAACAATAGCTCTAACTCATATTAGAAGTTCAGTTTTATTGCAGTGCTGAAATGTGCTTTGACTTTAATCAATGATTTACATTAGGCTTCCTTAAAAGACCAAAAAGTGAACAACGTATCAATTAATGGGCACATTGCCGGTTCTAAGATTTTAGGGGTTGATTTCAGTTTTTCATAGAGGTGATAGATTTTGTCTTGTTCGGTAATTCTTCATTCAATTGAACTTGCTCGTGGAGAATTATCGTTGTTGGTAACCCTCTGGATATGTGTGGGTCCGAGGTGTTACAGTTGTTAATTAGGGTTTTGGTAGCATCCGTGGCGCGTTTGACGCCGAGGTGTTACAGTTGGTATCAGAGCGGGCTTCAGGTCCGTGGTGTTTGAATGTAGTGAGTAATTCTAGAATGAATTAAAATTTTGTTGTGTGAAAGTAGAAACATGGTTTAGGTTGAACCTTTAAAATGTGGCCCTAGTGCAATAACCTTAAAACTTGATGTAGAATGGTTAAATAATTTAAAACTTGACACACTTTGATGCACAGTAGGAAAGGGACGGGTTATCATTGCGTTGTGCTACAATGCCTATTTTGTTATTGATGCTATGTTATATGTTAGTCTTACTGAGGCTTGATGGCGTATATTTTTGCTTAGTTTTTGAAGTTATTGGTTTGACTAGTGGGATCTTTTGGTATTCTTTTGTGCCAAAGGATTCGGTCTGTTCGCTTGGGGCGTGTTAAGGCCTCGTTGGTCGGTGTGGCAGTTAGAGCCAGCACCGGAGGACTCATAACCTCGGGTGAGGAGAGTCATAGTTTCTTTGACGTAGATTAGAGAGTTGATGGAAATTCGTTTGGGGTTTTATCTTCTTTGGACTTCTCGGATTTAAGACCAAGAAAAGAGTATCATTTTGCACCTCTTTTGGTTGCTTTGCAGAGAAAGTTACCGATTCCTTCTTATGTTGGACATTCTCCCAGTTTAAAAGGAGTCGTTGTTCTTCTGTTGTAGATTGGAGAATGGACGGAGTAAGTTTTCCGGGCTTTGACTTATTTGGTCTTTTTGGGTTTAAGTCAAAGAAAAAGGGTTGGAGTTGTGCCCCATTGGTTGATGGCGGGGGAAGACATGGATTTCTTCGTGTTGTCGTTCTCCAAGTTGAAGTTTTGGTGAAAAACTTAAGTCGTGAGAACTTAAAGTTTGGGGCTTTAAAGGAAAAAAAGTGTTATTCGACCGATTCGCTTTTCCTTTCCGTGAATTTATTTGTGTAACTACTTTCCTTCGTAGAATTTTGGAGTTTGATGATTGGTTTGGAGTTCTATTGAACGACAAGGCTTGAGTCCTGTCATTTTGTAAGTCTTTTGAGAGTCGAGTTTCTTTGGAAGATTTGGTTGACTTTTCTGGAAAGGAAAATACGACAGTCAGAGTAAGTTGTAGGTTGATTGAAGGTCTTCCCGTAGAGGATTAGTAGAATGTTTATGTTGTTGGGTTAAGGTGGTCGACCCTAATTGGATATATGGCAAGAATTATTTTATGTTGGTTATGATGATCCACAGTTATAAGTGGAGATTCGTGATTGGTGTTTGTGTAAGGTTAGAAAAGATTTTGTCGAAAAGGTAATAACAAATTTGGTTGAGGAATTTGTTTAATGTTGGTGAGAACACTTCCGAGCGCAGATGTAATTAGTCAAAAGGATAAATTCTGGAGAAAATGATCCAAGGAAGAGTGGTTATGAAATTCTTGCTAAGTCTTGTTGGGGAATCCTAAAGGCGCTACGTATGATCATTGAAACCTTTATTGTTAAAGGTGCAAGAATTTTAGAGATAATGGGATGTAAGGTGAGCTTAGGGTTAAGTACCTATGGAATGAGGTTGTCGGTGTAATCATTTAGATGGTTGCCTTTTGTTTAAGGCATTTTGTTTGGTGTGCAATTGACTAGAGAAATGAGAATTGAGTTTGGGAGTTAGTATAATGATCTTCCGGGAAGGATTGTTGGTTGATTGGAGGTTGTGTATTGAAACGTTAAAGAGGAGTTGTCTGAGTTGTCAGATTAGTGTTGGTCTTTGAGTAAGGCCTGGCTTCCGAGTTTTGTACCATGCGAGTTAAGGAGTTAGAGTGAGTGTTGATTTGTTGATAGATGAAATGAGCTCATCCAGAAATGATTATTGAGGCATGGGTAAGGTTTACTTACGTTTTGAGTTGGTTGTGGTAAGTGGAGTTATTTACTGTTTCTTGTACTGGATATTTTCAATTAAGTAATGGTTAGTTTTGGAAGAGAATCGAGATTCTCTTTGCCTTCGTTTGGATGCGGGTTCTTTGTGTGAGTATAATTTAAAGATTTATGCTTTTTGATTTCGTTCTTCGAGCCAAATCGTGCTAGAAGGAGAACTACATATGGATGGGATTTAATGAAGTCCTAATTAGGGTAGGTGTTGATGGTATATGGATTTAATGTGGAGAGTAGGAGAGGTGTTCCTTGTCATGGTTCCGACCTTGTGGGAGGATCATTTTGATTGTGTTGTCCTTGGGATGTGTGGGACTTTGTTGTTGGTGGGCTGGGTGGAATCAGTCACTAGATGCTTTATTTCCTTAAGTTTATCGAAACCCTTGGTTTTATGGGTTAGACTTGATGTGGGTCAGTCGGAAATGGATGGTTCAGTTGTGAACCTTTTCTTTGAGTTGTTGTCTCGTTGAATGAGACAAGCTTGAAAGAAGGTCAAGTACGATTTTGTGTTATGAGGGAATTTGATTGATGCCCTGTGGGGCTAATCATTTCGATAGTAAATAATGATTCTTGATCCTGTTGTTTCCAAGGGCAACTGTTGTGAAGATAAAAGTTATGTTTTGGTTCCTAGAGGATTCCGGTGTTAATTAGTTAGAAATAGTGGTATATTCGAATTTGGTTAGGGTTTGTTGGATTGAAAAGTCTTGGTGGCTCCGTGGTTTAAGCTAAGCGGCCCGTGGTATAGCTATGATATGGTGGGCTAACTCATTCGATGTTATGGCTTGATAATGGTTATATGGTTACAAAGGTTAATCATTGAGGAGAAATGTGAATCAGAGTTTCCTTTGCTCTTAGGGGATTCGAGTTTAAAACCCCAACTATTCAATTGAACAGAATTCAGTGATTCGGTGAAAATTGGTTGGATGAGTAATAGAGTGTTGTGACTTGTGGTAATCGTCCTATCATGAGTTTGATGATCGATGGTATAATTTGGGAATTTGGCTGTCCGCCCGATTCCAATAGTGTCTACGTGTGGGAGATGTGAATTCTCAAGTTGAAAAGAGAAGTGACTCGAGTTTTGGAGTCTCGTGCATGAGGAGTACCCAATTTTGTTCTTTTTGGGTGTCTTCGCTTTGTCAGTCTATTTTCGTTGTTCTTGTTAGTGTTCTTGTTGTGGTCAAAATTCGAGGTCGAATTCTGTAAAAGGGGGGAAGAGTGTAATACCGCGCATCTTTTTTTAGGGTTTTCGGCCGGAAATGATTCCATCTTCGTGATTCAAGGTTTTCTTTTTTGATTCGGGAGAAAATATTCATCGTCGCGCAGCAGAAGCTTTTGTTAAAGGTTTTGGTTAATTGCCCTAGTTTTTCGGATTGAGGTTTTTACCAAGCCGTATAGTTTTGCGGCAAGTGTCTATCCGGACAATTGTCATTTCGCGCCAAGAAATTAAATTATTTGGTTCGCTCTAAAGGTTTAAAGTTGGATTTTTGGATTCTTTGGAGGGTCTTCATTTCTTTTTTCCCCCTAACCCTAAAAGCCACTTCATCCAAGGGAGCTAGCCATTTCCTTTTTCCTCCACTCCTAGCCGCCTACTGCAGACTCCCCTGGCGATTTCCTCCCCTGGCGCCTGCTCTCCCCTAGCGCCTTGCACTCCTTGGTTTGCTCCTCATCAAGGCCTCCTCTCCAGTCGATCAAGGCGTCGCCAGCTCCTCCCTTCCAGTAACCGCAGAGTAGAGAGAAGAAGCGGTCAGAAGAAGAGAGGCAGCGGCGGCAAGAAGCAGAGAGCAAGACCGCATCAAGCAGCAGTCGGCATCAACAACCAACAGGCCAGCGGTGCGTCCCCTCCGGCCAGTTCCGGCGCCGCCCTGCCCTCCCCTCCGGTCGAAGTGCCCCCTCTTGCCCCTTCCTGTGGTGAGGACTCAAGCCTAGATTCATTGAGATGTTTAGTTTCTAGTGTGCAGGCCAGGTGTTTGTTGAAATGCTTAAAAGATTTATTGTATGGTATTACACTGTGTGTTTGAGTAGTGATCTGTGAGTCACCATATGAGCTAAACATATTGCTTCATAAACATATACATATTGGTATGGTTGCTTTTTTTTGTGCAAAAGATGCTTCCCTTACTAATGGTATTAGCTCATCAATCACAATTATGAATAAAGATCTGAAAAGTTTTAAGGCCTTATATGACATTGTGGTCAATCCTAGACATGGATTAAAATCAATTCATTTACCAACCTCTTACTGTCTACATGATAACTTGAAGAATGCCTGTGTTGATATTAGTTGAGATATGCAAGAGACGCTTGTGTTTTACATTCTTTTGTGCTTGCGTGGTATAAGGCCCGAAGTTGTCTGTGCACTGAGATTATGAGGTGTGTGTGTGTGTGTGTGTGTATATATATATATAGATGTTTTGGGATTTAGAGACAGTAGGAAATGCATATATTATTATGTTCTGCATTAATATGTGGTTAGGGTTGTAGGATTCAGAATCCGACTATATGTATTGATGCTTTGCTCCAATGATGATTAGATTTAGGGAATTGTGTGTATTCACTGTTTGTTCATTGAGAAATAGAAAAGGTTCCATGTTGCTTTCTGCAATGGTTAATCTGTCATTTGAGTAGTTTGTGTGCAAAAGCTTAAGTAGAAACTATAACTCTTAAAACCTTATGAGTACAACTTGAATTACTGCTTCGATTGAAAGTTCAAGTCTTAATTCCAGATTGTAGAGTATCCCTTTTATGTCTGGTCTGCTATGCATGTAATTCGTTGAATGTTTTTTTAAAGTTAATTACATTCACAAAGCTCATTTGGTACTTAATCCTTTGATTACACTAGTGCTTATGAGATGAGGGTAAAATGATTTGTTTGGCAAAATGGGGTAGAAACTCTATTCTTCACTGCAAGAGCTAGCTTGTCGCGCCCCGAATTTACAACTTCGGACACTCTGTGTATTCTGCACTAGTCCAGATCGCTAGTGCACACAAAGCTAACAGGTATAATATCACATCATACACAGCGAAATATTAAATAAGTATTTCAAACATGTATATAAACGAGTGTACGACCTTATGGTCAACCTTACAATAGTCTACCACACAGGGCTTACATTATTCAAAGTAAACAGAAAATAGCAGCGGAAAGTAAAACTTCGTGATGTCCATCTTCTCCACAGACGCTTCGACGAAGGCTTGCCCCTAGTTCCCCGGCTCCTCGACATACTCTTCCTCGTAGGCTGGTGTAGTTTCTTCTTCTGGTAGGTTTGTCCGCAAGGGTGAGTACACACCGTACTCAACAAGTTATGCACAAAATGCACATCTATATTCTATATGCTTGGCATGTTACAAAGGAATGGCTCTACCAGTTATTTTGCTTTTGCACCAATACTTTAAGAAGATATTTAATTAGATTGAAAGCATCAAATCATATAATTAACATATTTCTCAAGTTGTTTTCCACATCATTTTGGACACACAATCCCTAATCACGTTTATTTGGCACACAGCCTCCACCCCATTTTATTTTCAAATACTACCCCTTGACTGTAATCCCCGAGCATTGTCCATTACCGTGGACTCGGCTATTCAACAGCTTTTAACACTCGCAGAGGTTGTACACTTTACCCACAAGATACGACAGACACCACAAAGACGATTAACCGTAATAAAGCTTTTCAGAGACTTCTATCTTAGCCTAAGAACCTCTCCGTGTTGCCTTCACTATCACTTCCCTCACTCAGAGTCAAGTATAGGACAGATTTAACACCGTTGGATAGGGTACCAAGTCAAGCACGAGCACGCTCCCCGCATGATTACCCCTGTAATCGCCACCCCGAGGTATCAAAGGTAAGACATCAGAATCCTACTAAACTAGGTCTTCCCATTCAGACATGTGGTTGTACGAGAGACTCAGGTCAAAGGCTTGCAAGGTAAGGTCCTTAACTGACCAAGGCAAGACATCCTTCTCTCAGTTTTGGCACACAGCCCTCACAACACTCAACCCATCCCACAGTTGCCACACAGGCCCACCTGACACGAAGCCTCGGTCCACTTGCCCCAGTCTAAATCAATTCCACCCCAAGTTATTCAACGGTGCAACACATGCCCATAATCGTCTTTCATGTAGAACCACACAGGTCTCTACAGTCCAACACCATTACCAACAGCATTCCACTTTATTCAAAAATCATTCCATAATATTTAGTCAATGTTACATTTGTATTTAAGCATATCATTCACGTAGTAAGCATAACTAAGCAACTATTCACGGTCTAGCCTCCCGTGTTGGCACAATATATATCATCAACCAACTAGATTTACCCAACTTAGGTTATCAAGGAATCATGGCATACAAATGATATCAAGGTGGCATAAACAATTTGGTTGGATAGCTAATTCACCCAAAATAATTAAAGTCATTTTTAGTTGAATTAGCATGCATAGTTTAAAACAAAGTATATTTCAAAAATTAGGAGCAACATGGTCAAAGCATAACTTGCCTTCAAAGAGTTGTTGATCCTGGTCCGGAGTCAAATCTTGTACTGAAATTTCCCTCTCGAACTCTCCCGACAAATCAACGTCTAATTAAATTCAACATACACACAATAAATACATTTTCCAGAGAGCTAAATTAACTCTAAAAATTCTACAAAATTCACCAATAAATAAATCTTAATTTTACAAATTTTTAGAAATTGGAATCACTCAAATCGCAGTTAAAACGCAAAAGTTATAAACATTTGAAGTTTTAAAATAAATTAAAAAGAATAAACCGAATTTATTTATTTATTTTTATACGGAAAAATCCCGATTTATGACGTCAGCATGACGTCTCGGTGACGTCCAAGAAAACCCCCCCGCCTCGACAAGTGGGCCCCACTTATGACGTACCACGACGTCAAGATGAACACGTGTCAATCATCCGAGCGTGACAAGCGGCGGCGAAGTATCAACCGAGAGGTTGATCTAATCTCAACCGTCGGATCGAGTCTAAACGGCGAGATTTAAACGACGGTTCAGCTCGGTTTATTCCGGTGGCGACACGTGGCGCAACTCCAACCGACGGATCAAAATCGAACGGCAGCGACCACTATCCGGTGACGCCGACATTCAAGACCGGCCGACACACTCAAGATCCGCGGCGACCGCGCTCGCTTTCAGATCGACCGAACGCGCGCAAATTCGAAGCGCCATTCAAATTTCTACGCCAAGATTAATCCAAATTTCACGCTTAATGACTTCGATCTAGCGGCTACAGTTAAATGGCCTACGTGGCAAAATATAAACCGCACGATCCATATCTAACGGCTGATAGTTGATAATGAGGTTTACTATTCACAGGGTTACGTGGCTAGATCTCAATCGTCCGATACGAATCCAACGACTAGCATTTAACTTAGGTTTTAAGCACACGCGGGCGATCCCAGCTACGGGCACGTGGCACTATCCTAGCCCTTCATAGCTAGATCTACGGCTACGGTTTGAAGATGGCACTTACTATTCAAACGATGACGTGGACGAATCGAAGACGTTGATCGTGGTTTGGACGGTTGACAAAGCTTCGAAGTCCAGCGATGGTGCGACGACGTTCGAAGACCGGAGCGGAAGAAGATGACGCGGGCGACGGCGTTCCGATGATCCTCCGGCGACAGGAAGTAGCTCCCCCGGTGCGGCTGGACGAGAGGAATACTCCGGTGGTCACAGCAGCGACGGAGAGTCACCGACGGTGACGCAAATGGCGGCGGAAGACTGTGGAACTGCGGCGAGCACGTACAGCGTCTACGGTGGACCTTGGGATGCGTGAAAGGGCTCTACATGTGCGGGATGAGGTGTTTTATAGCCCAGGCTAGAAGATGAAGCGGGAGAGGTACACGGCGGCGAGTATTGGCGGTAGTTTCGACTTGCAACGCATGGCGGCGGCGGCGGCGTTACCAGTGAAGAAGACGAGGCGACGTGGCACAAATCCGTGTGTCCACGTGAAATCCAACGGTGAGAGCATCGAACCGACACGGGTGAATCACAGCCGTCGGATCGAGATCGTACGGTGGAGAAACAATGACGCCGCTAGGGTTTCGGCATGCGACAAGAATGGGCTCGCCCCATCGCTCAATTCAATTTCAAAGGTTTATCGATTAAAAATAATTCCGAATATTCGTTTAAATTATTTGAGGCTTCAAAAATATCAGAAAAATTCTAGAAAAATTCCTAAAAATATTTTAGGACATTTTGAACTCAAATAAAATATTTTAAATTTTATTTTATTAATACTTTTCATTATTAAATTAATTTCCCAATAAGAGTTATTTTCAGAAATTCAAATAAATTCAAATAAATTCCAGAAATTCTCAAAAATTCAAAATAAATTATAAAATTTATATTTAACCAAATCTGAGGATGTTACAAACCTCCCCCCTTAACAGAATCTCGACCCCGAGATTCAGGGCTAGCTATAGAAGAGATTGGGAAACTCTTTCTTCAAATCTTCCTCGCGCTCCCAAGTTGCTTCGCTTTCTGAATGATTGCTCCACTGAACTCTGCAGAAACGGGTTGACTTGTTTCTGGTCTCACGATCCATGGTATCCAAAATCTTCACCGGTTGTTCCTTGTAAGTCAGATCTTCTTGCAGTTCAATATCTTCAATAGGTGCTTGCTCCTCCGCACTCATAAACATTTCTTCAATCGAGATACATGAAATACATCATGTACCCCAGCTAAGGATTGCGGCAGTTCTAGTTGATATGCAACTTCTCCCTTGCGGCTCAATATCTTGAATGGTCCCACATATCTCGGAGCAAGTTTTCCTTTAGCATGAAACCTTTTAACTCCCTTTAGTGGCGTGACCTTGAGATATACATAATCTTCTGGCTCGAAACTCAAATCACGACGCCGGTTATCCGCATAACTCTTCTGCCTGGATTGTGCAGTCTTCAGTCTTTCTCGGATCATAGCAATCTTCTCTTCTGCATCTAAAAGTATGTCCGGTCCGAAAATATGACGTTCTCCCGTCTCATTCCAGTTCAAGGGTGTCCGACACGGTCGACCATACAAAGCTTCAAAAGGCGACATTTTCAAGCTAGCTTGATAGCTATTATTGTAGCTAAACTCAGCGTATGGCAAACATTTGTCCCATGATGATGTGTATGATAAAGCACAGGCTCTCAGCATATCTTCGAGTATTTGGTTAACCCTTTCGGTCTGACCATCTGTCTGTGGATGGTATGCCGTACTAAAGTTCAGTCGTGTACCCATAGCTGTGTGCAGCTTATCCCAAAATCTCGAGGTAAATTGGGTACCTCTGTCCGATACTATCTTTTTTTTTGATTTTACACCGTAAACACACAATTCTTGCTATATACAATTCCGCTAACTTATCTCCAGAATAAGTTGTTTTTACGGGTATAAAATGAGCGACCTTTGTTAGTCGATCTACTATGACCCATATGGAGTCATATCCACTCTGAGTCCTTGGAAAGCCGGTGATGAAATCCATCCCGATTTCCTCCCATTTCCATTCTGGTATCTTAAGTGGTTGTAGCAGTCCGGCTGGTCTCTGATGCATGGCTTTGACTCTTTGACATACATCACACAACGCTACATGCTCGGCTACTTCTTTCTTCATATTTGGCCACCAGAATCTTTTCTTGAGATCTTGGTACATTTTTGCACTACCGGGGTGAATTGAATACTTAGAATCATGCGCTTCCTCCAAAATCAACTGTTTCAACTCCGGTTTATGCGGTACACATATTCTGTTCTTTATCCATAAAGTACCCTTCTCATCTACTCTGAAATCCTTAGCTAGATCTTCGTCCATCTTGGATTTGATTCTGTTAATCTTCTCATCATCTTTCTGCCCTTCCCTAATCTGATCTTCAAGGGTCGGTTTCACTTCCAAAGTAGCTAAAAATCCTTCCGGAACAACTTCTAATCTTAGCTTCTGAAATTCTTTACATAGATCAGACTGATCTATTGTTATTATCAGATTTAAACCATGGCTTTTCCGACTCAAGGCATCTGCCACCACATTGGCTTTTCCTGGATGATAGTGAATTCCAAGATTGTAATCCTTGATTAACTCTAGCCATCTCCTCTGTCTCATATTCAGGTCCGATTGAGTGAATATATACTTTAAACTTTTATGATCCGTATATATTTCACACCGATTTCCCATAAGATAGTGACGCCATATTTTAAGAGCGTGCACTACAGCAGCTAGCTCTAAATCATGGGTCGGGTAATTTTGTTCATGTGGCCTTAACTGCCTTGACGCATACGCCACTATTTTACCATTCTGCATCAGTACACATCCCAGTCCCTAACGCGAAGCATCACAATATATGTCAAAATTATCCTTGGTATTCGGCAACACCAAAACTGGTGCCGAAGTCAAACGCTTCTTCAGCTCTTGGAAACTCTTTTCACATTCAGGTGTCCACAAGAACTTTTTCTCTTTCTTTAACAATTGCGTAAGAGATCTCGCAATTGAAGAAAACCCTTCAATGAAACGGCGGTAGTATCCTGCCATTCCGAGAAAACTTCTGATCTGGGTAACTGACTTCGGTTGCTCCCAATGCAACACTGTTTCTACTTTCTTCGGATCAACAGCTACTCCTTCGGCAGTCATCACATGACCCAAGAATTCAACCTTCTTTTTCCAGAAGTCACACTTACTGAATTTTGCATACAACTGATTTTCCCTTAATTTTTCCAAAACCATTCGTAAATGTCCTGCATGCTCTTCCTCCGACTTGGAGTAAACTAATATGTCATCGATGAATACGACAACAAACTTATCCAAATATTTCATGAATACTTTATTCATCATATTCATGAAATATGCAGGAGCATTAGTCAGTCCGAAGGACATGACCGTAAATTCATAATGACCATACCTTGACGAAAAAGCTGTCTTTGGTATGTCTTCAGTCCGAATCTTAAGCTGGTGATATCCGGATCGAAGATCTATTTTAGAGAAGACTCCCGCTCCTCTTAACTGATCAAAGAGATCATCTATCCTTGGCAATGGATACTTGTTCTTTATCGTCACTTCATTGAGTGCACGATAATCTATACACATTCGAAACTTCCATCTTTCTTCTTTACAAACAATGGGGCTCCCCACGGTGATGAACTAGGTCTTATAAAACCTTTTTCCAATAACTCTTCAATCTGCTTCTTCATCTCCACTAGTTCTTCAGTGGACATTCTATAAGGTCTCTTTGCGATCGGAGCTGTTCCTGGCACCAGCTCAATCACGAACTCTATATCCCTGTCCGGTGGCATCCCTGGCAAATCTTCGGGAAAGACATCCGGGTATTCACTAACAACCAAAACCTCCTCCATATTAACAGTCTTCATACTGTTGATCATCAATTGCTCATCTCGAGCAGCAGTTGCTTGAACTTCCACCTTCCTACCATCTGGGCTCTCAATGGTAACCATTCTCCGCCCACAATCTAGCACTGCCTTGTGCTTGGATAACCATTCCATTCCCAAAATCACATCTATTGTCTGGGTATCTAATATGATTAGGTTCGCTAGGAACTCTATTCCACTTATTAGTAATTTTACCCCAGAACATCCTACTTTAGCTCGGAGTTCTGATCCAGGGGTTTGAACTATTAGCATATGCTTAAGTTTAACTACATCTAAATCATTTTTCATAACAAAAACTTGAGAAATGAAGGAATGAGAAGCTCCTGAATCGAATAGAATTGTAGCTGGCACTGAGTTAACTAACGACTTACCCAGTACGACATCTGTGGCATTCTCGAGAGCTTCTTAAATCACGATGTGATTAACTCTTCCACTAACAAATGATTGTGGTGCGGCTCGGCCAAGGTGTACTCGACTTCCTCCTTGAGCCGGTGTTCGCAGAGTATTCCCTAGATTAAAGCAGACAGAGTGACTCCTCCTTTCTTGGGGATGTACATTGGCGAAATGCCCCATTTCGTGCTTGCTTGTAGCAACGTCTTCCCGCCATTGATGATTTCAGAGTGGGTCGATGATCCTTGCAGTGTCGTGGATTGACCAAGAGGTCTCTGTGCGAGCATTGGAGCCCTTGTCTTTGCTTCTGGTTGAAATTGAGTGAACTGTTGAGGTACCACCCTCGGTCTCGCTGACCTTGGCGTCCTCCTTGTTTGTGCTAGACGACGCTATGATTATCATCCAATTCTTTGCGCTTATCTTCAAGAATGAGCGCCTTGTTGACAAGCTCTTGGAAATCGGGAAAGGTGTGGGTGATCACCCCACTTGAAGTCGAATTGAGTCCTTCATGAATCGGATCGCTTAGCCTTGTCCGTGGACACATCCTCCGTGCATAACGAGCAAGTCGTGTGAACTTGTTCAAGTAATCGCCACCGACCGCCCCCTTGCTTCAAGGATCGGAGCTCTTCTTTCTTGAGTTCGATCATACCTCCCAAGACATGGTAATCGGGCGAAGGCTATAGTAAATTCATCCTGTGATTTCGGGATGCTCATGGGAAGCGCAATAATTTTCCCACCATTGGCGTGATAGTCCCTTCTAGTCGGTGGGAAGCATATAAGACTCTCTCATTGCCGACACATTGGGTTATGTGCAGCTTCCTCTCGATTGTGCGCAACCAGTCATCTGCTTCAATGGGGTTGACGTTCCCAGAGAAGGTTGGAGGTCTGGTTCTCATAAAATCCGACAATCTTGAGTGATGCCCATGATGCACAGCTTGGTTGTTGTTGTTATTAACGGCAGCCTGATTCTGCATCTGCTGCATCTGTTGCATCATGGTCTACATGAGTTGGGTTTGAGCAGCCAAGAATGCACCCAGGTTGTTCATATCCACAGGTGGGGGTTGAGGGTTCGGTGCATTGTTTTGATTTCCTTCCTGCTGTGATCCGCTTCCTCCAGCTCCACGGTTTCCACGAGTGTTCACCATCTTAAGAACATTAAGTTTAGGGAAAAGAGGGAATAGGGTATGCGAGTAACAAGAATCTTATGCGGGGAGAAGATTTGTTCGACTCAAACATAAGCACACAATTTTTATTTAATATCATAAGGATATGGCCGCTCACAAGTGCCTACAGGCATTGCGGCGCATACCAAACACGCATATCATAGAAATTGTTCACCAAAAGCAACCATAACAACTCATAAGTTCAACCAACCGTACTAAGGCAAACTTAAATAAACTGACTCAATATATCTTGACTCAACACAGGAGTCGACTCGGAAATATAGTAAAACGCTCAGTCGTCGAGCCATCCAGACTGCGGTCCTCCAGGCGGATAATGCGGCGGGTGTGGCGGCATAGGTGCAAACCGATCCCAATGCCCCGCAGCTGGTGGAACGTAGGAACCCACTGACTCTGCTGGCTCGTGACCTTTGCCGGGTCTTCGGTGGCTCGCACCACCGGCGCTGGTGCCTCCGGGCAGGTGCCTCCTGCTCAGGCTCCTCGGGGTCGGGGTCGTGCAGCTCAAGCACCGGCTCCGGCTCTGGTCCCTCCAGCAGCTCCTCCAGCTCGTGCACCCTCCTGATGTAGTGAGTCATCGCCACTCTAACATCCTGCAGCTGGGCCCTGACCTCGGCGACCTCGTCACGTGCCCTCCGCAGCTCCTGGACAGTCTCGTCTATGAGCTCCTCCTGGGCGATGACGTACCTCGCCAAGTGGGTAACTGTAGCATCGTCCTCCTCCTCCGGGTCTCTGTCGAACCTGTTGTCTCGGCGTGGGTGAAGACGAAAGACAGTGCCTACGAGCTCCTCAGAGAAGGTGCGTGCGATACGACGATCGCCCAGCGAGCGATCACCGATTCCGCCTCAAAAGTGGACCTCTGGCAAAGGAAGTTAAACGGACGGTTGGCTCTCCCCCGGTCTCGGGCATAGACGATGACCTTGACGTCCCACGCGACGTCCAGCTCGGCCCGAACCACCGAGTTACCTCGGTAGATCAGCCTCACGAAGCCCTCCAAGAGTCAAGCGGTACCACAACCAAAGAAAGATAGCCACCCGGTCGCGCTCTCGAAAGAGTGGATCCTCCTCATCCGCCAAAACAGATCTCGTCGGATCTAAATTTTTGAAAGAAATCAAACTGGTACAAACATACAAAGATAGGTATGAAGTAAGAAAGAAAGGACAAGTCAAGATGTCATTTATAAACTTGCACAATTTTAACTCTTTCAAAATAACCTTATCATTTATCGCCACCTAAACTAGGGTCAAGTCTCACGATCGGTATGCTCGATACCACCTCTGTCGCATACCGAATTTACAACTTCGGACACTCTGTGTATTCTGCACTAGTCCAGGATCGCGCTAGTGCACACAGGCTTAACAGGGTATAATATCACATCATACACAGCGGAATATTAAATAAGTATTTCAAACATGTATATAAACGAGTGTACGACCTTATGGTCAACCTTACAATAGTCTGCCACACAGGGCTTACATTATTCAAAGTAAACAGTAAATAGCAGCGGAAAGTAAAACTTCGTGATGTCCATCTTCTCCACAGACGCTTCGACGAAGGCTTGCCCCTAGTTCCCCGGCTCCTCGACATACTCTTCCTCGTAGGCTGGTGTAGTTTCTTCTTCTGGTAGGTTTGTCCGCAAGGGTGAGTACACACCGTACTCAACAAGTTATGCACAAAATGCACATCTATATTCTATATGCTTGGCATGTTACAAAGGAATGGCTCTACCAGTTATTTTGCTTTTGCACCAATACTTTAAGAAGATATTTAATTAGATTGAAAGCATCAAATCATATAATTAACATATTTCTCAAGTTGTTTTCCACATCATTTTGGACACACAGTCCCTAATCACGTTTATTTGGCACACAGCCTCCACCCCATTTTATTTTCAAATACTACCCCTTGACTGTAATCCCCGAGCATTGTCCATTACCGTGGACTCGGCTATTCGAACAGTTTTAACACTCTGCAGAGGTTGTACACTTTACCCACAAGATACAGTCGCACACCACAAAGACGATTAACCGTAACAAAGCTTTTCAGAGACTTCTATCTTAGCCTAAGAACCTCTCCGTGTTGCCTTCACTATCACTTCCCTCACTCGAGTCAAGTATAGGATGATTTAACACCGCTGGATAGGGTACCAAGCAAGCACAGCATCGCCCCGCATGATTACCCCTGTAATCGCCACCCCGAGGTATCAAAGGTAAGACATTGAATCCTACTAAACTAGGTCTTCCCATTCGGACATGTGGTTGTACGAGAGACTCAGTCAAAGGCTTGCAAGGTAAGGTCCTTAATCGACCAAGGCAAGACATCCTTCTCTCGCTTTTGGCACACCCTCACAACACTCAACCCATCCCACAGTTGCCACACAGGCCCACCTGACACGAAGCCTCGGTCCATTTGCCCCAGTCTAAATCAATTCCACCCCAAGTTATTCAACGGTGCAACACATGCCCATAATCGTCTTTCATGTAGAACCACACAGGTCTCTACAGTCCAACACCATTACCAACAAAGATTCCACTTTATTCAAAAATCATTCCATAATATTTAGTCAAGGTTACATTTGTATTTAAGAATATCATTCACGTAGTAAGCATAACTAGCAACTATTCACGGCCTAGCCTCCCGTGTTGGCACAATATATATCATCAACCAACTAGATTTACCCAACTTAGGTTATCAAGGAATCATGGCATACAAATGATATCAAGGTGGCATAAACAATTTGGTTGGATAGCTAATTCACCCAAAATAATTAAAGTCATTTTTAGTTGAATTAGCATGCATAGTTTAAAACAAACTATATTTCAAAAATTAGGAGCAACATGGTCAAAGCATAACTTGCCTTCAAAGAGTTGTTGATCCTGGTCCGGAGTCAAATCTTGTACTGGAATTTCCCTCTCGAACTCTCCCGACAAATCAACGTCTAATTAAATTCAACATACACCCAATAAATACATTTTCTAGAGAGCTAAATTAACTCTAAAAATTCTACAAAATTCACCAATAAATAAATCTTAATTTTACAAATTTTTAGAAATTGGAATCACTCAAATCGGAGTTAAAACGCAAAAGTTATAAACATTTGAAGTTTTAAAATAAATTAAAAAGAATAAACCGAAATTCTTTATTTATTTTTATACGGAAAAATCCCGATTTATGACGTCAAGATGACGCTCGGTGACGTCAGCAAAAACCCCGCCACTCGCATAAGTGGGCCCCACTTATGACGCCACCACGACGCCAAGACGACGTGTCAATCATCCGAGCGTGACAAGCGGCGGCGAAGTATCAACCGAGAGGTTGATCTAATCTCAACCGTCGGATCGAGTCTAAACGGCGAGATTTAAACGACGGTTCAGCTCGGTTTATTCCGGTGGCGACACGTGGCGCAACTCCAACCGACGGATCAAAATCGAACGGCAGCCACTATCCGGGTGACGTCGACATACAAGACCGGGCCGACGCCAAGATCCGCGGCGACCGCGCTCGCTTTCAGATCGACCGCAGACGCGGCGCAAATCCGAGCGCTCATTCAAATTTCTACGGCCAAGATTAATCCAAATTTCACGCTTAATGACTTCGATCTAGCGGCTACAGTTAAATGGCCTACGTGGCAAAATATAAACCGCACGATCCATATCTAACTACCGAGTTGATAATGAGGTTTACTATTCACAGGTTACGTATAGATCTCAATCGTCCGATACTTAATCCAACGACTAGCATTTAACTTATGTTTTAAGCACACGCGGGCGATCCCAGCTACGGGCACGTGGCACTATCCTAGCCCTTCATTGCTAGATCTACGGCTACGGTTTGAAGATGGCACTTACTATTCAAACGATGACGTGGACGAATCGAAGACGTTGATCGTGGTTTGGACGGTTGACAAAGCTTCGAAGTCCGGCGATGGTGCGACGACGTTCGAAGACCGGAGCGGAAGAAGATGACGCGGGCGACGGCGTTCCGATGATCCTCCGGCGACAGGAAGTAGCTCCCCCGGTGCGGCTGGACGAGAGGAATACTCCGGTGGTCACAAAGCAGCGACGGAGAGTCACCGACGATGGACGCAAATGGCGGCGAAGATCATGAATCTGCGGTGAGCACGTATAGCGTCTACGGTGGACCTTGGGATGCGTGAAAGGGCTCTACATGTGCGGGATGAGGTGTTTTATAGCCCGGGCTAGAAGATGAAGCGGGAGAGGTACACGGCGGCCAGTAATGGCGGCAGTTTCGACTTGCAACGCATGGCGGCGGCGGCGGCGTTACCAGTGAAGAAGACGAGGCGACGTGGCACAAATCCGTGTGTCCACGTGAAATCCAACGGTGAGAGCATCGAACCGACACGGGTGAATCACAACCGTCGGATCGAGATCGTACGGTGGAGAAACAATGACGCGCTAGGGTTTGGCGGCGACAAGAATGGGCTCGGCCACATCTTTCAATTCAATTTCAAAGGTTTATCGATTAAAAATAATTCCGAATATTCGTTTAAATTATTTGAGGCTTCAAAAATATCAGAAAAATTCTAGAAAAATTCCTAAAAATATTTTAGGACATTTTGAACTCAAATAAAATATTTTAAATTTTATTTTATTAATACTTTTCATTATTAAATTAATTTCCCAATAAGAGTTATTTTCAGAAATTCAAATAAATTCAAATAAATTCCAGAAATTCTCAAAAATTCAAAATAAATTATAAAATTTATATTTAACCAAATCTGAGGATGTTACAAACCTCCCCCCTTAACAGAATCTCGACCCCGAGATTCAGGGCTAGCTATAGAAGAGATTGGGAAACTCTTTCTTCAAATCTTCCTCGCGCTCCCAAGTTGCTTCGCTTTCTGAATGATTGCTCCACTGAACTCTACAGAAATGGGTTGACTTGTTTCGTCTCACGATCCATGGTATCCAAAATCTTCACGGTTGTTCCTTGTAAGTCGATCTTCTTGCGCTCAATATCTTCAATAGGTGCTTGCTCTCCGCACTCATAAACATTTCTTCAATCGAGATACATGAAATACATCATGTACCCCACCTAAGGATTCGGCGATTCTAGTTGATATGCAACTTCTCCTTGCGGCTCAATATCTTGAATGGTCCCACATATCTCGGAGCAAGTTTTCCTTTAGCATGAAACCTTTAACTCCCTTTAGTGGCGTGACCTTGAGATATACATAATCTTCGCTCAAACTCAAATCACGACGCCGTTATCCGTGATAACTCTTTCGCTGGATTGTGCAGTCTTGATCTTTCTCGGATCATAGCAATCTTCTCTCTGCATCTAAAAGTATGTCCGTCCGAAAATATGACGTTCTCCGCCTCATTCCAGTTCAAGGGTGTCCGACACGATTCGACCATACAAAGCTTCAAAAGGCGACATTTTCAAGCTAGCTTGATAGCTATTATTGTAGCTAAACTCAACAGATGGCAAACATTTGTCCCATGATGATGTGTATGATAAAGCATGTGGCTCAAAGATATCTTCAAGTATTTGGTTAACCCTTTCGGTCGACCATCCATGCGTGGATGGTATGCCGTACTAAAGTTCAGTCGTGTACCCATAGCTGTGTGCAGCTTATTCCAAAATCTCGAGGTAAATTGGGTACCTCTGTCCGATACTATGTTTTTCGGTACACCGTGTAAACACACAATTCTTGCTATATACAATTCCGCTAACTTATCTCCAGAATAAGTTGTTTTTACGGGTATAAAATGAGCGACCTTTGTTAGTCGATCTACTATGACCCATATGGAGTCATATCCACTCTGAGTCCTTGGAAAGCCGGTGATGAAATCCATCCCGATTTCCTCCCATTTCCATTCTGGTATCTTAAGTGGTTGTAGCAGTCCGGCTGGTCTCTGATGCATGGCTTTGACTCTTTGACATACATCACACAACGCTATATGTTCGGCTACTTCTTTCTTCATATTTGGCCACCAGAATCTTTTCTTGAGATCTTGGTACATTTTTGCACTACCGGGGTGAATTGAATACTTGGAATCATGCGCTTCCTCCAAAATCAACTGTTTCAACTCCGGTTTATGGGGTACACATATTCTGTTCTTTATCCATAAAGTACCCTTCTCATCTACTCTGAAATCCTTAGCTAGATCTTCGTCCATCTTGAATTTGATTCTGTTAATCTTCTCATCATCTTTTTACCCTTCCCTAATCTGATCTTCATGGGTCGGTTTCACTTCCAAAGTAGCTAAAAATCCGCGTCCTCCTCCTTCCCTTGTAGCAGCTGCAAGGAGCCCTCCCATGGCGCCTCCCTCCCCAACCTGGGCGTCCTCCTCCTCCTCCCCTTGGTAGCAGCCGCAAGAAGCCCTCCCATGGCGCCTCCCTCCCCAACCTGGGCGTCCTCCTCCTTCCCTTGCTGCTCTAATGGATGTATTTCCTGTTGGGTAGGTTCTAAGGTTCCTAGATCTGAAATTTTGGGGGGAAAAGTGACTCTATTTGGGAAGGAAATCCTAGTCTCTTTCGGGCTGTGCGCTGGCAGTGTGTTGGAGCTGCGATTCGAGGGTGTTATAAGCATTTTCTGGGGGCTTGGATGTTGCAAAAGTTGTAGATAATCGAATTACCTTTCAATAGAGACATAAATAATTAAGTTTTGTTCAGCCATTTAAACGTTATGGCTATTTTACCGAGCGCTGCTCTATCGAAGTCGCGACTGGCAGCATCTGTGTTCATCTGCAGATTAGAGCATCTTAGAGGCCGAATTAGACTTTTTAATTGCCTAAAAAAGTTAGGATTTTTCGGGTAGATTGAGAAAATGTATTTTTTTCATGATTTGGAGTTAGGAATCAAAAGTTATGTTGTTGTGAAGCTGCTGTCCAGAGCTAGGGTAATGCTGAACTGTTCAGAGTTTGGTCTGAGGCTCAGACTTCAGTTTGAGGACTTTAATTTTAGTTTCTAAGAAAATGGTTATGGGGAAATTGTAGTTCATCCTCTTTTGGTTGTTTAGAGTCTAAGAACTTGAATTTTGGTTCAACCATTAAAAAGTTATGCAAGTTTTACCTTTTTACTGTCCAAATTGTGACTAATAGTAGATTCGACTTTGTTCTGTGAATTAGGACAAGATAGAGGCCGAGTTGGATTCTACAATTGCCTAGAGATAGATGGGAAATTCTGTGTAGATACTTAAAATGTCTTCGTTTGCTTAATTTGAAGTTGTATAGCAATAGTTATGCTTTGGCGAAGTGGGCAACCCAAACCAGTTTTGTTTAAAAATTCATAGTTTGGGGTTTATTTGATTTAGGGAGTAAATTCATTGTTTGTTGATTCTAGAACTTGTGAATTTGAGTACGTAATCGTGATTCTAGGTGGTATAGCTTCAGGAGTGGCTTCTTCTTCCCTCCACTTCACTTCTTGCAGTTAAAGGCAAGTGCAACCTATATTTGCTATTAGGGGGAATGAGTTGAATACTCGCATTACGATTAATTGCATACTATGGTTTAAATTATGTTATGAGCACGTCTAGTTCAATGTTTGAATTTCGATGTAGAAGTCAAAAGAATGGATGAAAGTGTACCCATTAGAATGGTATTAGGTTGTGAGCCAATCACATGTTTTATTTTGATCATGAGAATGCTAACAATTATGATATATTTATGAATATTCCTAGGAACCTGCTCATATTATGATTGCTGTTAAGTTTACTAATTGGTGTTGTTTGTTGAATTGTGTTTGAACATGTGGACTCGATTCATGATATACAGAGTTGCAATGTTGTTGCATTCCCGCATACATGTCATGCATATTGTTACGAGCCCGGTCGGTGAGAAAGACATATGGGGACATATGTCTAATCCGTAGTGCTCCTGAGATAAGTCCTACCTCGTAGTCGCAACCACGGAGATGAATGGGAGAGAGTCGTAAGAATAGGCCCCTCCACTGGGATGGAAGGGAGACGAGGGTGAACACCAACGGGTGTTCCCTCTAGCTATATTGGTATAGGCTGAAAGGGTGCATTTGAGCATGAAAGCATGGTTGCATTGCAGTGCATTGCATTGTATTGCATCGTGAATGATAATTGTTGTTCATGAGCTGATGGCAAGTACAGGTTGAGGAGTGAGTCGTGGACTCATCCAAAGATGCTCGTCGAGGTATGAGAACGGGTTCAGTATGTATTTGAATTGGTCGAGGTACTTGGAGTTCGTTGCATTTTCTTTTGCTTACTGTTTCCAATTAAGAGAAATGAATACGCTATGTTTCGAAGTAATTGAATGATGCTTGATTTTGATTACTTTTCGTTATTGTTGCTCTTTACTGAGTCTTGGACTCACGCTTGTTTGTTTCTTATTTTAGGTACTTTGAAGCTGGCTCGCCGGGATGGGAGTAGTAGCACGTGCACGACTTCAGTCACCGTCAATCCATTTAACTGATTCGTTAAGTCTGGTTGTAACTAATGCAATTGTATTGTGTTGTTCGTCGTTGCGTAGTTTACTAATTGACTGTCGATGTGTGATTGATTATTTAAGGATCTGCTAGAATGTTTCATTCTGGTTTGAGTGATTGATATATTATAACTGCAAATGTTTTTCTTTGTCTGCTTAGTGGATGTCCTATTTTCTAGAGAGGTCATGCTGAAATTTTGTAAATTTTGGTGGCTTAGTTTTTAAGCTGATTTTTAAGAGTATAGAGGTTGATTTCAGTCTTTTCGTAGAGGTGATAGGCTTTATGTAGGGTTTGGTAATTCTTCGTTCAATTGAGCTGCTTTCGGAGAATTTTTTTTGTGTATTGTTAACCCTCTGAACATGTGTGGGTCCGAGGTGTGTCATTCGGTACTTAGGGTTTTGGTAGCATCCGTGGCGTGTTTGGCGCCGGGGTGTTACAGTTAGTATCAGAGCGGGCTTTAGGTCCGTGGCATGTGAATTTAGCAAATTACTCTAGAGTAAACTAAAATTTTGCTGCGTGAAATTAGAAACTTGGCATAGGTTTCCACTCTTGTTAAAAATTTGGCCTTAGGGCAACATTCTTAAAATTTGAAGTACAGTGGTTAATTAATTTAAAACTTGACACACTCTGATGCACAATAGGAAAGGGTATGGGTATCGTTGCGTTATGCTTAAATGTTGTATCTAAGCTTCGAGGTTGAATGCTAAATTCGAATATGCATGATGTTTATTGTTATTATTTTGTAAGAGCTAAATGAGTAATCGTGTTTAAGTGAGTTGTGTTGCCGAAGGGTTTCGGTCACCTTCTTCTGTTGTGGAGTGACCATGGTAGTGGCCATGGTGGTGGTGGTTGTGGCTGGGTAAAGCCACAGCCGGAAGTTTGGAACCTCTCGTAGGTAAGAGTCATCGTCTTTTGCGACAAGGTTTAGAGAGTGGATGGAATTTGTTGGTTTCCTTTGGCTTCATTGGTTGGAGTGAAATAGAAAAGTTTGGTGGTGGATCCTTTAGGATTTCTTTTACCGTTCTGACGATCGGTTTGGTTGATTTATTTTAGTCTTTTCTGGTTGGAAACAAAGGAAAGGCGTTTGGTAATGAGTATTCGCTGATTGTTCTTTCGGTTGTTTTTGGTTTTGCCTTCTTTGATTGAAGACAAAGAAGAAGAGTTTAATGTTACGCCTCTTTTGGTTGCCATTTCAGCTTAGACGCCCGGTTTTGTTGGTTGCTTTACGGAGATAGTTATCGATTTATTCTTGTGTTGTCATTCTCCGGGTTTAAAAGAAATTATTGAAGTCTTGATGTAAAACTTAAGTCTTGTGGATTCTTGGTGTTAAGGTTTTATCGGAAAGGATGTGGTTGACCGTTTGGTTTTTCCCCTTGCATCCATCTCCCTTCGTGGAAGTTGTAGACCTTGAAATTTGTTGAGGAGTAATTGCGTGTCAAAATTTGGGAATTCGAGAGTCGAGTTCTATTGCATTTTACGATTGGGTTTTTTGGAAAGAAAGATGCTTATTGACATTGTTCATGCTTAAGAACTGTGGTTTCTTTCAAGGTTGAGTGCGTGACCCACGAGGATGTTCAAAACTTTAAGTATATGATACGTAGTTAGAACATTGAGATGATGTAAACTATTAATGTGGTTAAAGTGAATTTGTTGGTTGTTTAAATACAATCTAACTTATTGTGTTGGTAGAGAAAGATTAATCGAGATGGTAAGTAATTTAAAGTGAAAGTTGATTAGTGTTTTTTATGAAGTGATGCGAGTCTTGGAAATTAATTGGAAGTACGGGATTGTGTTCTGATAAGGCTAGTGTGGATCACGATTGAGAAGGTATAGAATATTCTAATTGATGAATTTATTATAGCAAGGCGATGGTATAAAGCACCGGAGTATGATGGTGTGAAGACATGAGGATTGTTAGTTTATGTTGTTTATGAGTCAATTAATATTGTGGATCAACAAAATGACTCAATCGATGTGTAACCAAAGAATAGGTATATATGGAATGATTGTATGAGAGATTGAGTTCTTTGACAAATATCTGTCTTGAAGCCTTGTTTTATGGAATATGGCTGGTGGAGATCACATCGAGCTGTTAGTAGTATTTATTGGTTGAATGAACTAGGGGTATTGAATATATAACTTAAGGATTGTACGAAAGGCATTTGTTGATTATGCCGAAATAAGAGTTGAAGAGATGTATTTTAAGCTTGGAATAAACAATTGTATGAATGATGAGTCATAATGGTTAGTAGACCAACCAAAAGAAAATGTTGACATGCGTTTTATATCGAATTAACTAATAAGTTGATTGTGCTAAAGATGTGAGAACGTGCTTCTCCTTGTTGATTGTCATAAGATAGACATAGTTTAGAGTTTGATGATAATGTGACTAGTGGTGGTTATGTGAATAGTAGAAAGTAATTAAATGGAGATTGGATGTTGTAACCTGGGTTCAAAAGTGTTGGATTTTTCTGGTGTTGGTGAATGTGAGATCTTTAATGGCTAAGAATATTGGAATACTAGAAATGGTGGGATTTGAGTTGAACCTTCTTTTAGAGGTTTACGGACTCAAATGATTGTATGATTTTCTAGGAGTGCATGCCTTTTGTTAAGACATCCTAAGTATGGGGCAATAGAACTCTCCGGGTTAAGTTGCATTTTTGTCAAGTTGCGGATTGGGCTTTGATGATTGAAGATGAGGATGCAAGGGTAGTTTTGGAGGTAGTCGGTTGATGGATTTTGAAATATTTTATTTCATTGAACCATACCAATCTTTAGTTTTTGGCTAAGCTGGTTAGCTTAGGTTATGAATATCGATTTACACTCACAAGGTGTATTAGTGGATCGCGCTCTTTAGCGTGCAAACCGAAGTATCTTACGAATTAGTATTTAAAGGAAACAAACCGACAAAACGGAATATGTTGGAAGCTCTCGGGTTGAAAATAATTGTAACTCTAGTTTGACTAGAGTGGGTTTATATGAAAATGTGGGGCGGTTGTGGGTGCAAATGTTTGACTTGAGAATCGGCTTTCTCTTCCAAAATGTTGGTTTTGGTTAAACATGAGAGATTTTGCTTGGGTGAAAGCGAGCTGATTTGTTTTTGGATTATGAGGGCTTCTGCCAAAGATTTGTATGGGGTTTCTCCTTTAATTTGAGTTTCTCCCTGATGTGAAATTTTATCGTATTGAATTGAAATTGATGAAGTGGTTTATGTGTTGTAAGAGAATTGAGTTTCCTTTGTGCTTTGGCTTGGAAAAAGAAAATGAGTGATCATGGGGATTTGTCGAGTTCTTTTCAAGAGAATTATGTGATGTATGTGGTTCGTTTGGTTAAAGAGAATTATATTTTGTTTGCGTTCTAGCCTGAGAATTATGTGGTGAGCACATGCTAAAAGACCATATTCCATTCGAGAGGTATCAGTTTGTGACTCCCAATGTTTGGGAGAAGTTCACAAGGATGAAGAGTATGACTAAGGTGAAGGAGTTGAGAGAGAAGAGCATTGCTATCCAGAGGCAGAACACGCACATGCACCACCTCGGTTCCGCTGGCTATGAAGGGAAGAAGGCAAAGTGGGCATGACTAGTTGAGGAGTGTGCGAACTTAGGAACGGTGACACCTTACTCCCACATATGTGTGGTGTGGGCACGCGACTGGGTATTTGCGAGGATGAAAGAAAACCTATGACAAGCGGCTTGTAATTCTAAACCCCATGATCGTGCATATTGTCTCTATTGTCGTAAGACATCTGTCGGCGTATTTCGCCTGACAAGATTCCGCTGCGGAGTGTCTACCCTCTAAACGGAAATTATGGTTCGGTAGGGGTCATCTTCAAGGTTGGAAACCCTAATGTCTCTCGGCGGGGGTCTCCGGGCGTCAATGGACTGGTGGACACAATGATTTACCCAGTCTGAGGCCCCGTGCGAATATGACCTTACGTCCTGCTAATTCTTTGCTGGGGAAACGATTACAACGGTGTTCTTCAGTGTTTGCTTCCCTATGTTGTTTTTGCTCTACTCGACCGACCGGCCCCCTTCTTCATGCACAAGGATGCCCTTATATAGACGGGCCACCTTGGGCAGGAGAGAAGGTGGTGCCATACTTATCTACAACACATTAATTACACCCATCATTCTAGCTTCTACGTCGACCCACGACTCATTTATTAAGCACGCCTCCGTGGCCTTGTCCTTCGAACCCTGTTTAATGTCAGTGAGAGGCCTCGCCCGGTCCGCCCGGGACAGGACGCTTCTACGACGGGTTGGTGAGAGACGTCAGAGGGATAAGCCGTCGTCGTGTCGAAAGCTGAATCCTTCACAATTAATGGCCCTGACACAAGGTGCCACGGGAGGGAGACTTCCAAGCGAAGCCATCCCCTCATTCCTTTGGTTGCCTTCGTGGCCTGATAAGAGGGACCCAAACACCGCCGCTCGTTCGCCACCACGCAGCCGCCGCCCGAAAGCGGCGAATCGCCAGTTACTCGCCGAGGCCACATGGGCTTCTCGCCCGGTGGCGCGGCGTGCTGCGAGCTGCCATCACCGGGTGCCACGAAGCGCCGCCCGGCGAAAGGGCATAATCGCCAAACCGCTCGCCAGGGGCCCCGTGGGATTCTCGCCCGGCGAGTAGGGCGTCTTTCGCCAGTTGCCGGGTGCCACGCAGAGCCGCTTCGCCCGAAAGCGTGGCGAATCGCTAAACCGCCGCCAGGGGCCGTGGGCTTCAAACGGGCGCACCACTTCTTGGGCCTACTGCTTTTACGACGGAGAGGGTACCCCGGTGCAAAGTACACCGACAGTAGCCCCCGGGGCCATCCTGGAGGGGGCGCCAGTTGCTTTTTAGACCTTAATTAATGCCAGTGCGCTCCTAGATGGACCCACCACTTCTGCGCACGCAACCGCTTCGGTCCTCCCCACGACCGCTGATTTTTCTCGGGACCCAAAACGCCGTGCCATTCATCTGGACGCGAACCGTCCTCGCGCGGGGCCTATATATGCATATACCCCCACGCGACAGTTCACGCCTTATGCTTCCTTCAGATTTCGCTCTTTGCCCTTTCGCCTTCTTTGCTTGAGAGACTGCACTTTCTTTGCAATGGTGCAATCTCCCAGGAGACGCGGGGGCGCCTTGGCTTCCCACGCCTACATTTATTTGGGGATTGCTTATCTTCCGCGCCCTTAACATATAAGAATGGTACGGACGCCTGGGCCGGAAGGATCACTTGCTTCGCAAACTTTCTACTACCCCGCAATATTTAGCATTCCTTTCTCTCAAATCTTTAATGGCTTCTTACCGCTTCTCTTCCTCCAACGACGAAGCTCCATCGCTGCTCTTCTCCACGGAAGAGCTGGCATTTGGCCCCGGGGGAGGTGAACCACCAGCGCCCATGGACACGGAGGTCCTCCTCGCGGAGCTTTGGGCTAAATTTGAACTCGCCACAGTCGAATGGGCCGAGCAAGACGCCGCCGCCCGCAACGTCGCTGCTGTCGACGCGCTAATTGACATCGTTCCAAAGCTCGCCGAGGCGAGGGATGCTCTTACTAAGGCAGTTCGGCGCGCACGCAGTGCTTAAATTTGAACGCCATCCCGGGCCTCTTTCGTGAGCTTACATGCTTGACTGCGTTACGCCGTCTTGATTTCTTTCGGTTAGGCTTATGCTTCAGCATTCCTTAGCTGTTAGGATGCAGACAATAATTATATGTATACACATGTTGTACGTGGTAACAACAAATAGACTCCTAAGTCTGTCCACACGATTGTCGTTAACCCTTGCCCCTTCGGAGCTTTTATCCTTGCGATCTCTTGGAGCCTAACCTCAGCCTCGCATGGTAGAGTAACAGGTTCTCAAGGGTAGCACAGGGCTTATGTGGCGCTCGCGGAGACAGCCATCGGTGCTTCGTTGAGCAGGACCGAGGTGTGCGGGCCGCTGGTGAGCCACCGTGCCTGGTTCGCACTCTTGATGACCCGACTTTGCGTAGCGCGAATGCTGGGCATCTCCTTTTACCAACAAGGTGCCGTCAGGTTCCCAATGTTAGCGACAATCGCGCTCAACTCAACCCAATGTAACGCGGATGCAGAGAATAATGAGTCAACGATGCCAAATGCAAACAACTTATCTGATCATGAATCATCGGGCGACCAACTTCTTGATCGGTCACGAAGGCCAATATTTCGGCGAGTAGGGCGCAGCCGTCTGCCTGCTCACCCAGTGGCCACTAGGTTAGTTCAATGGCCTGAGCTACAGGCGCACTCAACATTTCACCTGCGACCGTATAGTCACTGAAAGCACAAGTAAGTATTGCATGGAATATGTAGAAAACATATTTGGGGGCACAAGGCCCTGCGCGAGCATGTCACGGTTTCCTGCGTAGAAACTTAGGCTCCTGTGATTCGGAATTAGCCCACGGCTCCGCGTGATATGGGGACAGGTTCACAGGAGGGATATTGGGCTTATTCGGTACTCGCGGAGGCAACCGTCGGTGCTCCATTGAGCTGGACCGAGGTGTGCAAGCCGCGTTTGGGGCACCGTGCCAAGTTCATGCTCCTGGTCGCCCGTCCGACCTCAACGCGAAGGCTGGGCATCACCACGGATCAACAAAGAGCGGCCAAGCCACCAGGACTCATGACATTTTCTAGCAAGCTTTCCCGCCAGGGGATAAACAAAAGAAGTAAAGTGAAAGCTCTTAAAGTAAACAATTTTACAACAACCAACAGCCGCCGACCAGTCAGGGGGAGTTCACCCACGCTACTGGCCAAAGCGAACCACTGGGAACTTATAATCTTTCAGGGATAAAACTTCCGCAACAACTCCACATTGAAGGAGTTGGCCAGCTCTTGACCATTCTCGGTAGCCAACCGGACCGCTCCAGGCCAAGACACTGAGACCACCTTAAAGGGGCCCTCCCACTGGGAGGACAGTTTGTGGAGCCCGGCATGCGTCTGAATTCTACGCAAAACTAGGTCACCAACTGCCAGCGTTCTCTCGGAGACCCGAGCGGCATGGTACCGTCTGAGGCTTTGCTGGTATCGAGCGGCGCGCAAGGCTGCCCGGTCACGCACCTCCTCCAGAAGGATGACGTTGTCGGCGCGGTGATCCTCCTGTTCTTCCTCACTGAACGTCGAAACACGTGGCGAGCCAAATGATAACTCGGAAGGAAGAACAGCTTCGGCACCGTAGACCAAGAAGAAGGGCGTCTCGCCTGTCGCCCAGCTGGGTGTGGTTCGGAGCGACCACAACACAACCGGGAACTCTTCCGTCCACCGTGCCCCTCACTTGCAGAGTCGATCAAATGCTCTAGTCTTTAAACCCCTCAACACCAGCGCGTTGGCACGCTCAGCTTGGCCATTGCTTTTGGGATGAGCCACCGAAGCGAAGCACACCTTGGTGCCCATTTCTTCATAGAATTCCATAAAAACCGCGCTGGTGAATTGAGTGCCGTTGTCGGTGATGATACGATTAGCAACTCCAAAGCGGACGAAAATCTCGCGGATGAACTTAACGGCAGCAGAAGCCGTGATAGCACGGACCGCTTCGGCTTCGACCCACTTGGTGAATTTGTCGATGGCGACGAACAAGTGGGTGAAGCTCCCCGTGGCCCGCAGGAACGGGCCCAGGATGTCTAGCCCCCAGACCGCGAACGGCCAAGAGAGCGGAATGGTTTGCAAAGCTTGGGCTGGCCGATGAGTTTGCTTGGTGAAGAATTGACATGCTTCACACCTCTTTACCAGCTCGCAAGCATCCTGGAGGGCAGTAGGCCAATAAAATCCTTGGCGGAATGCTTTGCCGACAAGCGTCCGGCCGGACATATGGCTCCCGCACATGCCTCCATGAATATCAGAGAGCAGGGCGCTCCCCTCTTCCCGAGTGACTCATTTCAGGAGGATTCCGTTTCTGCTTCAGCGGTATAGGTCCCCATCCACCAGGGTGTAGCACCTAGCCTTTCGTGCTATCCTTTCAGCACAAGCGTCATCGTCGGAGACCTCTTGGTCTCGCAAGAAGGCTAGGATGGGATTCATCCATTGGCCTTCCCAGCCAAGAGTGGCGATCACACGGTGATCGCCCGGGTACTCAGTTGGGTCGGGCTTTTCCCCGGGTGCTACATTGGCAGCACCGCCGTTTTCCCCGCGTAAAGTAGGGGCAATAACAGTTGGGCCGTCGTTCCCGCGTGGAGCGGGGGTAACGACGGAAGAGGCGTCCTCCTCACAAGGAGTGGGGGTAACGACGGACGGCCGAGAGAGTCTTTCCTCGAAGACCCCGACCGGAGCAGAGGCTCTTGATGATGCAAGCTGTGAAAGCTCGTCTGCCAGATGATTATCGCGCCGAGGAATATGAATACATCCCAATCCTTTGAAATGGCGCTCCATTTTCCTCACCTCTGCCAGGTAGGCGGCCATGGTAGGATCAGAGCACTGGAATTCCTTCCGCGCTTGGTTAATGACTAGCAGGGAGTCGCCTTTAACCTGGAGGCGTCGGACGCCTAATGCTGAGGCAACGCGTAGCCCCGCCAGCAGGCCTTCGTACTCAGCAACATTGTTGGTGGCCTTAAAGTCGAGGACGACCACATATTGGAGGATGTCACCAGTTGGGGAGACTAGGACCACTCCAGCCCCTGCGCCTTCTAATCTGAAAGAACCATCAAAGAACAAGGTCCAAGGAGAAGACGCGGGTGCTACCTCTGCTTCAGGAGCGGCGGGAGTCCACTCGCTAATGAACTCCGCCAGCTTCTGACTCTTGATGGCGGTGCGGGGAACAAATTTGAGATAGAATTCTCCCAACTCCACCGACCACTTGGCGATACGACCCTCTGCTTCTCGATTGTGAAGGATTTCTTGTAGAGGGTAGGATGTGACCACTATAATTTCTCGTCCTTGAAAGTAATGTCGCAGCTTTCTGGACGCCACCAGGACGGCATACAGCATCTTCTGCGCTTGCGGGTATCTAGTCTCCGCTTCATGTAACACCTTGCTGATGTAATAGACTGGCTTCTAAATACCTTCCCTCTCCGCTACCAGTACTGCACTCACCACTGCAGGGGTTGCAGCAATGTATAGGAGCAATGGCTCACTAGGCTGAGGGGAGACGAGCACTGGTGGGGAGGAGAGGTATTGCTTTAAATCTTCAAATGCTTGTTGAGCCTCCTCAGTCCACTCAAAATAGTTCGTCTTTTTCAACAGCTTGAAAAGGGGCAGGCTTCTCTCTCCCAATCGGGCGATAAACTACTCGAGGGAGGCCAGGCGACCGGCCAGGCATTGCACCTACTTGAGTCGAATAGGCGGCTTCATATGCTCGATAGCCGCTATCTTGTCAAGATTGACCTCTATGCCCCGCCCGGACACAAGAAACCCTAACAGTTTCCCGGAGGATACGCCAAAGACGCACTTCTCAGGGTTGAGCTTCAAACAATTCTTCCGAAGGTTGGCGAAAGTTTCCTCCAGTTCTTCAATCAGATCTTCGCTCTTCTTCACTTTCACGACCAGATCGTCGACATACACTTCCAAGTTGCGCCCTATTTGCGGACGAAAAGTAGTGTGCATAGCGCGCTGGTAAGTGGAACCAGCATTTTTCAACCCAAAGGCCATTCTGACATAACGAAGAACGCCATGGGTGTCACAAAATTTATCTTCATCTTCTTTCGCCATGCTAACTGATGGTACCCGAGTGCGATCCGTAAAGCATAGCAGCTCACATCCCATAGTAGAATCAACGATGAGGTCGATGCGCGGCAAGGGGTAAGGGTCCTTCGGGCAGGCTTTGTTAAGGTCGATAAAATGGACGCACATTCGCCACTTCCCATTGGACTTCTTGACAAGCACAGGGTTAGCAAGCCACTTAGGATGAGAGACTTCCCGAATAATCCCTGTGCTCAACAGCTTCTCTACCTCCTCCCGAATGGCGTCCTAACGCTCTGGTGCCTGACGCCGAATTTTTTGGCGAACTGGGCGCACCTCCGGGAGCGTAGCCAGTCGGTGCTCGATCACCTCCCTGGGGACCCCAGTCATATCAGACGGTTGCCAGGTGAACACGTCGGAATTAGACTGGAGGAAGGTGATGAGCGCGTCTTCCTATTTGGCGTTGAGGCTAGCGCCGATGAAGACAGACTTCCCGGGTCTACCCGCACTCAAGGAGACCTCCTTTACCTCACTGGGCGAGCCAGGCGAGGTACGGGTCTGCGCCCGAGGGGTTCCTGGGAAGGCGGCATCTGCCGGCATCCCATAGGTTGCTCCGGCCAGGTCTAGTGCGTGCTTATGCTAACGCAAAGCCTCTGACATGTCCACCTGGATGGTTATGGGACCACTAGTTCCTGGCATCTTCACCACCGCGTAGCCGTAGTGGGTTGCCGCCATAAACTTGGCCAAAGCCGGTCGGCCAAGTATGGCATTGTACGGGAGGTCGAAATCAGCGACCTCGAAGTCGACTAGCTCCGTACGAAAGTTGCTTTTCTCTCCAAAGGTAACGGGAAGGCGCACCTAGCCCAGGGGGATAATGCTAGGCCCCGGGGCTACGCCATACTGAAAGGACCGGTGATGTCGCCTAGAGGGGGGTGAATAGGCGGATTAAAAAATTTGCAACAAAATAAAATCTCCCGAGGGTCTGAGCCCGGAGTGTCCGGAGTTTTTGTCCGGATACTCCGGTATGTCCGGACTATCCAGGGAATTTGTCTGGATAGTCCGGACTGTGAACCTCGAAGTGAGATTTTAAATCTCTACAAATTTTCAACAATCTAAATGAATGCAAATACTCAAAATGATATCAGGTACCTGAGGATTATGTAGATCTAGAACTGTCGGCGTGCTATACACCAGGGTACCCTCTTCGCCGCACAGAAGCGCGCGTGGCCCACATGGCGGTCTAGTAGGCGGGTGGGTGTTTACACCCGCCTACAGATATCGACCACGGGCGCGCGGGCGGCAGTGTGGGCGACCACACTGCCGCCCGGCGCCCGATCACGTGGTACTGGCGCAAGCGATTGGCGAGCACGCCCAGCCCATCGGTGCCGCCCACGGGTGGCGCGGCGAAAGGTGAGCTACACGCTGCCGCGGCGCCCACCACGTGGCGGCTTTGGCGGCGATTGGGAAAGCACGCCCGGCCACCGGTGCCGGTCCACGTGGTGCGCGGGCGAGTAGATGGGCGACCACGCCCTGCTCGGCCGGCGTCCAGCCCACGTGGCATGCGGGCGAGCATACCTCGTTTGTTTCGCTGCCATGCAAAAGGGTGGAATGCGGTGGCTTCATCCTGAAGTTTTTCGCCATGCCGCATCGTGTCGAGACGAGCTCGCTTGTACCATGCATGTCGGTCCCAAGGAATTCTCACATAAGCCTGCTCTCGACACCTCACACCTACCCGTGGCAGAAGGGTCACATTCCTAAGAACCGAGCTAAGGCATGCTTGGCATTAATTAGCGCCAAGGAACGGGACAGCGCATAAAGGTGTAGTAAATGCATGTAAGATAAGCATGATGACATCCCTCCCCCATTTGACTCGTGTAAGCTCGTGCATATAAGGGCACTTGAGAGCGTAGAGGAGAGGCGGGGGGGAAGGAGGAGGAGAGGAAGAAAAAGAGAGAGGAAAAAGATAGACTCAACAGAAGAGCTGGTCACCAGCAAGCTCTGTAACCAAATCCAAAATACTCAATCCAAAATCAGGCAGGACGTAAGGCTGTTACCCTTCTTTGAGGGGGGCCTGAACCTGGGTAAAATCGGTGTGTTCATCGACTTGAAGAGGCACTAGGATTCGTTAGTGTGAGAGGTACTGGGGTTTCCCTCTGCTAGGGTTAGCCAATTACCAAAGCCACCCCCCTATCGAACTAAACCCAGTTTGTAGACTTGGGCCTGTCAGGTGGAATACGCCGACAGGGGCGCGCCAGGTAGGGGCTTGTAGTTGATTTTTCCGATCATCTCCCATGAAGTTTTGGTGTTTTCCTTCGATTCAGGCATCCGGAGATGGAGAGTTCGAAAGATCGTGAAGGAGAAGAGTCTGACCATATTCAGAGTGTGTCCCGCAATCTGCCGATTGCAAGACTCGCCGCTTCCACCGCAGGTGTCTTGGCGATGCTCCGTGCGGCGGTGGGGCATCCGGCGACGCCGGTGGCCATGGAAGCGCCACCGGCTCAGACCAGCATGCCGCCGTCTTCTCTCGACCACCTCGGTGGAGCTTGCAGGAGACTCCCCGGCCACTCCGTGGTTGCGGGATCTTGCCGGCCTTGTTGGTGCGGCCCAACTGGTAGGGCTTCGGCGCTGGCTAGGGGCTCGCAGGCTCCACCGCAGTGTGGCAGCGCCCGTGCCGGTGGGCAGGGTACAGGAGGAGGCGACTGTGCCGGTCCCGATTCGAAAGGAACCGTGGGGACCTAAGGAGTCATCTTGACGGCCCACCGGCGAGCAATGACCAGCGGCCAGAAGCCACGCCGCCCGGCCAAGAGCAGGGCGCTGCAAATGGGTGGCCTCCAAGATGGAAGTTCCTCAGACTCACGGAGAGTCCTATTTCGCTCTCGGCCGAGCCCCGCAGCGCGCCGGCTTTGTTTATGGCGTTGGGTATCGAGCGTTCTCCCGTGTTACTGTAGTGTGGAGGGCCGAAAAAGTTTAGCAAGATCTATAGAAAGTTACGACGCACTACCAATCCGGAGGAGTTTTTGCAAATTTATACAACGGTGGTACGGCGGCGCGGTCCGGAAAGGTTATGGCCAATTATTTCGACGGCCTTGACGTGTTCTGCCTGTTTGGTTGTTAAACCTCCCGCAAGGTCGGTGCACTCGTGGGAGGAACTGTGGCCTCTTTGTCGCTAACTTCCGTGGCTCCTTCAGCAAATGCGGCGTGGAGGATGATCTGCATGCCCAAGAACAAAGATAAGGGGAGTCGCTGCGTGATTTTATCCGGCGGTTCCGCCATTGCCGCAACACGATTCCCCATATTTGAAGCAATCGGTCGCCATCGCCAAGAGGCGTCATGATCGCAAAATGAAGGAGACGATGGCCACCCATACCATCGGCTCCACCTCGAAGCTATTTTCCTCGCACACAAGTGCGCGCTGGCCGCAGAGGCGAGGGGCCCGGATCCGTCCCTGTGGTGGCCGAGGCAGGATGAAGCCGAACCTCAAGGGTTCCGGTCCGCTTAAGCAAGAAGACGCGAAGCGTGAGGCAGAGAGACCCGGCGGTCTTACGCCGAGCGCGACCGCTGATGACTCGGTCGCCGAGCGCCGCCGCCAGGATCAGCGCGGCAACGGCCGTGATCGGCGTGATGATCGCCGGATCGGTGCGATGGTCGCGGGGCCGGCGCGATAACCGCCATGATCGTGGGAACGATCATCATGGCGGAACGAAGAGGGCCTTGGTGCCCGATTCATCGAACTGATACCCATGATCTGGACAATTGCCAGGTCGTGGATAGAATGGTGGAGCGGCGGATCAAGGAACGCCGCCCTCGTGATGATGATCGTGGTGAAGACCCCTCCCCGCTGTCTTTCCAGCAGGCGGATCATACCTTGGCGTATAACTATGGTGGTTCGTCCGCCCTTCGCTCTAATACCGCTTGCAAGCGGTTGAAGAGGGAGGTGTGTGCAGCGGGGCCAAGCTCAGGGTCGCGTCGGATGCTGAAGTGGTCGGAGGAGACGATCATCTTCAGTTAGGCTGACCACCCTGATTGCACCCCCAGCCCTGGACATCTCTCGATTGTGGTGTCGCCCACAGTCCGGAATGTCCGGCTGGGTCGTGTGTTGGTGGATGGAGGGAGTTCTCTCAGTATCTTATCCTCTACGGCATTTCTGGCTCTTCAAATCCCGCGGCAGGATCTCCATCCGTCGTTGCCTTTCTTTGGAATAGCTCCGGGGTTAGTGTAATCCCGTGGGCAAAAGGTCTCCTGTCACTTTTGGAGAAAAGGATAATTATCGTACCGAGTTGGTGAACTTTGAAGTCACTGATTTTGATCTCCCCTACAATGCTTTGCTTGGCCGACCGTCATCGCCAAGTTCATGGCGGTGACCCATTATGCATATATGGTGGTGAAGATGCGAGAACTGCACGCCCCATAACCATTCGAGTGGATCACTGAAGCTGCATTTGTCATAAGTTTGCGCTTGATATGAGTGCCGCCACTTGTCCCGAAAGGCTTGATGCTTTGCCGCCGGAGCCCTCAGTTCCGACACGCTACCTCGCTGGCTCTGCTGGTGAGGTTAAGGTGGTTGCCCTGAGCGAGAGCGAGTCCCGTAAAACTGTCAACATTGGCGCCAGCCTCAGCGCCAAATAGGAAGATGCGCTCATCACCTTCCTCCGGTGTAATTCCGACGTGTTTGCACGGCAACCGTCCGATATGACCGGAACCCTAGGAGGTGATCGAGCACCGCTTTAACGCGCTCAAGCGCGCCTCGTTCGCAAAAGATCCGGCGGCAAGCTCCGGAGCGGCAAGATGCTATTCGGCAGGAGGTGGAGAAATTATTGGGCGCAGGGATCATCAGGGAGGTCACTCACCCTGAGTGGCTTGCCAATCCTGTGCTCATCAAAAAATCCAACGGGAAGTGGCGAATGTGTGTCGACTTCACCGACCTCAACAAAGCTTGCCCGAAGGATCCCTATCCCTTGCCGCGAGTTGACCTTATTGTTGACTCTACGGCAGGTTGTGAATTATTATGCTTTCTGGATGCATACTCTGGGTACCATCAAATTAATATGGCGGTGGAGGATGAAGAAAAAACTGCTTTTGTAACCCCTATGGGTGTTTATTGTTATATTAGGATGCCTTTTGGTTTAAAGAATCTTCGGATCCACTTACCAGCGTGCTATGCACATTACTTTTCATTCACGATAGGACGAACCTTGAAGTATATGTTGATGATTTTGTAGTGAAAGTCAAAGAAGGTGAAGTCTTGATTCGAGACCTGGAGGAAACCTTCTCCATTCTTCGGAAGAATTGCTTGAAGTTAAATCCAGAGAAGTGTGTGTTCGGAGTTCCCTCCGGCAAATTATTGGGGTTCTTGGTATCCAACCGGGATTGAAGCCAATCAGGATAAGATAGCGGCGATTGAGCACATGAAGCGCCAAAGACGGCTCAAACAGTTCAATGTTTGGTGGTCGCCTAGCCTCCCTTGGGCTTATTCATTGTCCGATTGGGAGAAAGGAGCCTACCCCTATTCAAGCTATTGAAGAAAACTAATCATTTTGAGTGGGTGATGAGGCTCGAAGGCCTTTGAAGACTTGAAGCGGCACTTACCTCTCCTCCAAAGGTTGGTCTCCCCTACGCAAGGTGAACCATTGCTTTAGATATTGTCGCTACCCCAAGTGGTCAGCTGTGGTTGGTGGCGGAGAGGAAGGTGTCCAAGCGCCTTTATTACGTCAAGAAGGTGTTGCATGAAGCGGAAACTCGATATCCCCAAGCTCGTAAAATGTCAGATGCGCTCGATGGCGTCTAGGAAGTTCTTGCATTATTTCCAAGGGCGAGAAGTTACTGTGGTTACAGCCTATCCATTGCGAGAAATTTTGTTCAACCGTGAAGCAGAAGGTCGCATTGCCAAATGGTCAGTGGAACTGGGAGAGTTCAATCTTAAGTTTGTTCCCCGCACTGCCATCAAAAGTCAAAAGCTAGCGGAGTTCATTGCTGAGTAGACTCCCGCCACTCTTGAAGCGGAAGAAGCCCCTGCGTCGCCTCCCTGGACCTTATTTTTTGATGGTTCGTTCAGATTGGAGGGCGCAGGGGCTGGTGTTGTTCTAGTCTCCCCGACTGGTGACGTGCTCCAGTATGTTGTTGCTCTTGATTTTAAAGCTACTAATAACATTGCCGAGTATGAAGGTTTGCTGGCAGGGTTGCGTATTGCTTCGGCGCTAGGTATCCGGCGTCTTCAAGTCAAAGGCGACTCCCTGCTAGTCATCAATCAAGCGAGGAAGGAATTTCAATGCCCTGACCCCACCATGGCGGCGTACTTGGCGGAGGTTAGGAAAATGGAGCGGCGCTTTGAGGGATTGGGATATACTCATATCCCCCGACGTGATAATCACCTTGCGGATGGGCTTTCGCAGGTTGCATCCTCGAAGGCTTCTGTCCCGGTCGGGGTCTTCGAAGAAAGATTATCGCAACCGTCCATTACAGCCCATGGTTCAGATGGGAATGATGGTGTCACTGTCGCAGCCCCCAATTCAGGTGGGGACGATGGTATGGCTGTCGAGGCCTCCGGCTCAGGCGGGGAAGGCGGCGTTGCTGCCACAGCCTCCAGTTCAAGGAGGGAAGGCAGTGCGTTCGTCTCAGCCCCCAGGTCCGGGAGGGAAGGCGGCGGTGCTGCCAATGCAGCGCCAGGGGAAATGCCTGGCCCAGCAAAGTACCCGGGCGAACACCGAGTGCTCGCCACACTTGGCAGGGAAAATCAATGGATGGATCCGATCCTAACCTTCCTGCGGGACCAAGTGATCCCCGACGATGATGCATCAGCTGAGAAAATAGTACGTAAGGCCAAATGCTATACTCTGGTGGATGGGGACTTATACCGCCAGAGTAGAAATGGAATTCTACTGAAGTGCATCACTCGGGAAAAGGGGAGCGCTCTCTCGATATCCATGGAGGCGCAAAGGGAGCCATATGTCCGTAACGCCGCCGCAAAGCGTTTCGCCAAGGATTTTATTGGCCTACTGCCCTCCAGGATGCTTGTGAGCTGGTGAGGACATGCGAACCTTGTCAATTCTTCGCCAGGCAAGTCCACCGACCAGCCCAAGCCCTGCAAACCATCCCGCTCTCTTGGCCGTTCGCGTCCGGGGCTAGATATCCCGGTCCGTCTCGCTGGCCACTGTGGGGCTTCACCCACCTCTTCGCCGCCATCGACAAATTCACTAAGTGTGTCGGTTGAAGCGAAGCGTGCCATCACGGCTTCATTTCATTGTCAAATTCATGCATGGAATATTCACCCGTTTTGGAGTCGCCAACCGCATCATCACCGACAATGGAACTCAGTTCACCAGTGCGGCATTTCTGGAGTTCTGTGATGAGATGGGCACCAAAGTATGCTTTGCTTCGATTGCCCACCCTAACAGCAATGGTCAAGCTGAGCGTGCCAATGCATTAGTATTGAAGGGTCTCAAGACAAGAGCGTTTGATCGACTCCACAAGCGGGGGGGGCGCGATGGATTGAAGAACTTCCGGCTGTGCTGTGGTCGCTTCGTACCACGTCCAGTCGGGCTACTAGCGAGACGCCTTTCTTCTTGGTGTATGGAGCGGTCGCTTCTCCCTCCGAGTCGTTTGGCTCTCCGCAAGATCTCGGCTTTTCAGCGAGGAAGGCCACGAAGATATCCAAAGAAGAAGATGTCAACCTCTGGAAGAAGTTCAGTGGCCGGGCCGCCTTCGTGCCGCCCGACACCAGCAAAAACCTCAGCGATACCATGCCACCCGGGTTTCTGAGAGAACACTAGCAGTGGGTGACTTGGTCTTGCGCAGAGTTCAGGCGCATGCTGGGTTACATAAGCTGTCTCCCCGGTGGGAGGGCCCCTTTAAGGTGGTCTCGGTATCTCGGCGGTCCTAAGTAGCCATCGAGGATGGCCGAGAATTGGCGAATTCCTACAATGTGGTGTTGTTGCGAAAGTTTTATCCATGAAAAACTGTAAGTATCAGATGGTTCGTTTTGATCAGCCCCGGGATGGACTTGTCCCCCAGCTAATCGGCGGTCATTGGTTTTTAATAATGTTACTATCTTGAGAATTTTTGACTTCGTCATTACTCCTCTTTTTGTGTCCTACGGGACGGTTTGCTACATGGGTGCTATTGGTCCCCGGGTTTTGGCTATCCCTTGTTGGTTCGTAATTATGCCTAATGTATGTGCTGGCTAAGGACGAGCAACCAGAAAGCGGATCCGCACAAAGGCTTAAATGTGGTCTCAGACGCCGGGTTGGCTCTCGGAATCACATTTGGTCGTCCCCACAAGTGCCGCAGTCTACTATCCTTCCAGGGAGTTCGCTGCCTTATCAAGACATTGTCTTGGGCCATGTTTTGAAAAAACGGCGACATGGAAGCCAAAACAAGTGAACCAATATTATCCCATGCATGCACTTATGTTGTTGGGATTTATGTTTTATGCACCCCATGATATTTATCCGCCTTGCAATAGCTGCATTTATGCGTGAGGGCAAAATCTTAAGGCTCGCCTCATGTCGAAAGAAAAGGAATTTGTTATTGCATGAGGTATCCGATCGACGCTTCAGCTTGGGGGGCCTGGTCGCTCAAGACTCGATCGTCGCCAGCATTGGGGGCAAGGTCGCTCAAGACTCATTTGTCGCCTGCCGCTTGGGGCTGGTCGCTCAAGGCCCGATCGTCGCCTAACGCTAAGTTATAAACCAAATAAGTGTTTCAAGTAACACTCTCAATTGTTTGTTTATGCATATGCTAAAATTGATCAAATTATGCATGGTTATCACGGGCGTCGTAAGCCCGATGGCTCCTTGGTGATAAAAGGAAAGTCTTCAGTGTGAGCGTCTAGCAAGGTTAAGTGACCAGAGTGTAAGTTTGGCACGGTACTCGAGACACGGCTCGTACACCTCGGGTTGGCTCTCATCACCGGTTGTCACCGTTCGGTCGCTCAGGCCAAAATCACTCGAACTTATTATCTTCGCGCCACACTAGGGCACCATTCAAAGAGATCACGAGGACCTAAGTCCGTATGGTTTAGGCCAATGGCAACCTTGCATAAGACTTTGACGGTGAAATTATTCTGTACTTAGATACAGATTCTTATATTTTGAGGTCATTTTTGCCTAAGTTTAATATAATTTATGCGCATTGCGCCAATGCTTGTGGTTAGCTGCGTGCAGTTTTTGTAGGAATTCTAGGATGTTGCCCTGGACTTAAGAGCCTAACAGGTATTTTGGCTACGTTTCAAGTCGGCCGCCTAGCGATTCCAGCATGCAATATCACACAATCACAGCAGGCAAGCGTTAAGGTAAAACCAGAAAACATTCGGTACGACTAAAATTTGTTAAAGTGTTTATACAGGCAAAGCCGTTGATCAACAAAAGAAACAAAAACAAAAGAAAGCGAGGCGTCGGTTCGCCCTTCACTGTCGCCACGCCGATGTCGCCGACGCTCGCTTCCTCCGCCACCGGTGGAGATATCCATGACCGCTCTCGCACATGCAAATGTCTGCCAAGTATTCGCAACCGCTGAACGCTGCGTCTCACCGGGCGGCGTTTCCCCACAATGCCTGGGTCTCCACCGCCACCATCGGATCCGTGGAGGCGCCACGGCCGCCCAAAGATGCCAAGACGGCTTGCGAGCCACCGCCGCGACCTCTTGCCCCTCCCCGGTGGAGCGTGCGGCTAGGGCGGCGAAAGCAATCTCAGAGTGCCTCCGCGCCCTGGTTGGTCGCAGAGGCGCATCGCAGGCGGTGTCTCCGAGGGCGTCTCCAAAGACCACACCCAAAGGTTCCGTGCATCGCTTGATGCTACTGGAAAGCCCTCTTGAGCATGGTGGTCGTTGCGCTTGAGGCGATCACCAGACTGAGGTTCTCCTCACTCACGCCGATAGCAAGCCTGTATGTCGCGTGGTCTTTTTCGCCATCGCCGCGTCGCCCTCACCCGCTCCCGTCAACTCGTCAATGGCCTCGTCGGTTGCCTCGACGTCTGCTCCGTGTTCGGTGGCCGTGCGAGAAGCGCCGAGTGTGTCAGTAGATTGCCGAGCCTGTGGAAGAGCTCGATGTGGCGGCTTGGCCGGGCGTGGTGGCGGCGGGGGCGAGTTGGCGGGGCGGTTGAGCCAGGCCGGTTCTTGCCGGTTTCGCGGTGGCGGCAATGGCGGCGTTTGAACGGAGTCTCCGCCGCCCCGCACTGCAGCGGCGCTGCGTCTTTGAAGCATCTTGAGGGGCCGCCCTTGGCGTCGCCCTCAAGCTGAAGCTCGCCATGGAGGATGGGATCGGTGCCACAGGAGGAATTGGAGAAGGAGCGGGCGCCATGGCAGCTAGCGCCGTCGTCGTTGAGCCGGCGCACGTATTGGCACCGTGGCGGCGGTGCAACGCCGGAGGTGAAGATGTTCGCGCCGGCAGCGGCGGCGCGGCAGCCGATGTTGCAATGGGGCGCGCGGCGATCGCCTTCAGTGAAGCCGCCGCCACCCTTGGGCTGGTGGCGGCGGAGGTTTCGCCCACGTGGCGGGCCTTCTTCGCACCCGGACTTGAGGTGTCCGGGATGAGTGGCCGCTGCCCGCGTCCGACGGGCGGGGGAGGTGCGCCCCGATCGTGGGATGCGCATGGCGGCAGACTACGGGCGAGGCCGGTGGAGTCCATCGGCGGCAGCAGCCTGACGATCCTCAGGCGCTCCGCGGGCTCCACATCGGCGAGTGGCCGGGCCGATGAAGGGAAGTCCAGGCCGGCGGGGATCGGCGGCATGAGCCCGGCGAGCGGCATGATCCTTGGTTATAGATAAGGCTGTCTTCTTCCGCGTACCACTATCCATCAGCTTCCTCCCGCTCCTCTTCTCCATTCAAGTCGGGTGTTCCAAAGTCCTTCCGGGCATGGAAGACCCAACTTGCAATCACATTTGTTCAATCTTTAATTACCCTGCCTAAAGTAATCTATCAAGTACATCTACAATTTTTACCAAAGTACCATGTTCTCCCACCGTAGCACGACGGTGACGCCGCATAAGAGCATGTCGTCCGGCACACTCAAGATCGTGGCACTACGGTGACCTGCAAGCAGCCACTTCAGTATGGCATGAAGCAAATCACACACTCTAGTGTGTCCGGTTCAATGGAGAAGACCGTGGTTGCGTCGCCGCCATGCCGCCACGGTCTTGGTTGATTTATTAGTCGAGTTCCATCAACATTATCATAAGAAGGGAGAAAAAGCGCTACAAATGTTTATATTTTAAGTCTATCCTGATCGGACAAACTGTTGCCTCAATGCATATAGGAAGTGCAGATATTCAATTACAACATCTATAACTAGCCGTGTCTCGTAAATATTGATGCAGGAATACCTAAGTAGATGGAAATTTCGAACAACAAACCATAAATAATGGAGGTTCTCACGAGGGTGTAGGAAAACATCTAGTTCCAACAAGCAAGACATTGTTAAGTTGTTGCATTCAAGATGAGCAAATATGTATTAAGGATAATATCATGTGACAATACAATGAATCGCATAAACAAGAATAACCGCAAGTTTTTGACATATTTTTCAATTAATGAATACCATTTGACAATTGTACAACTCTGAAGTTATCAGTCATGTGGAACGCTACTTTTTATGTATTACTTCGGTGAGCGTGAAGAAACAAACTTTCCTCTAATGCTGCTCAAATGGGCCTCTACCAACGCAGCTTTTAACTGATCGCTACATTTTTTAGCTTATTTATGGTTTGCATGTTGTAGCAAACATAAAATCCACATAGGTTATTTCCGACCTTGCCGGTGGCATCGCAAATAAAACCTACTGTTAGTTCTAGAGTCACTATTACGGGTTTGATATAGAATTGTTGTGTATAGCGGATACCGGAAAGTTCAAATCATGTCAGAGTTTAGTCCAATCTTTCACGTGTTTGAACACTCTACAAGATTGCAAAAGGTTAGCCTAAGCCATTCCAATAGCAATATAAACCTGGAACAACTTACACAACATTGTACGTAGGAAACGTGATTACCTGGTGAGTAATTTTGCGATAGGTGTCAAGTCGTGGTTTTCGCCACGTCCGGAATCAAGGTACTTAACCCGGTTTGTGGCTGGTTCAATTACAATTAGAACCCAGTGAAACCTACACAGGTATATCACAATAGACAATGAATGAAACAGAGTTGTGTGCACGGTACAGACCAAAGTATAGCATGTGGTAGCACTTACGTACCCTGGGTTGTGGGGTATAAGTATGAATTCTTTATCTTTTTGTGCTAGCAATGCCTCTATCACGTATTTCTTGACCATGTTTATATCCAGATCCATTGTTTGCTTTGAGACTATATGTGGGTCGAGGAAACCGATCGATAGTTTCGCATGTGTCGCTTCCAGCTTGCATGTATCTATATATACAAAGGCTAATTATATATATATTGGAGGACAATTATCACTATTAGACTAATGTAGACCGTGATAGCACACACTTACAAGGTCCAGCATCTTTTGAGTGCGGCCGAGGGCGCCGAGGTTGTAGAGATGGAACAAGTCCAGAAAATCGATCGTGAAGAAGCCCCCACGAAGTCGTTGAATAGATGTTCATACTTGAACTTAACGCCGATACTTGTTGTACGCTCACGCCTCGGCTTTCAAGCTTCTTGGGTGTACCACTTATGCAATTGTTGGCAAGGTATACTATGAAGTTACGCTGCCTTTCGTTAGTAACGGCTCTCCTAGCTTGTATTTTTTAGCCAACTCAACAGATGGATAGTCGACTTGTTCTTGCCTTTCTTTCTTTTGTTTGCCCTTGCCTTTCTTTTGTTTTGTATGAACCCTTCACGGAGAGGAATGGGCAGAAAGAGGTCAACATTATGTTCATCAAGTGGAGTCTCGTCAGACGATCGCTGATTTGGTAGCCAATCGACGACGGCGATACAATAGGCTTAATCGATCGTCATGTTGTTGCATGATGTAAGGGCGACAGGAGATGTCGCCGCTAGGCCATTGGATGAATGATTTAGACTGAGGCATGTGGCAAGATTGTTTCTGGTGGGCCAAGAGTGGCAACTGGGCGGTCGTATTTGGTTTTATTGGTTTTGGATATTTAAGGTCATTCTTGGTTAGTCTTGCCTCTATCGACTAAGGACTTAACCTTTGCAGCATTTGAACTGAAGTCTTTCATACAACCACAAGCTCCGTAATGGGACGAACCTAGCCGAGTAAATCGGGAAATCTATTCTTTGGTACTTGGTGGTGTGGGGCCCAGAGGAGCGGTGAGAACTCACATGGCGAAGAGGGGCCCAGGGTGTGGTAACCACCCTCCAAAGGTTGAAACCTTAGCGGCAAGATCGATTTAGACGGAACTTTGGAAAGGCTTTGTTACGGTTATTTGCCTTGTGGAATTTGGACCGATCTTGTGGGTAAAGTGTATAACCTCCGCAGAGTGTACAACCTATTCGAATAGCCGTGTTTCACTGTATTGAGCATCGCTCGGTGATTACAGTCAAGGGTTAGATTTTCATGAAAATGACTTGTTTATGGAAAATGCTTGGGTTGGTGATGATGAATTTGACTTAGGATGGAAAAATGATTTACAATTGAAATGTTTGTGAAAGCTACTATTCCTACTACTGATTTACTGCTTTGCAAATTACTACTGTTTATCTTGAATGTTGTACTGCACATGAACCATAGCCTACCCTTTGTACTAAACCATGCATGTAGCCTATTAGCGTTGCATTCTCAGGCATGACTTCTTTGAGTGCTCAAAGTACTCACCCCACAACAACACAACTTCAGCTTGAAGAAGAAGCAACCCCGCGCCAGGAGGAGTACCAGAGGAGCCGATTTAACTAGGAGCGAGCCCAGTCGATTGCTCGTGGCAAATTGGTTGGCGCCACGAGTTTATTTTGATTCCAATCGCATTTGAATATTTTAATAAGTCTTCCTCATGAGGCGATCTTTTGTAACTTGACCATAAGGTCAATCAACTAGTTTGAGTATTTAATTAAAGTACTTATTATTTCGCTGGTTATGTTTGTGATATGTACCAATGTTGAGATCTGTGTGCACTAGCGATCCTCGACTAGTGCTGAATACACAGAGGGTCCGAATTTGCATATTCGGTCTCGACAGAGGTGGTATCGAGCCATACCGATCGTAGGATCGGCCCTTAGTTAGAATGGTCGTAGTGAGGATAAAACTATTTTCTAAGAAGTTAAAAAGTGCCAAGATGATAATGCAATCTCGACTTATCCCTTCTCTCTTTTCATACCCCTTGCTGAATTTATCACGCCTTCGCTTTGTTTTAAAATATCCGAGTTTCACGTGAGTGTCCTTTGGCGATGAGGATGATCCCTCTTTGGTGAGCGCTTTGGAGGGTACGCCATGAGCTTTGGCGATGATGCAGCCGCTTGGAGGTTACGACAGCCGATCTCACCGGGGACTCTTGTAGTGTGCAGGATCGGATATTGCCAGGATGTCACCATCACGGTTTATGCTCTGGATAGGGCGAGGGCGAAGTCGTCCCATCCGCATCACCGCCAGAGGTCGCCATTTGATCTTTGGGATCCAGAGACATCGCGTCTGGCGATGAGGCGATTGCTCGACTTACCTACAGGAGTTGGATCGCACCTACCAACAGTTTTATTTGATTCTGGAGCTTCACATTCGTTTATATCCCGGATTTTTGCTGTGAACAATGGGTTGAAAATGGTGAACCTTAGGCATGTATTGGTAGTACAATCCCCGGGATCAGAACTCCGATCTGATGTAGGATGTTTTGGAGTAAAGTTGCTTATAGATGGAACAGAGTTCCTAGCAAACTTAGTGGTGTTAGATACCCAGACCCTAGATGTTATTTTGGGAATGGACTGGTTGTCTAAACACAAGGTTGTATTAGACTGTGGACGAAGAGTCATATCAGTCGAGAGTCCTTGTGGGAGAAAAATAGAGTTTCAACAACCGCCGCTCGGGATGGACAGCTAATGGTCAATAGTGTGGAGGCCGTCAACAGAGAAGATGTATCAGCTTGTCGAAAATACCCAATGTATTTCAGAGGATTTACAGGTTGCCACCAGACAGGACATAGAGTTTGTAATCGAGTTAGTACCGAACAGCCCGATAGCTAAGAGACCTTATCGGATGTCAACCGATGAGTGGTGGAAATGAAGAAGCGATTGAGGAGTTAATGGATAAGGGATTTATCGGACCAAATTGGTCACCATGGGGAGCACCGGTTCGCTTTGTCAAAAGAAGGATGGGAGTTATCGGATGTGTGTGGATTATGAGCTTTGAATGAAGTCACTATAAAGAATAAGTACCCATTACCCAGGATCGATAACCTATTTGATCAGTTGAGAGGAGCCGGAGTTTTCTCCAAGATTGACCTACGATCAGGATATCACCAACTGAAGATTAGATCGGAGGATGCCAAGACCGCATTTTCGTCAAGATATGGGCACTACGAAGTTTACGTTATGTCTTTTGGTTTGACAAATGCACCTGCATATTTCATGAACATGATGAACAAGGTTTTCATGGAATACCTGGACAAGTTTGTTGTTGTGTTCATAGATGACATTTTAGTCTACTCCAAGACGAGAGAAGAGCACGTCGAACATCTGAAGCTAGTTCTGGGGAAGTTAAGAGAGCAGCAACTTTTCGCTAAGTTTAGCAAGTGTGACTTCTGGAAGAACAAGGTGGAATTTCTTGGTCATGTGGTGACTGCCGAAGGAGTCGCAGTTGATCCAAGTAAGGTGGAAGCAGTGTTGCATTGGGAGCCACCCAAGACGGTGACTCAAATTCGTAGTTTTCTTGGAATGGCCGGTTATTACCATCGATTTATTGAAGGATTCTCAACGATTGCGAGACCTCTTACGCAACTGTTGAAGAAGGAGAAGAAGTTTGCATGGACGCCGGAATGTGAGCGGAGTTTTCAGGAGTTGAAGAAATGCTTGACAACGGCACCAGTGTTAGTTCTACCGGATTTAAGCCAGAGCTTTGATATATACTGTGATGCATCGCGCCAAGGACTAGGATGCGTGTTATCTGTAACGTAAAGGTCGTTGCATATGCATCAAGGCAGTTGAGGCCGCATGAAGAGAACTATCCGACGCATGATTTGGAATTAGCAGCCGTGGTACACGCCTTGAAGTTATGGCGACACTATCTAATTGGGAACAGATGTGAGGTGTACACGGACCATAAGAGTCTTAAATATATATTTACACAATCGGACCTGAACATGAGGCAGAGGAGATGGTTGGAACTAATCAAGGATTACAATCTGGGGATTCATTATCACCCCGGGAAAGCCAATGTGGTGGCAGATGCTTTAAGCCGAAAGAGCCATTCGGTGAACATGTTGGTGGGAGGAAACCAGGTAGAGTTATGCAAGGAATTTCAGAAGCTGAAGCTGGAGGTTGTACCTAAAGGATTTTTAGCCACACTAGAAGTGAAGCCTACCCTGGAAAATCAGATTCGGGAAGGACAGAAGGACGATGTCAAGATTCAGAGGATTAAGTCTAAAATGGAGGAAGGCAAAGCAAAGGATTTCAAGCTGGATGAGCAAGGTACATTGTGGATCAAGAAGCGCATTTGCGTACCGCACAAGAAGGAACTGAAACAGCTGATTCTGGAGGAAGCTCATGACTCCAAGTACTCTATTTATCCGGGAAGCGCTAAGATGTATCAAGACCTGAAGGAAAGATTTTGGTGGCTAAGCATGAAGCGTGAAGTCGCGGAGCATGTCATACAGCGACATATGCCAAAGAGTCAAAGCAATGCATCAAAGGCCGCAGGACTACTACAAATACCGAAGATACCCGAGTGGAAATGGGAGGAAATCGGAATGGACTTCATTATCGGGTCACCGAGGACCCTGACGGTATGACTCCATATGGGTTATAGTGGACCGTTTGACAAAGGTCGCCCACTTCATACCAAAGGAAGACTACATACTGGGGACCGCTTAGCAGATTTGTATATGTCAAGAATTGTATGTCTACACGGAGTTCAAGAAAATTGTATCAGACGAGGTACCGCTTTACCTCAAGATTTTGGGATAAGTTGCATGAGGCTCTAGGCACCGTCTGAACTTCAAGACGCATATCACCCATGCATGATGGGCAAACGGAAAGAGTTAATCAGATACTGGAGGACATGTTGAGGGCATGTGCATTGGCTTATACAACTTCGTGGGATAAGTGTTTGCCATATGCCGAGTTCAGCTACAACAATGTTACCAGGCAAGTTTGCAGATGTCGCCATTCGAAGCGCTATATGGAAGACCCTGTCGAACGCCGTTGAACTGGAATGAGACCGGACAACGTCATATGTTTGGGCCGGATATACTTCGAGAAGCTGAAGAGCAGATAGCCATGATCAGGGAAAGATCGAAAATTGCGCAATCAAGGCAGAAGAGTTATGCCGATAATCGCCGCAGGGATTTGAGCTTTGAGCCTGAAGATTTTGTGTATCTCAGAGTTACCCCACTCAAATGAGTTAAGAGGTTTCACACCAAAGGGAAGTTAGCGCCAAGGTATGTTGGCCCATTCAAGATCCTAAGTCGTAGAGGTGAAGTAGCGTATCAGCTAGAGTTACCGCAGTCTTTAGCAGGTGTGCATGATGTGTTCCATGTGTCACAATTAAAGAAATGTCTCCGAGTGCCAGAAGAGCAGATGCCGTTAGAGTCGGTCGAGCTGCAGGAGGATTTGACTTATAAAGAGTACCTGGTGAAAATCTTAGACACAAGGGATCGAGAAACGAGAAATAAATCGACCCGCTTCTGCAGAGTTCAGTGGAGTAACCATTCCGAGAGCGATGCAACCTGGGAGCGTGAAGAAGATCTGAAGAAGGAATTTCCAAACCTATTCCTTAGTCAGCCCTGAATCTTGGGGTCGAGATTCCGTTAAGGGGGGGAGGTTTGTAACACCCCAATTTTTGCTTTTCTTGCATTTAAATGGTATTTTGAGTTTTTGGTAATATTTGGATTTATTTTGAATTAAGCCATTTATCAAATTAATTAAATAATAGAAAATTTAAAATAAAATTTTGTTGGAAATATTTTATTTGAGTCACAAATGTCCTAAAATATTTTTGAGAATTTTTCCAGAATTTTTTTGGTATTTTTAATGCCCCAAATGAATTATTTTAATTTCAAGAATTATTTTAATCGGAAAAAGATTAAAAGTCGGATGAACAGTGTTGGGCCGAACACTGTGCGGCCCGTTCCGGAAAAACCCTAGCGCAGTGGCCGTCCGATCTTCATCCGACGGTCCACGATGCGCCACGTCGCTTCTATCCGAATCACCACGGACGCCTGGCCAAGACTGCAGTGTGGGCCTCGGTTTCGCGCTTTCACGAGACGCCGAGGGGCTATTTATTGCGCCGCCACGGGTTGTGATCCCCACTCGCGCAAGACTCCAGTGCAGACACCGCCGACGTCGCCCGAGACGCGCCCTCGCCGCAGACGAGCTCGCCAAGTCCCAAACCATCCGCCGTGATTCTTTGACGCTCGCCCGCCGCCGTCCATCCTCCGCCATCGCCAGTGGCACCGTCGGACTCAGCGCGTGTGACGTCACGGTGGGACCCACTTGTCAGCCAGATGGCGAGCCTCATCGACGCCACGATGACGCTATCTTGACGTCAAGACGGGCCGGTCAGGGATGACGTCAGCAAGGCTACGTGTCACTCTCTGGTGGCGACACGTGTCAAAGATGACGCAATAAGTAGTTTCCCGAAAAGAAAATATTTATTTAATTCGGAATATTGATTTTAAATATATTTTGAAACTTCAAATGCTTATAACTTTTGCGTTTTAACTCCGATTTGAGTGATTCCAATTCGTATAAATTTTTAAAATTGTGATCTTTCTGTTTATGAATTTTATTTGAATTTTTGAGCACTGTTTGTCTACTGTTTATTTATTTTATTGTTTTGTGTTTACGATACACGTAGACATTCAAGTACCCGAAGGTTTCGAGGGAGAAGTTCTGACCCAGGAGCAAGCTCAGGAGCTAGAATCAGTACTTTTTGAAGGCAAGTTGTGTTTGATCATGTTGAACCTATCATAGAAAAATTATTTTGATTTAATTTATTGCATGCTAATTTAGTAAAAATTGGTTTGAATGAATTTTGGGATTAGTTAAATGCCTAGTTGCTTTATGCCACCTTGTCGTATATAATTGTAGGCCATGAATCATTTGTCACCCTAGGTTGTGGATTAATAGTTGGACATTAATTATTGGCCAACATGGGTTGAGTAGACCGTAAGTAGTATGCTTAGCCCTGCCACGTGGAAATTTCATGATTTTGGAATACCAAAGTTAATATTGACTTAATGAGATATGGAATGTATTTTGTGAATGAGACATGTGTTATTGAGTTGATGATGGCACGTGGTGCAATGGTAAAGAACCGGGGTGGGAAAATGATTTAGACTGAGGCATGTGGCAAGATTGTTTTCAGTGGGCCAAGAGTGGCAACTGGCTGGTCGATTTGGTTTTATTGGTTTTGGATATTTAAGGTCATTCTTGGTTAGTCTTGCCTCGGCCGACTAAGGACTTAACCTTGCGAGCATTTGAACTGAAGTCTTTCATACAACCACAAGCTCCGTGAATGGGACGGACCTAGCTGAGTAAACCGGGAAATCTATTCTTTGGTATCTGCGTGGTGGTGTGGGGCCGGAGGAGCGGGTGAGAACTCACATGGCGCAAGAGGGGGCCCAGGTGTGGTAACCATCCCTCCGGTGTTGAAACCTTAGCGGCAAGACTGGTTTAGACGGAACTTTGGAAAGGCTTTGTTACGGTTATTTGCCTTGGTGGTTTTTATTTGTATCTTGTGGGTAAAGTGTATAACCTCGCAAAGTGTACAACCTATTCGAATAGCCGTGTTTCACGATATTGAGCATCGCCGTGATTCTGATCAAGGGTTAGATTTTCATGAAAATGACTTGTTTATGGAAAATGCTTGGGTTGGTGATGATGAATTTGACTTAGGATGGAAAAATGATTTACAATTGAAATGTTTGTGAAAGCTACTATTCCTACTACTGATTTACTGCTTTGCAAATTACTACTGTTTATCTTGAATGCTGTACTGCACATGAACCATAGCCTACCCTTTGTACTAAACCATGCATGTAGCCTATTAGCATTGCATTCTGTGCATGACTTGCTGAGTGCTCAAAGTACTCACCCCACAACAACACAACTTCAGTTGAAGAAGAAGCAACCCCTGCTCAGGAGGAGTACCAGGAGGAGCCGACGAACTAGGGAGCGAGCCCAGTCAGTTGCCTGTGGCAAATTGGTTGTCGCCACGAGTTTATTTTGATTCTGCTGCATTTGAATATTTTAATAAGTCTTAAGCCTGCGAGGCGATTTTGTAACTTGACCATAAGGTCAATCAACTAGTTTGAGTATTTAATTAAAATACTTATTATTTCGTTGGTTATGTCTGTGATATGTACCAATGTTGAGACTGTGTGCACTAGCGCGATCCTGGACTAGTGCTGAATACACAGAGGGTCCGGATTTGCATATTCGGGTCCCGACAATAATCCTAATTTCCCAGCGTTTATTTTAGCCGGCACATAAGTTAACTGCCTTTGTAAAATAATTTCCCGGCGTTTATTAGTTTTAGCGGCATATAAATTTCTTGGCGTATATATATGCCGATATACATGTTACTACGGCGAATATATGCGTCGGTAAATCTTAATATTCTAGGGCGTTTGCAAACGCCGTAGTAGATTTTATTACTGGCGTTAGCTTCAGACTAAAACTAGATAGAAGATTTAGGACACCTGAGTTTCAATGAAATTTTAGTTTTTACCTTAGGTCTTCTTGAATTCCCGTTAATGTTCATTGTCAAGTGTGGGATTGTCTGTTTGGGAGAGACTATCAATGATTCTGGGAAGGAGTGGAAACAAGAATGCCATGCGAGAACTCTTCTACTTATTTCAATTATTTATGCAGATGACATAATTATCATGTTTTCTGATTTGATATCCTTTTGTTCTAGCTAAAAAGTACTTTATCTGGTTCTTGAACTGTGACTTATTCTTGCAGAATCATGTAGAATCTCTTGTTGTTTTAATATGTTGAGGTTTATGTGATTGTATAATAGCAATGTGTCAAACTGTCAACCGCTTATTCTGGTCAATGTAAATTTCATGGGAGTTGGCACTGTACAATTTTTCATTTGGTCTTAGGAATATATATGGGCATCCCTGTCTGCCCCAGTTGAATAGCCCTGTGAAAGTTATGTTGGTTTGAATAAGTGCTGCCCTGCTTAGGGTTTGATAAAGGTTGTGATATTAAGCTAATATTTAATTTATGCTAGAGGTTGAATTAGCATTTCTGTATACCTAGATAAATATGGAGAATTTCGTGTAGATCGTAGTAATGCCTGCAAATGTTTAATTCAGATCTGTATCGAATGTTTTAAGCGAAGTTGAAGTGAGTTGTCCCGAATGCGAGAAATTGCCTGTGACTGCTATTTTTAGGTAGTGGGTCTTTGGGGGTTACCTCGACCCCGCATCACTCCGTCTTCAATAAAAGGCAAGTGCATCCCCTGGAGCGTTATTAGGGTATTAACTGGTTTGTTTGCGATAATAGTATGAAAATTCTAATGGTTTGGTTATGTTTAATAGCATATCTAGGAAGATGTTCTTAGTGTGATGATGAAAGTGAAAAGTGATCATTTTGAGCTCATTCTCATGATGCATTGCATAAAATATTTGCACAGGAGACATTGGAATATGATTTACTTCTTGTATGAGCTTGAGAATTGTTATATGTACTAATCGATTAATCTTTGGTATGTTCAAGACTTTCCCTATTGTTTCTACGTTTATGCGATATGTTTTTGGTCTTGGTTAGGAGCAAATACTTATGATGTCGTGTATGAACTGTTTATAAGTATCATTTGCATATGTGCATTCATTACAGAAGAGGCGACCCATGTCGATGTGGGCCTCTGTACTCACACGTAGTGAGTACAAAAGTCCTACCTCGTAGTCCCATCCGTGGATAGGAGCGAGTCAGTAAGAGTAGGCCCCACCATGGGATGGTTGGGAACGAGAGGGTGCACACCGACAGGTGTGCGCTCAGCTATACCGGTATAGGCTAAAAGGTTGCATTTTGGACATGAAAGCATAAAAGCATTGCATTGCATTGTGTTACAATTCATAAATGTTAGTTGATGAGAATGGAAAGGACAGGTTGAGGTTTGAGGCGTGGACTCATCCAGAAATGATTATTGAGGCATGGGTAAGATTTAGTTATGTTTTCGAGTGGGGTGTGGTAAGTGGAGTTAGTTACTACTTCTTTTACTTATAGTTTCCAATTAAGTAAAAATGGTTACGTTATGTTTCAAAGTAGTTGTTTATTGCTTGAATTACTGACCTTTTGGTTATTGCTGCGCTTTGCTGAGTCTTGGACTCACGTCTGTTGCTTTCTGTTTTTAGGTACTTTGAAGCTGACTCGCCGGGTAGGGAGTAGTAACACGTGCACATCTTTGATCTCCAATAATCTATTTAATCGACTCGTTAAGTCTGGATGTAATTAATGTGGTTGAAATGTATTTTTCGTCGTGGTGGAGTTTATTAAATTCTGTGGAATGTGTGATTGGTTAACTAAGGACCTGCTAGAATGATATCATAATTGTAAATGTTTCTGTCTGCTGAGTGGATGTCCTACTTTCTAGAGAGGTCATGCCGAAATTTTCTAAATTTCGGCGGCTTAGTTTTAAGCTGGCTTAGAGAGTTTCAAGGTCGGTTTCAATCTTGTAGTAGAGCTAAGAGGTTAGTGACTCGTTCGTTGAGTTCTCAGTTCATTTGGACTCCTTGTCGAGTCTTTTATTTCGTGGGTCTTGTTGGGGGCACTCGGGACATGTTGGGTTACGGAGTGTTGTGAGCGTCATTTAGGGTCTTTCGGTAGCATTCGCGGTGCGTTTGGCGCCGGGGTGTTACAGATCTAGGTCTTACCAAGAACTCTTGACTACTGAAAGGTGATTAAGCAATAAAAGGGGGGATGTAGTTTACTTGCCCAATTTTGTGTTGTGCCAACATTGTTAGATTTTGTAAAGATATGTTGTTTAAACATCCCTCCAAAACCAGTATTTGGTATGCATGACACTGATGTATTTTGTAAAGAAATCGTTCTATGACACTGATGTATTTGGTATGCAGGAAAGCTAGGCATTTTACTCAATTCAGACTTCTTTTCGCTTTCCTCTCCTTGGTATTTGTTGTTGTTGTAGCTTGCCTCGATTCTGAGACTATATGTAATGCATTAGAGAATTGAGATGTAATGTTCTTGGAAGAATGAGCCATGAACATGTGAGTCAGAGATATAATTTGTTATTAGGTCTTGATCTTTGTTATTTTCTCTTTCCTATTAGGTCTTGATCTTTGTTCTAGGTTATAGAGGCCACTATGATGATCCAAATCCAATCCATGCCACAATGTCTGCATATTTTACTCATCAGATCTTGGTTATAGAGCCAAGCATGTGTGCTTACTAGTCTGATGTCTGCATATTTTACTCATCAGAACTTGGTTATAGATTTATACTGATGCTTTATATTTTAGCTTCTAGTTAAAACACAGCCCTGGATGCTTCATTAATTGTCAGGCAGCCCAAGTTAGCTTTCAATCTGAGCGTTGCCATCTGGGGTTAACATATGTGATTTGGAAATGAATGATTACTATAATAGTTAATTGAAGTTGTGGTAAATCCATGACCATGTGCCGTCCAAGGGGGTTAGCTTTTGTGACTGATGGTGTGGATCTAGGTGAACTCAAGAGAGAATATATGAAAGCTGCAGTAGTTTCTTATGTCTGACTCAGGGTCATGCATGCCATAGTTTACAGTTTGAAGATCAACTTTTGTTTACTATGTGTTTTAGAGCACTACTATTCAATATAACATCTGCCTCTCCTAAGTCTTTCATATCAAAGCATTGAAATAAAAAAGATTTGATCTTGTCAATTATGACTTGTTCTTCTAAAGTAATCAGATGGCCATTCTAACAACAATTATGATTCAGGTTATATGGTCCAATGGTAGTGTGCGGAGCTTGTAGGCTTGGCCTTGAAACAATCATTTGGGAAGGTCTACTTCACGTTCAAGAGCCACATTGTTGATTGCCTTTGTTGTGTCCTTGTCGGTCCCTCCATCATCAAGCCAAATCATTTCACTATGCCTTAACAGCTTCCACCACTTTCAGGTAAGCAAGATGCTACATTTACTCATGTTAAAACTATATATATGTATATATCTTTGCTGGTTGAAATGAATATTTGTTGTGCATGTTCATTAGTTCTCGATTAGCTACTGATTAGCAGTCATGGAGAAAGCGTGGATGCATTCTCTTAGGTAATTAGCTCAAAATTCATGGTCTCAAATTAGTTAATTCTAAATTGTAAGATGCAATGTAATTAATTGTATCTTGTACTATAGGTACACAGATGATTACCAAAATGGTCTTAAGAATTTTATTGAGTTTGCTTTTTGCAATTCAGCAAGGGGAGATAAAATTCTCTGTCCATGTAAAAAATGTGTGAATCAGTTCTGGTTAGAGAAAAATATTGTCCATGATCATTTAACTTGTGATGGTTTTATATCTGTATACACTACATGGATTTATCATGGTGAGGATTGGTCTTCTCCGATAGCCCACAATGAAACTCCACATATTCACATTGAACATGCTGATGAAATAGATCACATGTTGAGAGAGGGGCTTGGTTTTTTTGATGCCAACATAGATGTGACCTATAGCTATTTATGAGGAAGAAAAGGATGTGGATTCTCAAACATACTATAGATTAGCTAATGAAGCTAGCCAAGAATTATACCCAGTGTCACAAAGGTTTTCTAGACTTCAATTCATTGTGAGACACTTGAATATTAAGAATTTATGGAATATGAGTAATGCTTGCTTTGATGAGCTTCTCTTACTTTTGAAAGAAGCATTACCTAAAGGTGAAAATTTGCCTAAAAATTATCATGGTGCTAGAAAGTTTGTTAGAGATGTCGGAATTGGTTATGAGAACATCAATGCATGCATAAATGATTGCATATTGTATAGGAAAGAATATGCCAGCTGTACTTCTTGCCCAACTTGTAAAGCTCTTAGGTGGAAATCAGAGAAAGTGAGCGGTGATGGGAAGCGCATTCATAGAGTTTATGTAAAAGTTGTTCGTCATTTCCCTCTTAAAAGAAGATTGCAAAGACAATACATGTCTTCAAAAATAGCAGCCAACCACAAATGGCATAGTGAATGTCGAATTGAGGATGGGTTAATGCGGCATCCAGCGGATTCTACTGCATGGAAGAACTTTGACTTTAGATTTCCAGATTTTAGTTCAGATTGTCGCAATATTAGGCTTGCTTTAGCAACCGATGGCTTCAATCCATTTCAGACATTAATCGCTCTCTCACAAAGATATGGCTCGTTGTTTTGATACCATATAATGTCCCACCAGGGGAGTGCATGCAGCAATCAAATTTCATTCTCTCTGTACTTATCCGTGGTCCATATTCTCCTGGAAATAATATTGATGTGTATTTACAGCTGACTATAGATGACCTTTTAGAATTTTGGCATGAAGGTGTTCGAACTTATGATGCATCTCGTGCAAAGTGGTTTCAGTTACGTGCTGCACTTTTCTAAGGATGTTGGTTGTGCTAATTGCTTTCTTGAAACCAGCTCGCTGTATTTGAAGCATGGCCACAAAATATGCTACATGGGACATCGTAGATTTCTAGAGAAGGACCATAAGTTTCGGTTTGAACCACATCTATTTGATGGTACTGTTGAGCTGAGAGATGCACCTATTCCTCTAACTAGATATGATGCATCAAACCAAACAAAAGATTTGCATGTCACTTTTGGAAAGGCGCTAGAAAAGGAACCTAGAAAGAAGAAGAGCCCTGAGGAAATAAAGATGGAGCCTAAGTGGAAGAAACGGAGTTGTTTCTTTCAATTACCTTATTGGGAAACACTTCTAGTATGCCACAATTTAGATCCAATGCATATTGAAAACAATGTATTCGCTAATATAGCGAACACATTACTAGGTATTAAAGATAAAACCAAGGACAACCTGAATGCTCATCTTGATCTTAAAGAAATGGGAATAAGGCCAGAGTTTCATCCTGTAGTCAAAGGTGGCAAGACCGTTCTACCTCCAACAATTTTTACGATGAGCACAACAGAGAAGAAACTTTTTTGTCAAACATTACAACAAGTCAAGTTTCTAGATGGATATGCATCTAACTTGGAAAAAAAGGTTCTAGTTGATCAGAGAAGGCTAGTTGGTCTTAAGACCCATGATTGTCATGTCATTATGCAATTGCTCCCTCTAGCTGCAAGAAGAACTTTACCTGAAAAGGTTTGCATAGCCTTGGTTCGCTTGAACAATTTTTTCAAGCAAATTTTCTCCCCAGTTATTTCTGTTAGTGACATGCAAAAGTTAGAATATGAGATTGCTGAAGTTCTTTGCCTATTGGAAAAGATTTTCCAGCCGGCCATTTTTGACGTCATGGTTCATTTGTGTGTCCATCTTCCAACAGAGGCTAGGCTTGCTGGACCTTCTCAATTTAGAAATATGTACTCTATTGAGAGGTATTGGTCAAAATTAAAATCTATAGTGCGTACTAGAAGTCACCCTGAATGATCAATAGCTGAAGGATATGTCCTTGATGAAAGTATTACTTTTTGCTCACGCTATTTGCATGGCTGTCAAACTAGATTCACTCGTGGGGAACAAAATGGTGATAATATGACATATTCTAGTGAAATGAAATACTTGAGAAGAGTTGGGCATCCATTGATGGGCTATTGCATTGTTGAATTGGACCATATTTCTTGGATTCGAGCTCATCGATATGTGCTGGTCAATTATGATGGCATTGCACCTTATACTCAGCATGTTCTAAAAAACATAATTTCAATTTTATGTTTTTAAGTTGTTAGTGCTGCTAGCAAAGAAAAGATAGTAAGTTCAGTGTAACACCCCGGCACCCGTGCCCCAAATGTTACCCCCTCTAGCACCAACAATTACAAATCACTAAAAATAAATATTAGCAAAGCAAGCGAACAACTAGGAGGTTGTCGAATTTATTAAAAATTTCAGCAGCACCTCCCCTAAAACTAGGACATCCACTCAGCAGACAGAAAACATTTGCAGTTATAAGATATCATTCTAGCAGCTCCTTAGTTAACCAATCACACATCCAATAGAAATTAATCAACTCCACCACATAATTATTACAGGACAGAGACTCATTAAACATAACCGCAAACAACCTTTTACAAGAATTTTTCACGAGCTATTAAGATTAGAACTATGAATCAACATGATGGAACGGTGATGATGCAAACGTGATTGTGCTACTATCCCCATCCATGCATGCTGGCATCAATACACCTACAAACATTAGATAACAAGCGTGAGTTCAAACCCAGCAAAGTACACGAGAATAACAATTCCAATTTATCATAAGTAACACAAGAGCTTGACCATAAGAACAAGTAATACAAATGAAGCAACATTCGGACAATACGCATTTATACCCATTTAAAGCAATAACTTGACCATATCACAAATTACCGCAATCAAGTCATCAACTTGATAATAAACCCATTCAACGCCCAAGAAGCATCACTTGACTCTAAATCATAACATCTCCCAACTCAACCACCCCTTTTTGTAACTCAAACAACTTCCAACACTTTTATTTGAGTTCATAACTCGATTTCACTTCACGATATTCATACAACATAATTAGTAAGACAATGAAATGTGCTAATTCATCAAATTCAATTCAATCTCCCCTTTTAGGTTGAGTCCACGACTCAACCTTCCTTTACCATAGTCGCAACCCATATGACATACCATTTACCACAAAACTCATTATTAAAGATGCAATGCACATGAATGCTCCTTTCGATGCACGTATCGGTACTGCTGAGTGCCCACCCGTCGGTGTGCACCCTCATGTCCCTTCCATCCCGTGGAAGGTGCCTACTCTTACTGTCTCGCTCCCATTCACCTCGATGAATGAGACTACGAGGTAAGACTTTCGTGTTCACTACGTATGAACACAGAGGCCCGCATCAGAATGGGTCGCCTCTTCCTTTAATGAATGCACAATGCAATTTACATAAATGAAATGCAGCCTTTCATTCATTACCAACACTAACATAACCATAACCACATACATAAACATAGCCAATTCTCACATTCATAATTTGCCAGCGGTACTAGTCTAATCAGATTCAACAACAAGACATGACAACACATTACAGCGTTTCTGTCATGCAATTAACGCAATTAATTTCAAACTACATTCATAATTATCTAATCGATTCGCACACATACTCAATTCCATTCCCCAGATGGGGCACAGTTAAGTACAAGTCTTATAAATTAACCACGAGTATCCACGTATCCCATACTAGCTATTCACTGCAATATTAACAAAGGTACAGTAAACTCACCGAGGTTAAGGCTTACTAGTGACCACTCGAATCCATTAGTTAATCACGTCCTCGAAGGGACGTTCACCAATATAACTCATACTTGCCACAATCAATAGAAATTAGCCACGAACAAATAAATAACAACGAACAACTCAATTAGGCACCCTACTCAATGAATTTGCCTTTACCGACGCGTGAGGCAACGCGGGGTCGAGACCACCCCCGAAGACACTCTCCTTGAGCTTGCACTGCCTGGGTTGCCATCCAATGAAGTCAAAAAGAAGGGCAGATTAGATAAGGGAGCAAGAAGACCACCATCTTCTGCTTTTAATCTTCTCCTACTACCCCTTTTATTACCAATCACTAGAGATAAATACTAATCACTCATACTAATGGAAGCTTGTATATATATATATATATCTTTAATCAACATTTCAAACAACTTGAGACTCCATTATGAGTAAAGACTGAAGACTAATCTAATAACACGCTTGCATGCCCTGGTGTTCCATTCCTTTTAAATAGCAGATTTAGTAACAATTAACACACAAACATGTATGCATTACAAACTAACAACTTGAACAGAAACATACCAAAATAGGATCGCTAGTCCCACTTCACCACTAAATCAAAACTAAATACACTTGGTTCAATAAGGACATGATGGTACAAAATTGCAGAAAAAGTACCAAGCCCTTGCATCTTACCCATTAGCAGTAAATGTAAAATGAATATCATATATTGCTGATAGTTCATGGCACCCCTGCTTCAAATTATACCCAAATCTTGGCAAAACAAAAGTGTCAGGTTGTTGATAACTATTTTAAACCAGCCACCGAAATACATGTAAACCAGATCGCAATTAAATACTCACATATACTATCTCTAGAATTGACTTAACCATTTAAACCAAACTCATGTCAACCCCATTCACTCGAACAATATACTTACTATAATCAACCTTACTAAAAGCCCATTTTCAATTAGAGTTCATCTAATTAGCAGAGCAACAATTAAATTAAGGAACATCATATATGAACACCCAACCACGCTCACTAACACGATCTTTGCCATGGACCTGAAGTGCCTATTCAAGAAGATTACTTAAAAAAGTGGAAAGATCATGAAAGCAAAATCTATGATTAACTCAAACAATCATATTGCAAGAGGACAGAGGCAACACGTGAGCTGGACATAGATCAGATTTCCCCAACACATTGAGCAATTATGCATTGTACAGTAAATATACATCATATATGCGAAATACCCTGGCCTCCTGGGAACCACACCAAAGAAACTACCAAGAAACTACATTCAACACTCGCATTCAACAGAAGTGACATTTAAGTTATTGTCAGAACATATTACCAAGAACATACATTCAGGCATCTAAGTTATTGTCAGAATGTATTACCAAGAAACTACATTCAACAGAAGTGACATGGGTTGAAACACACTAAGATCCGTGTTTTGTTTTGTCGTCATTTCAATGGAGAACTAGTATATACGAGAATATGGAGTGCTGTAGTCCATAAGAGACATCAGACAATTTAAACAGTTCTATCAAATTCTCATGAAAACCTAGCTAGGCATTTCATCAAACACCATATAGGCAAGCTAATTCCCCCCCTAAATTTATACCTCAAAGCTTTTTCCATGGAGGAAGGAGGGAGGTAGGGGAGAGGCTGGAGGAGGTGCTTGGCCGGGTGTCTTCTTCTTTCATTGCCTACCGAACTAGAGCGATGCCGGGGAAGGAGGCGGCAACTAGTCAGGTCGCTATCGCTATCGCCGCCAGGGGAGGAGTAGGGAGAGGCGGTGCCGACTAGGTGCAGAAGGAAGGCAGTGGCTACTGCTCGGGAAGGAGCTGGCTCTGGCCGGGTAGGCAAGGCGGCGCCAGGTCCTGGGGGAGCCGACCGAGAGAGAAGGGCAGGCGCTGGGGGGGGATCGGCCTGGAGGGGAGGGCGTAGGGAGGAGCTTGCTCGGGTGGGGAGGGAGCCAGGAAGAGTGGCGGCTGGGAGGAAATCAGCTGGGGAAAAGAAAATGGGAATGGAGCTAGGGTTAATTAGGAGCCCCTCTCACCACTTGGACCAACACAGGCCAAAACAACCCACACAACCCAAGAACAGCCCAAGAGAATTCGGAACTTAAATGAAATACTGCAAAAGTGTAAATTGCTACACTGGAATATTACTCGTGGGGAACAAAATGGTGATAATATGACATATTCTAGTCAAATGAAATACTTGAGAAGAGTTGGGCGTCCATTGATGGGCCATTGCATTGTTGAATTGGACCATATTTCTTGGATTCAAGCTCATCGATATGTGCTGGTCAATTATGATGGCATTGCACCTTATACTCAGTATGTTCTAAAAAACATAATTTCAATTTTATGTTTTTTAAGTTGTTAGTGATACTAGCAAAGAAAAGATAGTAAGTTCAGATTTGACATACTCTTATTATTTGTGCTTATTATATTCTTTTCTACATTTAGTGATTCAAATTTGTTCATTAGGATGTGATTGAAAGACGGCTGGCAGAAGATGAAAATCTACGCTTTAAATCAATTGATGATGGTGATGACTTGTTTGGTAAAATATATCCTGATGAAAGGAAAGGTAGAGTGCATGGCTTGGGGCTGCTAAAGAATGTTGAAGAAGAAAATGCACAACTTAAAACAGAGTTTGCAGCATATAGGGATAAGTCTGAACAACGATACCAAGAACTTAGGAGCTTATTGTTGAACCTTCAAGGAAGCATTCGTACTGGACAACAAAATGGTAGGGAACCAATCCAAAACAACTTACAGGTTAGCATCTCATGTTTAATTAATTATTTTGCATGCTGAGTCATGAGCCTTTAAAGTAAATTTTGCATGAAACCATCAATTGTATTAATTGAGCCATTCTTAGGTGGATGGTATGGAAAATGAGCAACCACAAAAATCTTGTTCTGAAAGTAGAATAAATAACATTGTCCCAGCAAAAGTTCATAATGTTCAAGAGAAGGAGAAGGTTCCACAGAAGGAGAAAGTTTCACATGAGAAGGTTCCACAGAAGGAGAAGGTTTCACAGATGAAGGTTCAAGTTTCCCGAAAGGAGAATCTTCCACAAAAATAGAAAGTTCTACCAAGAACACAATCATTTGGGGTATGATATACTTCCAATTTAGAATTATGATATGTAAATTCTTTTATGAATATGAAGTCATATTTTTCTATAGGGTGGAAAAGAAGTTTCTTTATGTTCTATTGGCGGTTCCAAAATAGTGGCACACGGAAGACTTCATCGCACGGATGCGACATTCATATGTGTAGATGGATTGCCGTTGGGAGAATACTACGAGGTTCTAGTTGATGTCGTTCTTGACAACAATGTCATACTCCCTCGTCCACAACACAGAGTCACGAAGTTAGGTTCTGCTATTGGCTTGTGTATCCCTTGGTCACTTCACAATGTATGAAATTTAGCTCCATATTTTTATATTCATTTTCTTGTGTTCAGATTGAATATTGAAGACAATGAATTGAACTTTTGAATGTGTAGGTAATGGAACGTGATAGCTCACTTCTAAATCTGATCAAACGATCATTAGGTAAACTTCACTTCCCCACCTCATCAGCAACCGTTCCATGAGAGTTGAATGTGAATTAATGAGATCTTACTTTTTTTATACATATGTATGAGTATACATGTAATGTAATATAATGGGGTCAGAACTTATTTAAGCTCATTAAAATCTTACTTAACGAGTGATCATGGTGTTCTATTTAGGATAACACATATGTTTATGGAGTTAAAGAATGTTTGTACTATTAAAGTTAGCTTTAAGGTCTTCATATTCAGAGATTATCCAAACTTATTTAAACTAATCTTCTGATTGAACAGTAGGATTAGAATAATCGGATTTATTTGTTCTCTGCTTCTTGAGTCATGAACCAATTGAGTTCCCAATCAGTTTGGCCCTTGAACTATTTTCTTATAATCGAGATACTATTTTAAGTTTTGCAAACTTAGGATGGATACTCATGTACATCTAGGACAGGGATTGTTTTGAGTTAAACACGTAATTTAAAATCTTGATACCTAGAGTTTAGAGATTTGATTAAACTAATCATGTTTGCTAAGTTACCCTTCGGTTAGAGGTGCTGATTAGACAAACATAATCATAGCTATGAGCTTACCATTTTGAATCCAGATAAGGGTCATTCAAGTTAACCTCCTGATATTTGAATACAAGGGGTAACTAGACTCAGTTTGCTAACTTACCCTTTTTACCATAAGTGCTTAATCATATTTCTATTTTGCTTTAGGTCTGGACATTGGAATTAGATTAATCTTCTAATTTGAGCGTAATATCAATTCATAATAATCAAGGATATTTCTTTTCTGATTTTTGAGCCTTGGATTAGTTAGCTAATCATGCAATCTATTATTTGGTCCTACCTGCCATGGGGGTTAGGAATGCTAACTGAAGCTACAAATTCTAATTACTCTATATGTGGAGCCATATGAGAACAAAGAACAGAGAGGTCGCTTGTTGTCGATACCTTTTGTCGCTTGTCTTTATTTTATTTATATTTTTGATGGAGGTTTATAATCACAATATTTATCATCTGTACGGTTTTCATATTTTTATATTAGGTATTTAATTGTCAATTTCCTACTAAAGTACTTGTCTATTCATGAAACTATGCATTATAACTTTGTTTCATAATTTCAGATTTTCGCAAAAGGACATGAAGCTTGGTTGCTGGATGCATGTGCAATATTGACATATTACTAACTAGCCTTTTGATATACTTTTGCAAGTGGGAAACTACTCAAAATACAAAGACCCATGTACTTTTGCTAGTGGGAAACTACAAAGACCCATGTATTTATGCAAATGTAAAACTGTGATGACCTATGTTGGCAACTTGGTATATGTTTTTATATCTCTTTTGTTGACCCAAAAGCAAATTGGGATATAACTACACTTCATGCATGTCTTGTGTAATGTATACATGGCACTATGGCAGGCCTTTTGCAAATGAAATATGTGCTTGTCTTAGGATGGTTCAAGGTCTACACAGAAATCATGAAATTAGAAAGGTTTAAATGAACATGGAATATTTTTCTTTATATGTGATTCAGATGAGATTGGAATATTTATCTTTACTTTGCTCAGTTAAATTCTAACGTTTTCCCTCTCCTATGTGATTGGCACTGACACCTTGGATATTTGCATCAAATTCAGCATCAATTCATTGCTGGTAAGCTCTCCATCTTATTTTTGAATTAGATGAAACAATAAGGTAGAAGATGTACTATCTGGGGACTATATTAGATCCTTAAAGTGCCTATCCATGGCTCATTTCGAGTCACAAATCTGGAGCACATTTGGTCACAAGTATATAGCAGCTTCAGATAGAGCAAATGTTATAGAATATCAGCCCTCTTGTTTCTCATATTTGTACTAGTGATTTATTTTAATTTGATCTCTTTCCTGATATTTTGTTAACCAAGGTTTTATTTTTTGAAGAAAATCTGCACTAGCTGATGCAATGGTTTTTGTAGTAGGAAATAACTACCAAAACTCTGAAACATCAATTTTCCCTCTACGGTTCTCAACATCATTTAGGCCAGAAGTAATGCAAAATTGCTTACATTCGATTTGTCTGGTAAGCTTAGATTCTTTAGAAATTTCATGACAATCCACACATATAATCCCTTTTTTACCAAAAAAAAAGTTTGGTAGATCTTTCTAGATTAGCAATTTTGATTTTTATTTATTCTTGTATTTCTATATGCTTTAGTAATTGCATGGTCTATAGTTATAAAAACCAGACTAGACTAGCAATTTGATTGGAAAAACTGGAGGTGGCTAGTTCAGTCTGGTTCATGTGATTGGGTCATTTCTACAATTTACCTCTTGAACTGGATTAAACTTGGTCAAACTTGCTGGTGTTGAGTAAAATTGATCACAGGACTGAGTTAACTCCGGCATGCAAGAAGTAAAATTTTAGCAACTTCGCTAGGGTTTTAGTGCGGGCATCTTCTGCGAGGAAAACAATAAGCCGAATCCCACTAACCTCGGCTATGATTTGTGTACCCTCTTTTCTTTTGGAATGATTAACAATTAATCCATTCTTTTAGAATGATTGATAATCTGTCTAATTTTAGCTCCTCCGCTTGGATTAGAATGTGGGACCTCGTGCTAGGAAAGCAAGAAGCTGAACCCCACTAAGCAATCATGACCAGTGTAGCAAACTTCTGATAGCTATGCCATGGCCTTTGCAAGTTTGCATGTCTAGTAGGTTAAAGATTTCTATGAGAGCATTTACCATTTGTATTCAACACTATAATAACTTTCTCCTTTTGGCATGTTTAGGATGAAAATGGCAGAAGATGGTCAATCAATATGTCCACCTCGGCAAGATTGGTGCCGAAGCTATGGCAAAGTGGTAAGATAGCTTAACTGTACTATTAATTAACTTCCCATGGTTGATGGCTAACTCCTTTTTTCTTGTCACTGAAAAAGGTTTTATATGAAGCATGAAAGATGGGAAGCTATATGCAAGTGAAGGTAATGCTTTCCACTACTCTCTTGTGTTGGTAATATAAATGCCTTTTTATGAATAACTTCCATGATAAGCAAGACATTTGCTTGTTGAATCTCATGATGTGCTATTTCTTTCTCGTAGTTATTGATTTTTTCCTTACTTCTTCCCAATTTGTTACGAAAATGCTTACTCATTATTAATCATCTATTAAGTCCAGCACTTTCTTTTCTTTGTTCGGTGCCATTATGTTTAACACTTACATGTGCTACTGGGTGCACAGTGCTCATGTCTAACTCGATGGAATTGTAGCCATTTTCTTCTATTTCGGTATTGAATAAACCTTTCATGATGAAAGTACATGTTGTACTGGTCGAACCGCCATGATAGATGTTCTTCTGAAGTGAGTAACTTTTTATTTATCCGTAATACTTGTCATTTTGTTGTTTTGTCACACATGTGTGACTTAAAGTTCTCTGGGAATGTAGTTGTGCACACTTCTTACTCATTAGGATCTATTACACATAAGCTAACCAAGCCGAGCATGCTCACCGGTCATGTTCTGCTCAAGACATGAATATGATAAAAAACACAATGTTTGTATTATTTGGTTGGGTTGATGGGAATGAATTTGCTTGCTTGCTGGAGAATCTTGTTTTATGGGCACCCACTATTTAAGAAAATCTAATTGGTAGGTGCACTACTCCTTAGCATATGGAGAATGTGTCCCTCTTGGATCAATAATGCATTTATCTGATAAAAAGGAGGCTAATGATAATGACATAGATTTGCAGTGGAGTTCTCTTGTCATGAACACAACATAAATTCATTTATCCCGGCTTGGCTGGCTACTGTCAAGCAGTTAACCACACTATGTGTGGAAGCCCTTTCTGTCCTATCAAAGTATAATCTTGATTCTTGGGGTTCAGAGTTTCTAAAATCCAGGCTTGTAAAGATACTTTTTACTTCCAGCCTTCCTGAGAATTTTGAAGCAGCAAGCAAGACATCTTCAGTGGATGGCCATGCATAAAGGTATTTAGCTGGACACGAGGGTGGGTTACAATTGGTGTAAAGATTGGTGCAGTCTGAAACTCTTGATGGTTACTTGAGTATTTTGTTCCTATCTGAGCTAGCAACATATATAACAGTAGGATCAAAAATTTTGTCACGGTAAAGTTGTACACCAAACATTTGTGGTTTGCTCTGTGGGGTTTATGTTAGATGGTTTTGCTTGGTATAGGTGCAATCTTCTATCTGCTTTTGGGGTTTTGCAGTAGTCTTTTGTAAGAACCTACGTATTTTGCTTTCAATGAAAGAAACTTGGGGTGATTCCTCTTGACATGAAGAAATAGTTCTTGACATTCCTGTTATGGTGTGCAGATCTTGCTGTATTGCTCGTGTGTTATCCATCATTTTAGCTATATGTAAAATTATAGGTTGATTTATATCTACTCATTCCTAGTTCATTCTACACTAATCAAGTTCTGTGGAACATGAGACTCTTCCATGTCTGTTAGTTATTACTTACTAGTAGTAGTTACTCCAATTCATTTTCTTACATGTCCTACTTTTCATGTCTACAAGCACGGAACATCTACGTAGTAGTAGTCATTTACTTTCTTCTGATGCTGCCAGTGTGTAATATTCAAAATTCTATGAAATAATTGGTTCTTGGATGCCAAAAATCTTGGCAGGGGGTGTCATGTGATCTCTTCAATGGCCCAATAGTGATCAGCATTAGCCCAATTCTTGACAACTCACTACAGTGTGCCCCTGATGCCAAGTTCAGTGCCCCTGAAGCACATCAAGAGCCTGTCCTTTTACAATTGCTTCACAGTGAGCAATCCCACAGCCATTCCTGTCACCAACTGGGAGAAGCTTTTCGGAAGCCTTGAGACACTGGAATTCCGTTCGGTGTGGCGGTGTGCGAAGATGTGTAGGAGCCTAGTGTTGGTGTGAGGGAAAAGGTGGATGGGAGAAAGCCTGAGGTCAGCTCTAGCCTCTTGGCCTCTTCCTTCGGCTTCTTAGCTGCTAGGATCACTGGCTTCTGGTACTCAGTGCTGGTTTAGGGGATGGTGGCCACATTCCCTTGTTCTTATAAGAAACAAGTTCAGAAAGATGGAAGAACATGAAGAAACTTCTAGTTAGCTCAACTAGTTTCCATGTGTTCTCTCTTTTTCCTTTTTTGATGTTTCTGTCTATCAAATGATGGGGAAAAAAGCAAGAATCTGGTTTCTTGTGCGCCACAAGAGACAGCTTTTAAACATTTTGGGAGTTTATAGTGACAGGTAGCTTGTTCTTTTGGTGTAATTAGCCTGTTTCTCCTGTGATGTTTACAGGAAGTGGATATGTGGTTAGCAGCCCTCTTTATCTAATCATTTTTGTTGCATGTTGCTTTGATGTTTTCAGTTTATCACTAGTTATGTTGTGCATGTTTTATGAGTGATTGCCTCAGGGGAAAAATGCATGGTTGTACTTATTGACTAGTAGTTATCTTTCCTGGATGACGGTCTAGAAAAGATTTCGGAGTTGATGGCTTCTCAGAGTTCGCTTCAAGTAGATGTGAAATTTGGCCTAGTAAGAATGCATTTGTACTGAAATGTAATTTGGCCTGTGATGTAATTAGATGTGATATTTGTATTCGCCTTGGAAGAGATACATAGGCGCTTATAAGTGCCACGCCAGTAGAAACCCCTGCGATTTTAAACGCCATGAATAGGGGAAACCTCGGCGCATATAAGCGCCATGACAAATGAAACTCCGGCGTTTGTAAATGCCATAAATAGAGAGAACCCCGGTACTTATAAATGCCATGAATAGAGGGAACCCGGCACTTATAAACGCCATGAATAGAGGGAACCCGGCACTTATAAATGCCATGAATAGAGAGAACCCCGACACTTATAAACGCCATGAATAGAGGGAACCCGGCACTTATAAACACCATAAATAGAGCGAACCCGGCACTTATAAACGTCATAAATAGAGAGAACCCCGGCACTTATAAATGCCATGAATAGAGGGAACCCGGCACTTATAAACGCCATAAATAGAGAGAACCCGGCACTTATAAACGCCATAAATAGAGGGAACCCGGCACTTGTAAACGCCATAAATAGAGGGAACCCGGCACTTATAAACGCCATAAATAGAGAGAACCCCGGCACTTAAAAATGCCATGAATAGAGAGAACCCCGGTGCTTATAGGAGCCACGCTAGAGGAAACCCCGACGCTTGTAAACGCCAAGAAAAACTTACCGCGGTGCCTATAAATGCCACCGTATGGTGGGAAATAACGGCATATAGAAACGCCGTGGATAATTAAGCACCGCGAATTACTTTTCCTGACGCCATGTAAACGCCATCTAAAATCTTTTTAAGGCATTTATAAGTGCCATCGGAAGCCCTACGTGTTGTAGTGATACTGTGTGTAATCTATGCTATGTGAATGTGATATGTGCATGTTGTGTGTAATATGTGCTATTTTTAGGATGGTGCACAAATGAGAAACAGCACACCCCCTAATCACAATCAGTTGTGAGATAGAATCAATTGTGATGAGGCCTTCCACTATACCATGACACATTATTCGCGTCTAACTGTGCGTCGGAAAAGACCCTATATAGCGACAGACAGTCCGTCGGTAAAAAGTATTACCGACGGATTAGGAGTGTCGGCTAAAGTCCCGTCGGCAAAAAACTTTACCGACGGATATTATATTACCGACGAACAGTCCGTCGGTAATGATGAATTTTTGTCGACTGACATAATTTTACCGACGAACTTCGCTTTGCCGACGCACTTGTGTTTCCCGACTTACAATGTGTCGGTAATGTCTAGTATTGCCGACACACAGTTCGTTGCTATAATCGGATAGCTTCAAAAAAAATAACAGCACAATTCATCCAACTAACTGAGACATGATATGATATAATTCAAGCAACAATAAAACATGATAGGATAATTCAAGCATTCAAAGTTACAACTTACTCTACTAATAGTCAAATTTGTCCAAAAGATAGCATATCATCCAACTGAGACAATTACCAATTACATATAATACCAAAAGTATATTACAATAACACCAATATATAGCTGATCCCCAAAAGATAATAGTTTGTACAAGCATATATATAACACCAAAAGAGAGGTATGGAGTCTCCACGCATGAACTGGAGGTGTAAGAATCGTTGAGCTACGCCCTTCCTTTTATACCTGCAGAAAAAACATTTATTGGCATCAAAAGATATATAGAGATGATCCAAGGCCAGCGGTGGAATAAAAGGAAACGGCAATGAAGAATTGGAAGTTTATCTTTAGCTATTATTACTTTATAAGGTTTCTGTATTAGCATCAAGTAACTTCTATGTTTAGCAAGGGAATCTGCCAGGACTTTTAGTTTAACATAATTAAAGCTGTTAAGCTTACATTGTAATCATCACAATCACCAAAAGACAAGTAAAACGCCATTTTGAACCACACAAATCCTACTTACACCAAACTTCCTCGAATATAACTATATTATCATTCTTTTTAAGTCCGCTAACTATCTCATGAAAAATAGAACCAAAGATAACAAAGAAAAGCATCAACATGGAAATGCATATTCCTATGGTTACAGTTCTTATACAGAGATTTGAAGTCCCCAAAGAAGTAAGAATCTAAGTAGAGAAGTGAGGATGCATGTAGGAAACTATCAACACATAACCTTGCCATTTAAGGAAGGGGTGCAGTCAAACTGTCAGCAATTGCGAACATGTGACAAATAAAGAAAGTTCTGAAGGTATACTCTTGAGAAATCCCCAACCCCATGGCTTGGCTAGGATTGCTAACCTACAATTACATCCTAAAGGGAATACCACAGTATCAATGTAAGGGATGTAAGGGATCATAATTCATAACTCAACATTGAAAGCTTATAATGATAAAACAGAAGCATGCCTTCTGAGAATGGATCTCCAGGGAGTCCCCAAGAGTAATTGACTTCTTCTTCAGTAGAAGTTCTTCCACTCTAGAACACAAATGGACTTCAGTAAGTGCTTCTTTTAAAGCCTGGAGAAAAGCAGAGAACATGGTTATCTTCTTTAAGAGCCTTAAAAAACAAAAGCATCACTAGAACACGATAAAAAAGATTAACAAAAAACTGAAAACATTAATCATAGTAAATAGATTCATCATTCATGTACAGTAAAGAGGAATATGCAAATGTTCATAATCAATTTAGAGTTAGTGCAATTAATATGTGCAAAACTATTTAGACTGATCATGTGAACCTAATCTACAATTAATTCCTCTAAAAGGCTCCAAATGTCACATATCCAGATCATCGCGATCAAAACCAAGCCTAACAATGGCGACTCTCATTTCCGACTTGTATTTGATCTCACATTGAAACAGATTATCACTCATTTTGATAAAATCGAAATCCTAAAAAACGTTGTCAAATGAAACTAATTACACATCTGAAATTTTGGAATCGATGGATACTCAATAACTCCCAATGAAGTTCTAAATATTTCTACAAAATTTTACTATTAATATATCATATTTGTTCAAGCTTATATTTCTCATTTTTGACACTCTTTTCTTCTCTACTTAACATGTGCATTGAATGTAACACCCACATGTGCACTCATTCTCATTATGACAAACTAATTATTTAACCAATTCAAAAGTCCCAACAGAACACCCACATGTGCATCAAGTATGTTTAACCAACATGATCAAAAAGTGCAAGTTTAAATGTTACAAAACAAATAAATACCTTCCATAGAAAATGAAGGGCCACATTCACAAGACTAAGAAGTAATAAATAAGTTATAGTTGGAAAAGAAATGGTCGTCACATCGATTTCTTGGTTTCTACCGAGAATGGGGAATGGTATGAGTGCGGCCACTCTCTTTTGTCTGCCAAAAAATAACTAAAAACTGAAGTACAAAAAATAGCATCAAGAGGAAGATCCCTTCACCTTTCTAGAGAAACTTGAATTTGATTACGCAAGCATTAGAAGCAGTTGGGCACAAGATGGAAGTATGACATATGTTGTCATCCATAGCAGTTGGGCATAAACTAATTCACAATAGCATTGAAGGAAAACAACTGATACATGTTATGTAGTTGTGCTGTGTTATTAGTTGTCATCCATAGCAGTTGGGCATAAACTAATTCACAATAGCATTGAAGGAAAACAACTGATGCATTGAAGGAAGTATGACATATGTTGTCATCCATAGCAGTTGGGCATAAACTAATTCACAATAGCATTGAAGGTAAACTTATGTAGTTGTGCTGTGTGGGCTTTAAAAAATAAATGGATTACTCTGGTCCTCAAGACATTTCTCAACAACAGAAAGATTAATACTAAGAAAGATAACATCAGGGCTGCACACAAGTGCAGCCAAAATAACCTACTCATACATGTTAGTTTTCTAAGAACTTCTAGTCTTCAAATGCAATCACACACAGATTAAACTGGCTTACCAAATATTCAGTGCAAATGACTATATAAACTACAGGGAGACATAATTTCTACCTGACCAGATGAATATGAACAACTGAAATTTGGAGATGGAATTAGCGAAGTGCAATGAAATTGTTGAAGTTTCAAACCTTAAGGTTAGTGAGATGGAGAAAAACATGGAAGAGTTTACATCGAAAATGGCTGCCTGTGAGAATTCGAATAGCTTGGCTGAGACACAGTTGAAGTGTATGGCTGAATCATACAAATCACTTGAAGCACAAAAGGTGAAATTAGAAAATGAAGTAAAAGTTCATGATCAACATTGTCTTTTTTGTAACTTCTAGCACAAGACGAATTTGATCATGAAATTTTATATGTAGATGGGGTAAGGTGAGATGTACATCCATGATTTTTTTCAGAATTTTTTGAAACTTTTTTTAGTTCGGTTGCACCGTGGTTTCACCAATGTGTGTGATTGCACTGGATATTTTTCCATATTGATAAGCCCCACCTTGAAGTTTATGTGACGATGTATTGATGATGAATGTTTACAATGTTTGTTAACTCCCAGCTTGCATTCATTAATTATATCTTATCTGTAGTTATATGAAACAAATAGTGTACAAAGACTGTCCTCTTGTCCTTTGAATGGACCTCGACAAGATTACCATGCACTGTGCTAACCTTGCATATGTAGAGCTTCCAAGGGTTTTGCTACATGGTTTCCTGGTTTGATTTTTGGTTAAACTACCATGTATCCCCTGAAGTCTAAACCCCGACAAGATTACCATGCACTGAGCCACCGGTGCAGATCTACATAATTCGTGTGTGCATGTTTGATGTACAAACATATAACAAATTTCAAAGGATTTTGCAATACATTTATTATAGTTTCTTTACCCAAACAATGTGAGATCAAAGAATTAATGCAACAGAAAGGGGGATTGGGGGTGGGGGGTTGACCTTCCACTGTGGAGTAGATTCTCCTGTTAGAATAGCTTCATTTACTATCACCAGGTATTAGTTCTGTCCCTGGGATTTTAACCCATCTGAATAAAAATAACTAATTATTTGGATGAGATATATGCTGAAACAAGATAAGCATTAAATTAAATGAAGGAGGCATACTTTCGCAATGATAAGTCAACACAACTGATTGTCAACTTTCACACGCCTTAGCTCACCAATGTCTTCAATCTATTCTTTGCCATAGTGGACTCAAACAAGAGCAAAGATGAAAAGTGTAAACAAACCGTAGTACCAATACTCATCCGCACACCAAAGACCAACACAAAAACTCAGAAGAGCTCATCGTCAAGAAAGACATGTAAGCTGATAAAGTAACAAGTCAAAGATGAAAGAAACTAACCTGGAAAACAAAAAAAGGTTCCATACATTGCTCCTTCATTAATTTCTGAAATGTAGGCCGTGGATACTCAAATCTAGAGAAGAAACAATTTAGAGCGTTAGCCATTATTGCTAAACAGATGCATGTATGACGAAGGCCTCAGCATTTCAAAGCTAGACGTTCATTCAATAAAAGCTTTTGCAGAGTTTTGTATATTTCAAAACTACAGATATAAAGAAACTTTGCAGAGTTTTGTATATTTAAAACTACAGATATACAGAAACTTCTCTTCATTCTTCATGAGAATAAGTTAAGCATCCACCTCCTCTATCCGTAATTCAACTTCCATGGACACCTAGCACATGTTTATTTGCAGCAAGTTTTACCTTGAAAAACTCCACTGCAGCCACTTGTTCTTTTGCATCCCATTCAGTATTTATAACTTGTTTCAAAAACAGTAAAAGATTGCTCATATAAAGTGATTTAAGACATTTACATGTATGAAGAGAATTGAATTTCACAACAAGTTGTGTCAACATAATAATGTATGCACTAAATGCCTCTGACTACTCTTTAGACTCTTCTTCGCAATTGGTATATACACTATAATGTACAAAAGCCTATTCTCATGCCAAGTTGGGAATTCCATTTGGGATGTGGCACTCAAATGGAGCAAAGCTTAATCACCAATTGCACATTTTCAAGACGCTGTTTGGTGGCAATGTAGTTCAATCCTAGACTTAAAGAGCATAAAAAAACAAAACTAGGCTTAAAGAAGGCTATGGTTGTGTTTCTCAAGTTGATCTATAACATTCACGATGATGTCACCCACAAATTATACAAGTGATCAATTTAAAGTCCTCTAACTCAACTATGAAAGGCAAGTACAAACAGGAGCAAAACCGTATCTTACATGTTTCTCCCCACTTATCCATTGCCGTGTTAATCTTGGCATCCGATCCATAACCGGTGCCCTTAATATAGTACCCAAAGGACTCCTTTGTTGGGTACCGAGCTTGAAAGCTATCCTTCTCTCGCCGAGTAGATAAACCTCGCTTCTGAACTCAATGTAGATCTCCTCCTCTCACTGCATTGACGATGAGGCCAAATGAATGACCACCTAAACCACACTCAAGGACCAAAACATCAAAACCGCCACCGTTCACAAAGAAACCACGACATACTCACGGTTTTCAGTATATGCAGAGGCACAATCTCCTTCGACCCCGAGAACTTCGCAGGGGTTACCTTGCACGCGTTCGCCACACCGATATCCTTCACCTGCACGATCACCAAGTGCAAGCTGTTTAGCCCTAGATACTATAGCTCGCCAAACAGAAACAGATACGAGAAATGTTGATAGTGGGAGTTGGTGCTGCGTCTCCTGTCCTCACCGCTGCTGCTGCTGGTGAAGTCGTCGCTGGGATCTCGTCGCCGCCGTCGCTCCCGTGATCTCCTCGGCGTGGAGGTCAGCGGCACGGTGGGGGGAAGGCAGCGCGAGGAGGAGGACGTAGAGGCGGAGAGGACGGGGAGGAGGAGGCGGCGGTGGAGAGGATGGGGAGGAGGAGGTGCGGCGGTGGAGAGGATGGGGAGGAGGAGGCGCGACGGTGGAGAGCACGGGGAGGCGGATGCGACGGCGGAGAGGCCGGGGAGGAGGAGGCGGCGGTGGAGAGGATGGGGAGGAGGAGGCGCGGCGGTGGAGAGCACGGGGAGGCGGATGCGACGGCGGGAGGCTGGGGAGGAGGAGGCGGCGCGGAGAGGACGGGGAGGAGGAGGCGTCGGCGGAAAGAGGAAGGGGAGGAGGCGCAGGATTTTAGGGTTCAAGATGATCGAGTGTACAGGCGGGAGGGGATTTTAGGGTTTCAGTTGGCGCTAATTTTTTTCACCTGCGCGCGCCAATCGCCAATAGAATTACCGACTTACTTTTTCCGACTCACCCTAGGACAGGAAAACTTCATACACTTTTGCCGACTGACTGTAGGACAGGAAAAATTAAGTTTTACAACGGACGGTCCGTCGCTAATAATAAGGATTATTGCCGACTGACCATCTGACACTGTAGAGATAATTCCCGACTGGTCATCAGTTGCAAACTTTTGCCGACTGCTTGTCTGTTGGCATTTACCCACTATTGCCGTCGGACGTCCGACGCTAATAGTGTGCTATGGTATAGTGTTCATCACAATCGGTTCTGATCTAGAATTGATTGTGATGAGTCTCAGAACTGATTGTGATGATGTCTTTATCACAATCAGGTGAAAACCCACTGCGATAGCACCTCCTCATCACTGTCTAATAACTTTGTATTGCCACCAGAACTGTCTGTGATGATAAAAAAGAATCAATTGTGATGTACATTTCCGTAGTAGTGATATTTGATAACAAGTAGTAATAAAGCATAAGTAATCATAAATAAATAGATGACTTGCAGCCATAAATATTTAAAAACTTGGCAAAGTCCTTTTGCCAATCAACCTTGCATGGACTCCCTATCCCCACACATTCCAACCAGTTTTTTCAAAAAACATAAAGCTACTTATTGTGGGGTGTAACCAAGTGATGTCCATGACCAGGGACACGACTATTCGAATAGATTTATACTCTATAGTGGTTGTGCTACTTTACCCACAAGACAAGATCATATCAAAATGTTGACCGTGACACACTTTCTTTGGTGTGCAACTAACAGATCATGATAAAGCATTTACATTGCTTGGCCTAATAACAATCGCCTATCGATACCCTCTTTAGGATAAGGAGTACCCCTCCAACATCCCAAGATCTCAAACATTGTGTTGGTAGACCATGCTTACCCAGCACATTCCCTACGAGCAAGGAGCACACCCTCCATGCCCACACTAATCGAATCTCATCTATCAGCTACCACATATTGTTTTGTTACTAGTCCATGATAACTTATTATGCTATGGTCTTCTCATAAAATAATATGTGGTTGTATGAAAATACTTGGGTCTATTGCAAAATAGATCAGGCCTTAATTAGTAACTTAGTTGAGACTGCCACATTCCCTACATACACCTATACCGTTCCCAACAACCTATTGCCCAAGTTCAAAACATATTTTCCAATTTCATTTATACTCAAAACATTAGAGGTACCTCCTATGGACCATAGCACAATATTCCTCATTTGAACATTTTGACCATTATCCAAGCTAATGGTAAAATATCGGTATTCCCATGGTTAAGTATCTAATGATCATTGTTACTCTACAATTCCACTTTTAATATTTACAGACAATGGATAGTATTAATATGGTCACAATGGTGAAGGTATCAATTTGTCAAGATACGTTGAATGCAACAACTAGATATATCTACCATCCTTACCAACATTGCGAGTTTTATCGAAATTACACACATGCATAATAGTTTTAAACACAACATACATAACAATAAAATATAGGATCAAATATGACCAAAGGGAGTACTTGCTTATTGAACTTAGGGTCGTCATCGGGTTCTTCAATGGTGGTTTTCGATACGTCGGTGTCTACATGCGATACATTAGAGAAAACAAATAAGAGGCAACACAGTGCATGCAAAACCAAAATTCAATTGTTTTACATATTAGGAAAGTGCATGATTTTAGGTAAATTTAGAAACTTGTTTCACTCAATTCGGAGTTTGTATGCAAAAGTTATAAGCATTTGAATTCAGCTTGGTTGAGAAAATCCTAGAAAAAGAAAAAGGAAGAGGGGATGACGCCAAAGGTGTATTCTCTGGGATTATGTCTTTCAACTGAGAAGGCATATTTTCCATAAGGTTGAAAGTGTATTTTACATTTGAAGAAATGGATTTTTCTCTTAGAGAGGCTAATAAGTGGGGCCCATATGTCAACAACGTATTCAAATACTAGTGTCAATTATAAAATGGTTTACTTATCAAATTTGAGCCCACATATCATTGACACATTATACTTTACTACGCTTAACTAACTTAAGTAACCTCCTTAACGCCAACTACCAGGCCTTGAATGAGGGGAGATCAAAGGAGAGAGCTAGGTGCCATGACCGAGCTCATTCCTGAGCTTGTTGGTGGCGAAGCAGTGACGGAGGGGTTGAGTCGAAGCTAGAAATGGAAAAAGGGTGCCAAGGCGAAACTCTAGGCAACAACGGTAGTTAAAATGGTGCACAGAGTCGACGGTGTTTAGATTGAAGGCGAACTAAGAAATAGAGAGCTGCATGCTCATGTCAACTAAGTCATCATGTTGACTAGAGGGGACTTGGGCGAAGCTACGGTGATAGGCATAGAGACCATGGTCATTGGTGCAAGGATGAAGGTTGTCTATGTGGTGATGCCAAGGTTGGCAATGGCGAAACTTCGGTTTTGATGCTACTTTCTAAAATCTAACTAGTGCCTTAGCATGTAGGGACTACTAGGAGCACATCAGGTGGTCTGGTGGTGACGGTGTGGCTCTAGATGGGCTGGTTGATGATGAACATCGATAGCAGCAAGGAGGAACATGTCATTTGTGATCTTGATGAAAGAAGAAGCTGCAAGGAGACTTTCATAAGCTTGCATGCATGCTTAAGATGACTTAAATGCAAGGAACCGATAAGGGACTCACCATTATAGCAAAAATCAGCGGTAGTGGTGTTGGTGGCAAAAAAAGATTGAAAAAGTATGGTGACAAGGATTCACTATTGATTCTAGGAGATTAAGTGGGGAGTTGGCAAGGGTAGATGGTAGAACATGATGTGACGTAAAAGAAAATGGAAGGAGCTCACCAGAATGGCTGGTCATGGTGGCTTGTCCCTAGCGTGTCTATTAAAGATGAGGAAGACAATGGTGACACAGCATCTCTCGATCCCAACTGTAACATTAAGCATAGGAGAGGTAAGGGTGGAGCTCAAGGATGATGATGATGTGGATGTCGAGTAAGGAAGCTCACTAGAATAGCAATGGCAGGTGGCATGCTCACCAGCGTCGAAGGAGCTTGGGTGTTTGTGAAAATAGAATGAGTGGTGAGCTAAGGAGATGGTGATGTGTTCACTAGAGCTTAAGTATCGATGAACAACCCAGCAAGTTCTCGCAAGCGTGGCTAGATAGAGCAATGGTGTGGAGATCGATTTCTCTCCTCCTTTGGCAACACACAAAAGAGGACAAGGAAAAGGGATGCTGCATGGTGATAGGATGGGTTGGCAGGAGCAGATGCAAGGTTGACTGAGTGTTGCTTCTTTAGTGTATGGTACGGTTGTGCGGGGCCAACATCGAACGAATGGAACCCAAAATATACTTCTTAAGAGTGTTTTAGGATGTCACATAATATATATATTCCAATTGTGTTTCTATATCCTACACCATTGTAACAATATAGAGACAAAGATTGATGAATTCAAAGCTGTGGAAACGTGGTAGAATGTTATATTCCAAAATATTTTAATTTGTCTACAATACTCTAGCCCATTAATGTGAAGGACCGTGTGGTCCATGTGGAGTGGTAGTGAGATTAGTCCCACATTGCCTATTTAAAATGAGTTGTAGCTGTATATAATACATCTTGGGTCGAAATATAGCACCTCTGAGTTAACCTTTTTACATGAAGCAAGGACGAAAGTGTAAGCGGAGTATTATGCATGTGTAGGTGTAACACCCCGGTGCCAAACACATTGCGAATGCTACCAAAAGACCCTAAATGATGCTTACAACACTTCAGAACCATACTTGTCTAGAGTGTCCCCAACAAGACCCAAGAAATAAAAACTCGACAAAGAAGTTTAACTGAACTAAGAACTCAACGAATGAGTCACTAAACCTTTCACCTTTACTAAAAGTTTGAAACCGACCTTGAAACTCTCTGAACCAGCTTAAAACTAAGCCACCGAAATTTACAAAATTTCGGCATGACCTCTCTAGAAAGTAGGACATCCACTCAGCAGACAGAAACATTTGCAGTTATATGATATCATTCTAGCATGTCCTTAGTTAACCAATCACACATCCAATAGAAATTAATAAACTCCACAACAACGAACAACACATTACAACCGCATTAGTTACATCCAGACTAAACGAATTGGTTAAATAGATTGTTGGAGACCGAAGTCGTGCACGTGATACTATTCCCAACCAGATGAGCCAGCTTCAAAGTACCTAAAACAAGAAACAACAAGCGTGAGTCCAAGACTCAGCAAAGTGCATCAAGTATGAAAAGTAAGGAATTCGATTAAAATACAACTACTTCAAGACATAAAGTAACCGTTCCTTTAATTGACATTCATAAATAAAGGAAGTAGTTGAATTCATATAAATCCAAAACGTAAGAACACAATTACTTCATCATTTAACATAACCATTACTTAATTGAAAACATCCTAAGTACAAGAAGCAGTAACTAACTCCACTTACCACAACCAACTCAAAAACGTAAGTAAATCTTACCCATGCCTCAGTAATCATGCCTGGATGATCCCACGACTCAATCCTCAACCTGTTCTTTCCATTCTCATCAATCGACATTTATCAATTGCAACACACAATGCAATGAAACGCTTTTATGCTTTCATGCTCAAAATGCAACCTTTTAGTCTATACCGGTATAGCTGAGTGCACACCCGTCGGTGTGCACCCTCTCATTCTCAACCATCCCGTGGCGGGGCCTACTCTTACTGACTCGCTCCCATCCGTGGATGGGACTACGAGGTAGGACTTTTGTACTCACTATATGTGAGCACAGAGGCCCGCATCAATATGGGTCGCCTCTTCCATCATGAATGCATATATGCAAATGATGCTTATAAACAAATCATACATAGCATCATAATTATTTGCTCTTAACCTTGACCAAACATAAACATATGCATAGCATGGATATCACCACCTACAGGTCATAGCAATTGTTATTTTCATTGTCACAATATGCATTTTCATAATATGAACAACTCCCTAGCGATGCTCATGCCATAACTTGACATTTACAGCTTTAATAGCATTTCATACTCTTGAGGCAAGTAAGTAATCGAAATAATCCTCCAACTAAGATCTAGGGGATGCACTTGCATCAAATCACTCTACATTTTCATAGCAAGGCAATCATCCTACTAAACGAGCTTAGAAACACAACTTCAATCATAGCGTAAGCATATGCACAACACAAGCCATCAACTTAATACCCTAGTAAGGATATAAGGGTTACACTTGCAATATTCATGTCAAGGTGGAATTTACATTCGTTACTAGCAATTGCATAACCACAACCATAAACATACCTCCCTTCATTATTTCAATTCTTAGGATATCATTCATGCCATATCTAATCAAATTCCAAATTAATCACATACTAAAGCAAAACATCATTCCCACCATGCTAGTATAACATGACAACAACAATTTCATAATGCTACCGACAATTCACATCGCAATACACTTCCATTTAACCTCTCGAATCAGAGTGGCGAGAACTTGACGCCGCTCCTGGGATCACACCACCTGCATGAGGATGCATTCCACTCAAAAACCTGCCAACAAAGCGACGCACGACTCACCACTACAATGGTTTCACAACCCACACCCAAAACCTGAAAATACAAATCTGTCCAACCCACACCCAAAACATGAAAACAGAAGGCAACGGTGAAGAGGGGATAGCATGGGATGGTAAGGGGAGGTGGTAGTCCTAGGAGGAAGTAGGGTGTAACATCCTAAAATTTGGCTATTTTTGAATTTTGTAATTTATCATGAATTTTTGAGAATTTTTAGAATTTATTTTGAATTAATTGGATTTTTGGAAATTAATCTTTCCTTGAAATTAATTTAATAATGAAAATTTTCAACAAAATTTAAAATAAAATATTTTATTTGAGTTCAAAATGTCCTAAAATATTTTCTAGAATTTTTCTAGATTTTTTTCTGATATTTTAGAAGCCTCAAATAATTAAAATAAATTTCTGGAATTATTTTAATTGGAAAAGCTTAATAAAAACGTGATGAACAGTAATGGGCCGAGCCCATTCTTTGTCTTGCGCCACTGACGCCCGCCGTAGGAAACCCTTGTCGCCGATTGTCAACCGTTGGATCTTCAACCTACGGCTGTGATTCGCCCGCGTCGTTTCGTCACCTTGCGCCGTTGGATTGTCGCCGCGTGTACGCACGAGATGCGTCCACGTCGTCTCGTCTTCGTCTTCGAGTAACGCCGCTGCCGCCGTGCATTACGGTCAGTAACCATCGCCATTACTCGTCGGCGAGTGACTCTTCCGTTTCACTAACCGGTGCGGTGTATAAAGCACGTTCTTCCGCACGTCTTGAGACCTTTCACGCCTCCCGAGATTCGCCGTAGACACCGCACGTGCTCGCCGTAGTCCCGAGACCAATCCGCCGCTGTAGCGCCCTCTCCGGTGACTCTGTGCCGCCGTCGTGACCACCGGGGTAATCCTCAAGCCATGACGCGTCCGTGGAGATACTTCATCTCGCCGGAGCTGCTCTGGAACGCCGTCGCCATGGTCGTCTTCTCCAACTCCGGTCATCTGTCTTCGCCGCGCCATCGTCGAGTTCCGGAAGCTTCGTCGGCCGTTCGATCGTTGACCAACATCTTCGATTCATCCATGTCTCCATTCACCAGTGAGTCTCATCTTCAAACACCAGCCGTTAGATATTGATCAGATAGCTCATATCATGCCACGTAGTATATTTAATCTCAGCTGTTAGATATTACATTGGTAGTGTAAGATTGAATCAATATTGGCCGTAGATCTGTGGACATAGGGTTAGGATACTGCCACATGCCGGGATCGGGATTGCCCACGTGTGCTTAAAGCCGCATTAGTCTTAGCCATTGGATCCAGTAGCGAATGGCCTAGATTTACCCACGCGTCATGCACTGGGGTAGCCACGTAGCCGATTGCGTCGCGCATAATAGAGTTGATCAGGGCCGTTGATTTTTGGATGAATGGTGTAGATTGTGCCTTGTCGCCGCCGCTTCGGCCGACGCGTGTCGCACGAACCGAAAGCGCCAGCGCCGCCACCGGGCCGCCGACGTTACTTGGATGAATGCCAGCCGTTCGATCGTGATTCGACGGTCACGGTGAAGACACGCGTTAGGTTTGATCTGAAACGTCACTTCAGTTCTAACCGTTTGATTTGAATCAAACGGTCAGATTTCAATCGGATGTTCGGTTGATAATTCTTTGCCGCGTGTTGCGTCCGGATCTTGCCACATGTCAGCTCCGGAGTAATCCAAACCGAAGCATCGCATGGATCGCGGTCGTCCATTTTAAATCGGACGGTTGAGATTAGATCAAGCCGCGGTTGATAATTCGTTGACACGTGTAGCGACCAGATCGTGCCACGTGTCATGCTGACGTCATCGGTGGGGCCCACTTGTTAGTCATGGCACAGCAGATGCTGACGTCAGCAGTGACGGCATGCTGACGTCATAAACAATTTTTTCAAAAAAAATATATATATATTTATTTCGGCCGAAAATGTTTTCGGTGCTGACGTCATTATTAGTCTTGCTGACGTCATAATTCCGGAATTTTCCATACAAAAATAAATTAAGAAATTCGGTTTACTCTTTTTTGATTTATTTTCAAAACTCAAATGGCTATAACTTTTGCGTTTTAACTCCGATTTGAGTGATTTGAATTTCTAAAAATTTGTAAAATCAAGATCTATTTATTGGTCAATTTTGTGGAATTTTTAGAGTTGAGTTTTCTCTCTGTAAAATATATTTATCATGTGTATAATTACTTTGAGTAGACGTTGATTTGTTAGAGAGCTTCGAGGGGGGATTTCCAGCACAAGAACCAACTCCGGATCAGGACCAGTAGCTGTTCGAAGGCAAGTTAAGCTTTGACCATGTTGCTCCTAAGATTTGAAATGTATTTTCTTTCAAACTATGCATGCTAATTCAACTAAAAATGGATTTAAATATTTTGGGTGAATTAGTTAATCGACCTAATTGTTATTGTCACCTTGTTATTATTATTCATATGCGATGATTCCCTGAAAACCTAAGTTTGGTAATATTAGTTGGTTGATAATATTGTGCCAACACGGGAGGCTAGACCGTGAGTAGTTGCTTAGCCATGCTTATAACGTGAACAATTCTGTTTGGATTACAATAATAACATTGACTAAAGAATAGTGAATGCATTTTGATAAAAGGTGGAATGATGTTGGTATTGAATCTGGAATGTAGAGACCTGTGTGGTTCTACATGAAAGATGATTACGGGCATGTGTTCCACCGTTAAATAACTTGGGGTGGAATTGATTTGGACTGCGGCAAGTGGACCGAGGCTTTGTACCAGGTGGGCCTATGTGGCAACTGGGGGTGGGTTGAGTGTTGTGAGGGCTATGTGCCAAAATGTGACAGAAGGATGTCTTGCATTGGTCAGTTGAGGACCTTACCTTGCAAGCCTTTGACCTGAGTCTCTCGTACAACCACATGTCTGAATGGGAAGACCTAGTTTAGTAGGATTCTGATATCTTACCTTTGATACCTCGGGGTGGCGATTACAGGGGTAATAAAGACGGGAGGCGTGCGGTGCTTGCTTGGTACCATCCAACGGTGTTCATCGGTCCTATATTTCGGCTCTGAGTGAGGGAAGTGATAGTGAAGACAACACAGAGAGGTTATTAGGCTGAGATAGAAGTCTCTGAAAAGCTTTGTTACGGTCAATCGCCTTTGTGGTGTGCGACTGTATCTTGTGGGTAAAGTGTACAACCTCTGCAGAGTGTCAAAACTGTTCGAATAGCCGAGTCCACGGTACTGGGCAATGCTCGGGGATTACAGTCAAGGGGTAGTATTTGAAAATAAAATGGGGTGAAATGTTGTGTGCCAGGGTTAATGATGAATGTTGATTAGGGACTGTGTGTTCAAAACAATGTGGAAAACAACTTGAGACATATAATGGTTATATGGTTTTGATGCTTTCAATCTAAATAGATAGTAGTTTAAAATATTGTTGCAAAAGCAAAATAACCAGTAAAGCCATTCCTTTGTAACAAGCCATGCATGTAGTATTAGAACTGCATTCTGTGAATGACTTGTTGAGTACGGTGTGTACTCACCCTTGCGGACAAAATTTACCAGAAGAGGAGACTACGCCCGTATACGAGGAAGAGTTTGTCGAAGAGCTGGACACTAGGGATCAAGCCTTTGTCAGGGCACCTGTGGCAGGAGATGGAGCGCTACGAAGATTTATTTTTCCGCTGTTGAACTTTTGTTACTTTGATTATTGTAATCCCTACGTGGCATACTATTGTAAGGATGACCATAAGGTCGTACACTCGTTTATATACATGTTTGAAGTACTTTAATATTATTCCGCTGTGTATGTTATTGGTACTTTAAACCTTGTTTAGCCTGTGTGCACTAGCGCGATCCTGGACTAGTGCAAAGTACACAGAGTGTCCGGATTTGCAAATTCAGGGCACGACAGAGGTGGTATCAGAGCATACTAACTGTAGGACTTGACCCTAGGTTGTCTGGCCGAGATAGATAAAACTAATTTCTAAAAGATTAAAATTGCACACGATTATGAATGAAATCTTGACTAATCTTTTTCTTCTTAAATCGCATCTATGCTGCAATTTTCTGTTATCACTTTGTGATTTTAAAATCTAGTTCTAACGAGGTGTATTTTGGCAGATGAGGAGGATTCACACCTTTGGCGAGCGCACTGGAGGTTTCGCAATCGAGTTGTGGTTTATGCTGCAGTTTCTTGAGGGCTTCGTGAGGCCGATCTACCGAGGTACTTCTGTGGTTCGGGCAGGGCTGGACATTGCCTGGGACGTGAAGATCACCGTCTACGTGTGAGACAGGGGGAGGGCGAGTCGTCCTGTCCACGTCAGCTGCAGGAGGACTACGTTCGAGGCCGGCATCCAGGAGACCGCACGCCTTGCGATGCGGCAGATTGCCCGCACCTACTCTGCCGAGCTTGAGGGCACTGTCTTCTGCCATCATCCGCGTCGGGACAACCGCTTAGACCGGGACCCGATCGAGGACGACGATGCTACGATCACCCACTTGGTGAGATACGCCATCGCCCAGGAGGAGACCTTGGACGAGACAGTCCAGGAGCTGCAGAGGGCTCTTGACGAGATCGCGGAGGTCAGGGCTCAGCTGCGAGAGGCTACTGAGGGCCTGAGTATCTACATCAGGAGGGTATACGAGTTGGAGGAGATCCTGGAGGGACCAGAGTCAGAGCCGGAGCTAGAGCTGCACGACCCCGACCCTGAGGTGCCCGAGACTGAGTAGGAGACGCCGGTGCAGGAGGCACCCGTTCAGGAGGCACCAGTGCAGGTGGTGCCAGAGCCACCAGCACCCGAGCAGGCAGCCCCGGAGCCAGCAGAGTTAGTGGGTTCTTTCGTACTGCCAGCGGTGGGGCACCAGAACCAGTTTGCCCCAATGCCGCCACACCCACCGCAGTACCCGCCTGGAGGACCGCATCCTGGATGGCTCAACGACTAAGTGTTTTAGTTCTTTCCAGAGTCGACTCATGTGTCTAGTCAAGTTTATTTGAGTCAATTTATTTGAGTTCGTCCTTAGAACGGTTGGTTGATTGAACTTTATAAACTCTATGTCATGTTATGGTTGGTTGTGATGAACAACCACTATGGTTACTTAGTGTGTGTTGGATGCGTGTCGCACTACCTGTAGGCACCTGTGAGCGGCCATATCCCTACAATATTAAATAAAATCGTGTGATTCTGTTTGAGTCAAAACTTCTCCCCGCATAAGATTCTTGCATACTTGTCAACTCTACTCCCTCTTTTCCCTAAATTCTTTGTTCTTTAGATGGTGAACACTCGTGGAAGCCGTGGAGTTGGAGGAAGCGGATCTCAGTAGGGTGGAAACCAAGACAACGCACCAAATCCTCAAGCACCACCTGTGGACATGAATAATCTGGGAGCTTTCCTGACTGCTCAGACCCAACTCATGCAGACAATGATGCAACAGATGCAGCAGATGCAAAATCAGGCTGCAGTTAATCACAACAACCAAGCTGTACACCATGGACATCAATCAAGATTGTCAGACTTTTTGAGGACTAGACCCCCAACCTTCTCTGGGAACGTCAACCCCATTGAAGATGATGACTGGCTGCGCACGATTGAGAGGAAACTGCACATATCTCAATGTGTCGACAATGAGAGAGTCTCAGATGCCTCTCACCGGTTGGAAGGACAGCCCGCAGAATGGTGGGAGAACTATCACAAGATCCCATGAGCATCCCGAGATATCACCGGGAGGAATTCACGATAGCCTTAAAATCTGCCATGTCTTGGGAGGGTATGATGGAACTCAAGAAGGAGGAATTCAGATCCTTGAAGTAGGGAGGCCAATCTGTGGCTGATTATCTTAACAAGTTTACTCAATTAGCACGCTATGCGCCAGAAGACGTAGCCAAGCTAGACAGTCCCGATTCATGAAGGGACTCAACTCTAGACTTCAGGTGGGACTGATCACCCACACATTTCTGAATTTTCAGGAGTTGGTCAACAAGGCGCTCATTTTGGAAGATAAGCGTAAAGAGCTAGATGACAACCACAAGCGTCGTTTGGCACAGCAAGGAGGACGCCAGGGACAACAAAGACCGAGGGTAGTACCCCAACAGTTTACTGTGTTCCAAAGGAAGCATGAGAACACCACTACTCGCGACAAATGACCTCTTGGTCGAATCCACAAACACCTGCAAGAGCCATTAGTCAAGCTGCAGGAAACCCGTCAATGGTAGGAAGACGCTGCTACAACTGTATTGAGATGGAGCATTTTGCCAATACTTGTCCCAAGAAGGGATGAATTACCCCTGTTCGCTTTAACTTGGGTAATACGCCTGCAAGAACACCAGTCCAAGGAGGAAGTAGAGCACCTGCTCAAGCTAGAGCAGCACCACAATCAACTGTGCAAGGAAGAGTTAATCACATCATGGCGGATGAAGTTCAAAACGCCCCGGATGTTGTACTGGGTAAGTTTCTAGTTAACTCAATACCAGCTACAATTCTGTTTGATTCAGGAACTTCTCATTCGTTCATTTCCCAAGTTTTTGTTGTGAAAAACGATTTGAATGTGGTTAAACTTAAAAATATGCTTATTGTCCAAACCCCTGGATCAGAACTCCGAGCTAAAGTAGGATGTTCTGGGGTGAAATTACTACTAAACGGAATAGAGTTCCTAGCGAACCTAATCATACTGGATACTCAGACCATAGATGTTATTCTGGGGATGGATTGGTTATCCAAGCACAAGGCAGTGCTTGATTGTGGACGGAGAGTTGTAACCATTGAGAGCTCAGATGGTAGGAAGGTGGAGATTCAAGCACTTGCTGCTCGGGATGGTCAACTGATGATCAATAGTGTGAAGACTGTTAATATGGAAGATGTTTCCGTAGTTAATGAGTATCCGAATGTATTCCCTGAAGATTTACCGAATGCCACAGCATGAGATATAGAATTCAGTAATTGAGTTAGTACCGGAACAGCTCCAATAGCCAAGAGACCCTATAGGATGTCTCTGAGGAATTGGTAGAAATGAAGAAGCAAATCGAGGAATTATTGGAGAAGGATTTATAAGACCTAGCTCATCACCATGGGGAGCACCGGTGTTGTTTGTTAAAAAGAAAGATGGGAGTTTCAGAATGTGTATAGATTATCGTGCACTTAATGATGTGACGATAAAGAACAAGTACCCATTGCCTAGGATAGCACTACAAGAAACAGTGAAAAATTCGTGGGTTTTTTTAAATTCGTGGGCAAAAAAAAACTCACGAATTTACGTATTTAAATTCGTCGGTTTCTAAAACACCCACGAATTTAATTAAATTCGTGGGCCAGAAAAATACCGACGAATTTATTTATTTAAATTCGTGGGCTTGTAAATATACCCACGAATTAATTAAATCTGTGGGCAAAACCCCACAATTTATGCCTGATAATTATTTGCCTCGGCCAGGCGTGTCTCTCTCTCTCTCTCTTATTGAGTTCGCTCCTCTCTCTCTCCTCTCACACCGCCCCTCCGCCCCTAGCCGCCCTTGCCAGCTTGCCGCCGCCGCCATGCCATCAGCCATGCCCGCCCGCCCCCTCCCGCTTTCCGCCGCCCCATCCCGGACCCCGCCGCCTCGCCCGCCACCGCCCTATCCCAGACCAGACGCCCTCGCCCCCACGCCGCCCCATCCCGGACCCCATGGCCGACACCTCTCCTCCCCGCGACCCTCGCCCCACGCCGCTTCGCCCCGGACCCCATGGTGACCCTCTCCCACCGCCACGTCAACTTCATCTGACGCTTCGCCGATGTGAAGCCCTGCTCTTGCCGCCCAACCCCGGCTGTTTTGCGCTCGTTCGCCCGTCAAGGACGAGGAGCCCGTGTTCGCCCCACCGCCGCCTCCCGCCGCCAGGCCCTCCTGCACCGCGCCGTCCAAGTCTGAGTTCTTGAACTCCCGGGCGAAGGCGAAGGGCAAAAGGCCAAGACTGCTGCGGCCTGGTGATGGTTTGTCTAATGAGTGACTTGTCTCGTTGTCTTTGATTCTGGAACTGTCATAGCCAATTAGGATCTTGATGATGTCGTTTTGTTTTGTTCGATGTGAAGAAATCCCTCTTCAGCTAGCAGAGAGGAATTGCCGTGCGGAATCGATCGCCAAGAAGAGGATGGAGCTGGAAAGGATTAAGAGGGAGCAGAGATTGTGCTCCGTAGTTGGTGCTCGAGTAAGGGAAAATTGGGCGCCTTTTTCTTTCGAGAAAATTTTGAATTTTTGTGGTGTGTATGGCTTCATAATTGGTTCTAAGGAAAATGTGTGACTATTGAATTTCAGCTAAAAAATGCTTGAATTGGGTATGTCACATGAATGAATTTATTTTCTCACGACGTGAGAGGGAGCAATGGGGTTTCCATAGGGATGATGGGTGATGTCACTCAAACACGGGACCTTCATCGATGTTTTCATCTCAATGGTCTTCTTGTAGAATCAAATGAACTATGTAATTGGATGGATATGTTGGCTATTATCAACTGAATTTTGAAGCTAAAATTATGTTCAATACCCCGTGGATGTCACATGTGCACTAGCATTTTGCTAACTTGGCGTTCTACTTTTTTGTTGTTTTCCTACATATATCGGTCTTCAATTGAGCGTCCATTAACAATTAATTAGTAATGAATTCAGGATGGTTTATGTGAATAGGTGGTTAAAATTCAAAAACTTAAGTGCGAGTTAATTTTATTTATTTATTTGTCAAACTATCGGTGCCATATTTGGATCAATGGAGTGATATTGAGATGGATCATTCAAGTTGTTTCTGGGGGCAACAACAAATAAGATAATGCCTCTTCTGGTACCGCCAATCATTGGGAATGTTAGGGTAAGATTCCAATTTAAATTCAATTTCTGCATAAAGCTGTATCAATTGTGTGAGTGATGCAGATGAAATATTATGTTATTATTATGCTATAAGAATATTTATTTTAACAATGTTTGCAGCAAGCGTGGTGAAATCACGGAAGTTCTTAATGCAAATCCAAGCGCTGGAACCACTTGTCTCCTTGTGTCGAAAATTTCCAACCGAAGGTTAGAAAGCATAGAATGATATTGCAATGCATATCTGCTGAGTGTTGTCATGCCTAGCTTACTAGCTATCGGAAGATGCTTTTGGATTACGCTTTCAAGAATGTCATCTTTTAAAAGAGATTCATAAAATTATCTGCATCTAATATTGGGAAATAAAAAATGTCAAGTGTGGACCCATCTTCTTAGTGAGAACATGTCAACCCTTTCAAATAATCTATTAAATAATTTGTAAGAAATTCTCAAACTAATTAGAGGATGAGGGTGTTGAAGTTTACTACCACTTAAAAGTTCAAGTCTAACTCCAAACACAGGAGAGAGAAAAGAAATGACAAATAACAAATTTAATCGAATAGCAAATAAACTTTTGTGCGTCCTTTCTAATATAAAATGCTATGATCTATGTCGCAAGGCAAGTAGATAGGTTTAGCTTAGAATTTTGCTTCGTCTTATATGAAGGAATCAAATGAATATTTCTAGAGTGCTTTTAGCAACGTGCTCAACTAAAATGTTCTCCAAAATTTTGGATTTTCTGTTCTCGAGGTTAAGCAATTGGATGGATTTGACATATTAAGTTCACTTTGTCGAAATCACGTGAAATTGCTGAACAGAACAACATGAAGGCCTCACTTGTGTTACTATGAATAGAAAAATCACTAATTACTTTGTCATACTCATATCTCTTGTTAACTTTTCTTTTACGTATGTACTTTCAATCAAGATGGTATACTGAACAAATTTCTTTATATTGTTGGTAGCTTGTGGATTGTTGCTCGAGATTCATGTTGAGCATAAGCTTTAATGCATTTCTGAATTATGTGCACATATATGCACACGCCTGCTGATGGAAGATCATGCATGCCATTACAAATTGAGGTAGACTTATTTAGGGTGTCACATTTTAGTCTTGAACTTCAGATCAGATGCATGTGTATTCTACTTAGCCTTTGCTTGCTTGATTGATGGCTAAACATACTCAAGACTTGAGACCAAAAGTGCTTAATGAATTTAATACATAAGTGCAGAGCCAACACTACTAACATCCATTAGCCCATAAAGGATTATTTATGTCAATTGTGTATCATTCCATATTTGTTAGGATATCATTATGTTTTGATGCACCATGCTTTTTCAGATTCCTTTCAAATGACTATTATGCATATATATATAAGGTTTGTTCCAATTGTTCGTTACCCATTTGAAATGTATGCTATGAGATGAGTGAGAATGATTTAGAATCTGGCTTTTATGAATGGGTGCTTTGCTAATATGAATGATTAGATTCTAAAAGAGGGACCGGTAATGTTTACATTCCGACTTTGGTTGGTGATGTTAAATTGATAGTTTATAAGCTTATGAACAAGACAGGAGGGTGTGTGTGTGTGTGTGTATGTTTGTTGATTACTACATTCTGTCTTTACCGTTGTTGACGTACTATGAGTTATTCATATGTGTTTTAGACCGAACAAGCGATTGCAATTAGTCACAAGATCAAGTCGACAAGAAAGGTAGTCTAATGCTTTTGCACCGATCTCGCAGAAAGGATCGCCAATGATGCAAAGGGAGGGAGGCAGTGTTTGTCTCCTATCTTCCCTTCTCCCGGCTCGGTTGATCTTCACGCGCGAAATGGTTAAGCAAGGATATTTGCTCCTAGTAGGTGAGTGAATGGGTAGCGAGAAAGTTTGTAGGTCAGTACTATTTTGACTCTTATTTATCTGCTAGCTTTTACCACCATGAGGTAGCAAGTGGCGAGATGGGCAATGAGAGAAATGAATGGAGGTGGTGACTTAGAGAGAAGGTCATCAGAGCTAAAAAATTTCGATCTCTGGTGAGATTACTAGCAACAAATCTGAGCTTTCTTGAGATGTAATCTGCTTGTATTAGGATGCAAACTCGGTGTGTTTTGCCATTTGACCTTGCTTGAACATTCGATGATGTGAATGGTTATGTAGAAGATGGTATATTGATTATTGGGTTGATCTGTCACTTGTGAGAGGATGGTGAGTTGTATCTGAATGAGAAAAGTTAAAGATGTGAATATGAAAGTTTTAACTTGTATATTCTCTTTGATGATTTGTGTGTGTACGAATGAGGTTAAAAATTTTAAGTGCTAGTATATTTGTTGATCGATGGGATTATTGTACTTTTGTGGAGCGATATAAATCTTAAGTTGTGATTTTGGTGATCTTGAGTAAAGATATATGAATATATACACTTGGGCATAATAAAGATATATGAATAAGTTATTGGCCTTTTTCTTTCTAACCCATTCTTCTCATGCATCTTTGGGTGTTTATATTCATTTCAGGAGGCAAAGATGTGCTAGTGCTAGGTACATCTTCACCAAATTATCACCTATCACTCGTGTGATTTTTCCAAAGGATGACGACATTCTTCTTAACTATTTGAATGAAGAGCGGGGTTCAAGGTCAAGAATATGGATTGATTAAGCATAATTATGTTACACCAGGGAGCAAATCCAGTGATCAGGACGATAATGAAGAAAGTAGTCCTGAAGATCTATTGAGACAATTGGAAAACGTATATTCACGAGGCCATCTTTCTAGAATTGTTATTGATGAAGCTCATTGTGTAGCAATGATATCCTTCAAGTACTTCAACTGTAGAAACTCATGGCTAATTGTGTAGCAGTGATATTCATGTGATCACATTGTATTATTTCACTGATTTGATTGGTGTGGCATTCTTGTTTTCCATTAGCAATATGGTACATTTGCAAAGCTATCTGAAGCAATAAAGCCAATAATCCTTCCATTTAGTTTTTTATTCACAAGATCTTGACCTATGTTTTATTTTGTTACAGGGACCATAGAGATTGTGGACTACACAAATTATGATGATATGAAATATGTTGTAAGTCCATATTTTCTATAAGTATGAAGAATTTCATTCTCTGACCTTTTTTAGCTTTTTACGATACTCTCAGTAATTGGCATCTTGTGTTAACCATAGGACCGGGAAGAGAAGTGCGGTGGAGGAGATCTTGGGAAGACCAAATTGCGGAGCTCAAGGATAGGAGCTTGTGTTTCAATTATGTTGTCAAGTCCTTTTGTCATGTAGCATGATGGAGCAGTTAGTGAAGGATGTGTAAAATTTGAAGCAAATGTTTCTTAAGCCATTTTTTATGTCGAAAGACAATGCTCTTTAATGTATGACATGCGGTAACAACAAGCAGTCTTATACATGTTTTTCTTGGTTATATGGTTGCTTCTTTGCCATCTGTGGGTGGTGGGTGGGACCAAATGCGATATCTGACTATTAGATATTTTTTTGTACATCGGCGGTTAAATTGTGAGCCTCTCTTGACCCACTAAATTAAGGGTTAAATTTAAATGGTTTTTCAGCCCACAATTTAATGATAAATCGTGGGTTTTTCAATTACAATTTAATATTAAATAAATGGTTTTTCAAATTACAATTTAATTTAATCATAAATAAATGGGTTTTTTATTACAATTTAATTTGTTAAATTTGTGGGTTTTTTACGAATTTAGCTAATTTAAATTAAATTGTGGGTTTTTTGAGTAACCCATTTATTTAATTTAATTGATTAATTTAATTGATTAATCGAGTTAAATTCGTGAACTAAATTGACGGTTTGCCTACCAATTTAACTTAAATTGTGGGTTTTGGCCTAAATTAAGTGGGTTTTGGCCCCAATTTTTCCTGTTCTTGTAGTGTAGATGATCTTTTTGATCAGCTAAGAGGAGCAGGAGTCTTCTCTAAGATAGATCTACGATCCGGATATCACCAGCTAAAGATTCGGACCGAGGATATACCAAAGACAGCTTTCTCGTCTAGGTATGGCTATTATGAATTCACCGTCATGTCTTTTAGACTGACTAATGCCCTAGCATATTTCATGAATATGATGAACAAAGTGTTCATGGAATATTTGGATAAGTTTGTCGTCGTGTTCATTGATGACATTTTGGTTTATTCCAAGTCGGAGGAAGAGCATGCTGGACATTTAAGGATGGTTTTGGAAAAGTTAAGGGAAAACCAGTTATATGCGAAATTCAGTAAATGCGACTTCTGAAAAAAGAAGGTTGAGTTCTTAGGTCATGTAATGACTGCCGAAGGAGTAGCTGTCGATCCGAAGAAATTGGAGGCAGTATTACATTGGGAACAACCAAAGTCAGTTACCCAAATCAGAAGTTTTCTTGGTATGGCGGGGTATTACCACCGGTTCATTGAAGGATTTTCTTCAATTGCGAGACCTCTCATGCAATTGCTAAAGAAAGAGAAAAAGTTTGCGTGGTCGCCTGAGTGCGAAAAGAGTTTCCAAGAGCTGAAGAAGCGTTTAACTTCGGCACCTGTACTGGTGTTGCCGAATACTAAGGACAATTTTGACATATATTGTGATGCTTCACATCAGGGACTAGGATGTGTACTGATGCAGAACGGTAAAATAGTAGTTTATGCATCAAGGCAGTTAAGGCCACGAGCAGAATTACCCCAACTCATGACCTAGAGTTAGCCGCTGTAGTGCACGCTCTTAAAATATGGCGTCACTATCTCATCGGAAATCGATGTGAAATATATACTGACCATAAAAGTTTAAAGTATATATTCACTCAATCGGACATTAACTTGAGGCAGAGAAGATGGTTAGAGTTAATTAAGGATTATAACATCGGAATCCACTACCATCCGGGAAAAGCAAACGTGGTGGCAGATGCTTTGAGTCGGAAAAGCTATAGCTTGAATTTGATGATAGTAGAAGATCAGTCTGATTTGTGTAAAGAACTTCCGAAGCTAAGATTGGAAGTCGTACCGGAAGGATTCCTAGCTACCTTGGAGGTTAAGCCGACCTTAGAAGAGCAGATTAGGGAAGGTCAGCAGGATGATGAGAAGATCAATAGAATCAAATCCAAGATGGATGAAGACTTAGCCAAGGACTTTAGAATAGATGAGCAGGGTACCTTGTGGATGAAGAATAGAATCTGCATACCCCATAAACCCGAATTGAAGCAGTTGATACTAGAAGAAGCACATGATTCCAAGTACTCGATTCATCCAGGAAGTGCTAAGATGTATCAGGATTTAAAAGAAGGATTTTGGTGGCCAAATATGAAGAAGGAGGTAGCCGAGTATGTAGCATTGTGTGATGTATGTCAGAGAGTCAAAGCAATGCATCAGCGACCAGCTGGACTGTTACAACCACTAAAGATACCAGAATGGAAATGGGAGGAAATCGGGATGGATTTCATCATCGGGTTGTCAAGGACTCAAGGTGGATACTATTCCATATGGATCATAGTGGATCGTTTAACCAAGGTTGCACATTTCATACCAGTAAAAACAACTTACTCTGGAAATTAGTTAGCAGAGCTGTACATGGCAAGAATTGTTTGCTTGCACGGTGTGCCTAAGAAGATAGTATCGGATAGAGGTACTCCATTCACCTCGAGATTTTGGGATAAGCTGCATATAGCTATGGGTACCCATTTGAACTTCAGTACAGCATACCATTCGCAGACAGATGGTCAGACTGAAAGGGTTAACCAGATACTTGAAGATATGCTAAGAGCTTGTGCATTGTCATATACCACATCGTGGGACAAATGCTTGCCATATGCTGAGTTCAGTTACAACAATAGCTATCAGGCTAGTTTAAAAATGTCTCCATTTGAAGCTTTATATGGTCGTTCATGTCGAACACCATTAAATTGGAACGAGATGGGAGAATGTCATGTTTTTGGACCGGACATACTTGTAGAGGCAGAGGAGAAGATTGCTCTGATTAGAGAAAGGTTGAAGGCTGCACAATCGAGGCAAAAGAGTTACGCCGACAACCGACGCCGTGATTTGAGCTTTGAACCAGAAGACTACGTTTATCTCAAGATCACGCCATTAAAGGGAGTTAAAAGGTTCCATGCTAAAGGAAAACTTGCCCCAAGGTACGTGGGACCATTCAAGATTCTGAGCTGTAAAGGTGAAGTTGCATACCAGCTGGAATTGCCACAATCTTTGGCAGGGGTATATGATGTATTTCATGTATCGCAGCTAAAGAAATGTCTTCGAGTACCGGAGGAACAAGCACCTATAGAAACTATTGAACTGCAATAGGAATTAACTTACAAGGAACATCCAGTGAAGATTTTGGATACCATGGATCGTGAAACAAGAAACAAGTCAACCCGCTTCTGCAGAGTTCAGTGGAGCAACCACTCAGAAAATGAAGCAACTTGGGAGCGCGAACAAGACTTGAGGAAGGAATTTCCTGACTTATTCTCTAGCCAACCCTGAATCTCGGGGTAGAGATTTTGTTAAGGGGGGAGGTTTGTAACATCCTCAAATTTGGCTATTTTTGAATTTTGTAATTTATCATGAATTTTTGAGAATTTTCAGAATTTATTTGGAATTAATTGGATTTCTGGAAATTAATCTTTCTTTGGAAATTAATTTAATAATGAAAATTTTCAACAAAATATAAATGAAAATATTTTATTTGAGTTCAAAATGTCCTAAAATATTTTCTAGAATTTTTCCAGATTTTTTTCTGATATTTTAGAAGCCTCAAATAATTAAAATGAATTTCTGGAATTATTTTAATTGGAAAAGCTTAATAAAAACGTGATGAACAATAACGTGCCGAGCCCATCACTGTGCGCGCCGCACGGCCCGCTCGGCCGGAAACCCTAAAGCCGCCGATTGTCAACCGTTGGATCTTCATCCTACGGCTGTGTGTAGGATCGATATATATTAAACTAGCAATCAGAGGGGGGGTGAATGATTGCGCGGAAGCTAAAATAAAAATTTTCTTGATTCACAGAACCCCCCAAATTAATTATGAAATATTGCTCTCAGTTTCAACAAAAAAAACAAATTAACAGATGTTCACTAAAACTGTAATTTCTGAAGATCCAACCGTCGGATTGATGTGAAATTTTAACTGTATAAACTAGATTCAAATATGAAACTAACACAATAAGAATCACCTCAATCGGATATACGGATTTAGAGTTATAATCTTCACAAGTTGACTGTATCAAGTAATGACAAGAATAGATAAAACCCTAATTATGATATTAAACTAAATCTACAAGGAATTAACCAATCAAACTTTTAAAATCAATTACTAGATGCCCTAGCAAGATTATGAATGGATCAAATCAAAATCATTATAATGAAACTATGAATCAATCTAAAAATGAAGCAGTCATGCAAACCGGAAAATAAAATGAAGGACGAGATTAATTAATCAATCTGCCTCGGCTGTCCGTACTAATCAATCTACATGACTCTATTCTAGGAGGATGGACTTGATGACGCCGATGCTTTGACCTGGCTGTACGTATGCTTCCCTTGAAGAAATCTGAAGCAGCTTCGGCAAATTCCTGTTTGTGCCTTCTTGCGTTCTTTTGCCGCCTGCCCGTATATGCATGCACAGCCGCCAGGAGAAAACAGCCACAGGTAGCTCTCGGTCCAAGGAAAGAGACAATCCAGTAGTAAGAACTTCAGGCTCCTCGATTTTTCTTCACGCACTCATTCATGCATGCAGTACAAGAACTTCTAGTCGACCTGACTCACGTTGCATGCATGCTCGTTGGAAGCAATCAGTGACTCGATTCCAGCGATCAGCGCCTCAATTTTCTAGTTGCCAGACAGAAGCTCTCCGGCCGCAAAACACAAGCGCCGCAGGCTGATTTCTTCTTCATGTCGCCCGACCACAAAACACAAGGAAAATCATGGCCAAAAAATCTCCCGAACTCATGCATGCATGCAGCACAAGAACATCTAGTCGGCCTTGATTTTTTCTTCCACACGCATGCATGCGGCACAAGATTGCAAGAACTAGTCACGCATGCATAGCAAGACTCCGATCGCCAGGAGACCAAGCGCCGCCGGCCAAGCCACCAGCCATCGCCCAAAAAAGCTCTAGCGCATGAAAAACGGCTACGACCCAACCGCCGCAAAAAGCCTCAATTCATTGATTAGGTTTCCCAGGGTTTTTATACAACTCAAAACCCTAACACATGTATGCATATCCACCTGGCCCAATACACATGGCCCAATATATGCATACAACCCAAAATCACACATGCACGCAGACGCGGCCGCCGCCGCACTCACGTGACTAACCAGCCTTCGTGTGCACCGTTCTCTAGCCCGAACGTCCCGCATGACATCCTCGACCATCAGGACCTCGATTCCTCCTAAACCTAGTCCCGAACCTCAGTTCCTCCATGAACCTAGTTCCGGTCCCGTCATCGACCACGTTCGCCCTCGAGCAACACCTGCACACGAATAAACAAACAACGCATCCGAGCAGAAGTCCACGACTTGACTCAAGGTTAATCCATGCAACCACTCACACGAGTGCATTGCATCAAGCAAAACCATAATGCTATCACCAGCATAATTAAATGAACATCTGAGCACAAATCCACGACTTGCCACAAAATCACATGAGTGCATTGCATCAAACAAAATCCATCATGCTATCACCAGCATAATAATCATATCAACATAGCACATGCACAAGCACCACACATGCTATAACCAAAGTTATTTTACAATGACAATTTCACCATTCAACCAATTTTTCATCACATGATCTCACACTGTGATTCGCCCACGTCGTTTCGTCACCTTGCGCCGGTGGATTGTCGCCGCGTGTTCGCACGAGATGCGTCCACGTCATCTCGTCTTCGTCTTCGAGTAACACCGCCACCGCCGTGTGTTACGGTCAGTAACCGTCTGCATTACTCGCCGGCGAGTGACTCTTCCATTTCACTAACCGATGCGGCGTATAAAGCACGTTCTTCCGCACGTTTTGAGACCTTTCACGCCTCCCAAGATTCACCGTAGAAACCGCACGTGCTCGCCGTAGTCCCGAGACCATTCCGCCGCTGTTGCGCCCTCTCCGGTGACTCTCCGCCACCGTCGTGACCACTGGGGTAATCCTCAAGCCGTGACGTGTCTGTGGAGCTACTTCATCTCGCCGGAGTTGCTCTGGAACGCTGTCGCCTTGGTCGTCTTCTCCAACTCCGGTCATCTGTCTTCGTCGCGCCATCGTCGAGTTCCGGAAGCTTCGTCGGCCGTTCGATTGTCGCCCAACGTCTTCGATTCATCCACGTCTCCATTCACCAGTGAGTCTCATCTTCAAACACCAGCCGTTAGATATTGATCGGATAGCTCATATCATGCCACGTAGTATATTTAATCTCAGCTGTTAGATATTACATTGGTAGTGTAAGATTGAATCAATATTGGTCGTAGATCTATGGACATAGGGTTAGGATACTTCCACATGCCTGGATTAGGATTGCCCACGTGTGCTTAAAGCCGTGTTAGTCTTAGCCGTTGGATCCAGTAGTGAATGGCCTAGATTTATCCACGCGTCATGCACTGGGGTAGCCACGTAGCCGATTGCGTCGCGCGTATTAGAGTTGATCAGGGCCATTGATTTTTGAATGAACGGTGTAGATTGCGCCGCGCACCGGGCCAGTTCCGTGCTGACGCGTGTCACACGGGAACCGAGGCGTCAGGGCCGCCGCTGGCTGTCGACGTTACTCGGATGAATGCCAGCCGTTCGATCGTGATCTGACGGTCACGGTGAAGACACGCGTTAGGTTTGATCTGAAACGTCACTTCGGTTCTGGCCGTTTGATTTGAATCGAACGGTCGATTTCACTCGGATGTTCGGTTGATAATTCTTTGCCGCGTGTTGCGTCCGGATCTTGCCACGTGTCAGCTCCGGAGTAATCCAAACCGAAGCGTCGCATGGATCGCGGTCGTCCATTTTAAATCGGACGGTTGAGATTAGATCAAGCCGCGGTTGATAATTCGTTGACACGTGTAGCGACCCGATCGTGCCACGTGTCATGCTGACATCATCGGGGCCCCCTTATCGATCATATAGTGAAGAGAATCTTGGCGTCGGCGATGGCGTCATCTTGACGTAATAAACAATTTTTTAAAAAAATATATATATTTATTTCGGCCGAAAATGTTTTCAGTGCTGACGTCATTATTAGTCTTTCTGACGTCATAATTCCAAAATTTTCCATACAAAAATAAATTAAGAAATTCGGTTTACTCTTTTTTGATTTATTTTCAAAACTCAAATGGCTATAACTTTTGCGTTGTAACTCCGATTTGAGTGATTTCAATTTCTAAAAATTTGTAAAATCAAGATCTATTTATTAGTGAATTTTGTGAAATTTTTAGAGTTGAGTTTGCTCTCTATAAAATATATTTATTGTGTGTATAATTATTTTGAATAGACGTTGATTTGTCGGAGAGCTTCGAGGGGGGATTTCCAGCACAAGAACTAACTCCGGATCAGGACCAACAGCTGTTCAAAGGCAAGTTATGCTTTGACCATATTGCTCCTAAGATTTAAAATGTATTTTCTTTCAAACTATGCATGCTAATTCAACTAAAAATGGATTTAAATATTTTGGATGAATTAGTTAATCGACCTAATTGTTATTGTCACCTTGTTATTATTATTCATATGCCATGATTCCTTGAAAACCTAAGTTCGGTAATATTAGTTGGTTGATAATATTGTGCCAACACGGGAGGCTAGACCGTGAGTAGTTCCTTAGCCATGCTTACAACGTGAACAATTCTGTCTGGATTACAAAAATAACATTGACTAAAGAATAGTGAATGCATTTTGATAAAAGGTGGAATGATGTTGGTAGTGAATCTGGAATGTAGAGACCTGTGTGGTTCTACATAAAAGATGATTACGGGCATGTGTTGCACCGTTAAATAACTTGGGGTGGAATTGATTTGGACTGGGGCAAGTGGACCGAGGCTTTGTGCCAGGTTGGCCTGTGTGGCAACTGGGGGTGGGTTGAGTGTTGTGAGGGCTGTGTGCCAAAATGTGAGAGAAGGATGTCTTGCCTTGGTCAGTTGAGGACCTTACCTTGCAAGCCTTTGACCTGAGTCTCTCGTACAACCACATGTCTGAATGGGAAGACCTAGTTTAGTAGGATTCTGATATCTTACATTTGATACCTCGGGGTGGCAGGTACACGGGGGTAACTGTACGGGGGAGCGTGCCTGTGCTTCGGCTTGGTTCCTGTGGGGGATATATACCCCAGGGGCCCACAAGGCAAACCTGCGAGGCCCAACCAGGCGAAACTAGGCCAGGCCGACTATGGGAGGCTGGAGGTATACTGGGTTGAGCAAAGTGTGGAGAGTCAAGACAAATCCTAGCTAAGGAAACCGAGTCGTAATAGGCAGGCGATGATTGTAATCCAAACTAATATAGAGTCGGGATAGATATAAAAGTACAATTTCCATCTCGTATCCGAGTGGGATTCCTTATTGTAACCGCCCTTCTCTGCTATATAAAGGGAGGGGCGGGGAACCATCAAAACACAAGATCATCAGCGAATAAGCTAGCCAATCATAATCCCAGAGCACAGGACTAGGGTATTATCTCCACCGTGAGAGCCCGAACCTGTATAATTCCCGTGTCTTGTGCTACCATCGAGTTTGGATCCAGTGCCTAGCCCCCTTTTCATTATTGTCGGTAACAACCTCGGCAGATGCGGCCCAACGGTGTTCGTCGGTCCTATACTTCGGCTCTGAGTGAGGGAAGTGATAGTGATGGCAACACAGAGAGGTTCTTAGGCTGAGATAGAAGTCTCTGAAAAGCTTTGTTACGGTCAATCGCCTTTGTGGTGTGTGACTGTATCTTGTGGGTAAAGTGTACAACCTCTGCAGAGTGTCAAAACTGTTCGAATAGCCGAGTCCACGGTACTGGACAATGCTCGGGGATTACAATCAAGGGGTAGTATTTGAAAATAAAATGGGGTGAAAGGCTGTGTGCCAGGGTTAATGATGAATGTTGATTAGGGACTGTGTGTCCAAAACAATGTGGAAAACAACTTGAGACATATAATGGTTATATGGTTTTGATGCTTTCAATCTAAATAGATAGTAGTTTAAAATATTGTTGCAAAAGCAAAATAACCAGTAAAGCCATTCCTTTGTAACAAGCCATGCATGTAGTATTAGAACTGCATTCTGTGCATGACTTGTTGAGTACGGTGTGTACTCACCCTTGTGGACAAAATTTACCAGAAGAGGAGACTACGCCTGCATACGAGGAAGAGTTTGTCGAAGAGCTGGATAACTAGGGATCAAGCCTTTGTCAGGGCACCTGTGGCAGGAGATGAAGCGCTACGAAGATTTATTTTTCCGCTGTTGAACTTTTGTTACTTTGATTATTGTAAGCCCTGCGTGCCATACGATTGTAAGGATGACCATAAGGTCGTACACTCGTTTATATACACGTTTGAAGTACTTTAATATTATTCCGCTGTGTATGTTATTGGTACTTTAAACCTTGTTTAGCCTGTGTGCACTAGCGCGATCCTGGACTAGTACAAAGTACACAGAGTGTCCGGATTTGCAAATCCGGGGCACGACATAGGGTGGAGGAGAGAGAGAAGAGATGATAGACATATAGGGAGATGACGAATGTGCTAAATGGGTCATGGAAGGACACGAAAAGGAGAGGTAGTATTTGATGATGGGCTAGACTACATGGCTCAGGTAGTTGATGATAGGTTGTGCTATAGATAAGATATTCTTTTATGATAGGGTCACTTTGATGCTGAGCTAGCCTAGACATGTGTAATACGACCAGTTTTACTCAAAAGAGAATTGTTTCTTTCGCGCTAAGAATTTGAATTTGGATTTTTGGTTTTGGCCCTTTTTCTTTAATTCCAAAACGTAGTTTTTCATGCCTTTATTTTCCTTCCCTAGCTTTTTATTTGCTTTTGTCTCCCTCACCTTATCTTTTAACTGGAGTGGCCACACTTTTCCCCAAAATCCCGATCGGCCCCCGCGCTTCTAGCCCTACCAAGGCCTTCGCGTCGGCGCCTTGACCTCCTCGGCGCTACCCACCACCAGCCGCCCGCGCCGCTCGCGCCCCACGCCTAGCGTCGCCGCCCGACCTCGCGCTCGCCGCATCTCGGTAGTGCCGCGCTCGAAGGCCTCTCGGGCCATGGCGCCTCCTCCCCCGCCGAGCCCACGTCTTCGGCCTCCGTAGGCGCCCGGTTGCACCGCCGTTGGAGCGCCTCCTGCCGTCACCACCTTCCTCCGGTCGGCGTCCCAACGAGCTCCCTCCGGCCATCTGCAGATTCTCCCTCCCCCACCCTTCTTCCTCTTTGTGAGGAAGATTTGAGGTAAAACCCTAGGAATTTAGGGTTTAAATTCTTTTGCATGTAGGGTATTTGATCAAATGCCTAGCTAGGATTCAAGATTGTGAGATGCAATGGTTAAGGATTGGAGAGTTTAGTATTGTCTAAAGCAATCTCGGTTTCAGGCAGATTTTCTTCCCGCCGTATGGCTTCAATTTGAGGCCCCTAGTATCATTTCCGGTTGGGTCGCGTGAAATGAAAGTCATAGATATCGTTTTTTATCTTCAGTTAGAAACCGAGTTGCTCATGTTGGTATGCTGTGATGTATGCCCTAATAGATTGTGGGTCGAACGCCATTTGTGATACATTTGATTGCAATCTTTCAGTTATTGAACCCCAATAGTTTGTTGAATTCCAGCCGATTAATTTGATTGCATTGATGCTTGACCTTTGTCTTGTGATCATGAGAGATATTGTATATGTGTAGTACATATTGCTTTGTATGCTTTGGACTTGGCCCAAATTCTCTGTATGATGTTGTGCTTGGATTTTCGTTATGGCTAATTTTATGGTTTAGTAAACTTTCATGTATGGGATTCTGAAATGAGGCGCTAGGGTCTGGTCAGCAAGCAAGTTGTAGGTGATAAGATTTGGAGGGTTGCTCTTTGTGCCTTGGTAGAATGATACTTACTTATGCTCTGATGCTATTGAAATCTAGGATCAATGCATATGTTTTCATGTTGCATCTTCCTGAGATTAAATGGCACCAGTTCTAGTGATTTTATTTATGTGTTCGAGCTGCCATCTTGCGTTCTCGAAATAGGTGTATGCGTTCTGAATTTCATTTGAGCTTATTGAAAGTAGACCATGTGTTATTGAGTTGTTAACTAATTTAGGTGGTTTGTTGTCTTAAATTATATTATGTGTATGTGTTCTAAATTTAGGCTTTCTTTAATCCTGGGAAGTCATGCGAACACTAAGATTCCAAATGCCCTAAGAGTTTAGTTATGCTTCAGAATACTTAAATTGAAGAGCGTGCCATATTGCTTATCCTAAGGTTCATAACCAAATTGTGGAGTGTTGTTTCTGTGCATGGTTTGTTATGAATAGCTTTGTATGCATGGTGATTCAAATGCTTAAAGACTAGCACCTGACAAATGCAGAGATGACTAGGAAATGTTGAAAAAGGGGACGGGCGGTCGCCTCCACCCCGCGTTGCTTCGTCTTTGGTTAAAGGCAAGTGCATCCCCTAGAGCATTATTAGGGTGTTAAATGCTTTGCTTGCGATAAGAGTACGAAAATTCTAATGATTTGGTTATGTTTAATAGCATATCTAGAAGTTGTTCTTAGTATGATGATGAGGATGGATGAATGTTAGCAATTGGAAAGTGAGTTATTCAATTTCAATTATTGCAATGCATTATGAATTGTATAAATGAGTATGGTTATGTTGATGCAAATGATAAAGTGATTAAATGATAATGTGTGCGTTTATATTCTTGTTTGTGTCGTGCTTATAAACATGTCCATGGCCGATGTGAAGTTGAAATAGGATGAAACTTGTAGTTCATTCATGTCACTTGCATTTGCGCATTCATTACAGAAGAGGCGACCCATGTTGATGTGGGCCTCTGTACTCACACATAGTGAGTACAAAAGTCCTACCTTGTAGTCCCATCTACGGATGGGAGCGAGTGAGTTACAACATAGCCATTTAGTCGTACCATGCCATGCCGTCTATTGTACTGAGTTTCCAAGCCCAACATGGCCAATCATTGGTGTTACGTGGATGTAGTCAAAAACATCCGTGCAATACTTTAGGCCATGCTCAATAGCCGTGCCTAGGGCCAGCCCAAAACGGCGAGCTCATTGGCCAGGTCTAGTTGAAAGCATGGGGTCAAGAGTAGGACAGGTTTGCTTTTCTACAAATATTTTGACTACTATTGTGCTTCAGTGTCCTGAAATGACTCTCGATTAATTAAGATGAAGAGTTTTAACCTCCAAAGGTTAAAATCTCCACTGCAATTTAACCTTCAGACCCCTCTGAACTGAATCCACAATAACAGAAACTTCAGTTCCTTTATTTTTATTTTTTCTAGGAGAAACTTCAGTTCTGATTCTACATCTTCTGATCCTTACTGCTGCAAAATTTGTGAGAGTAGTCTTCTACATCGAGATGTCCCAAATCAAATATTTAAAATATCCATGAGATGATGTTATTAATGTAATTACAAAGCGATCTGAAGTTTGGAAAGCACTTCTTGCGCGGTCTATGAACCGAGCTTCCCTCTCAATGTGCCATGCTGTGAATGTCAAAGCCAACGCTAACGATGCTGGATGGTTGAACTGAAAACAAATCTGGTTTGATCCACTTAGTTATCGTTCCTGACCCCTGCAAGAAGGGGTTCCTTCTTGTCCTCCCATTTGTTCAGTCTTTTCTGTGCCTCCTCCACCTGTAGATTATCCAAACAGAAACAACAGCAGCGAAAATGCAATTAGATAGGTGATGCCGGTAATATATGAGATTTGTGATTACGTAAGCCATGCAAAATACGATTAAGTAAAGGTCCAACAATCACAATAACGTATGCAATCCCAAAACAGAGAGATATCGGGTGCACAGCATGTGGAACATTTGAAGATACTGTTCCATCAAATGGTTAAACTAGCACTGCAAGTCAGCGGATCAGAGTATAAATTTGTAAGCAATAAGATTATATATCAACACCACTAGAAACTTTTGCTAAACCTTATCGCCGCATATGTGATCAATTGTCAGAAGTATTTACTCCCAAGAAGCTTCTGAATCAGGAGATAGAAGGCTTGTATTGCATATTGAACAAGAGGTCTATATTAGATTTATGACGACAGTCATGGTGACTGGAAAACGTAAGTCCAAATGGTGACGGTAGTTGGAATCTTCAGACCACAGGTAGTTCAGAACTCCATTTTGCATTAGTAATACCTTTGTACAAAACAGAAAAGAAAAACTGTATCTTTCAGCTGTACAGGTCTAGTAAGAAGTACCTCTTTGTTCCAGTCAGTTCTCACGGTGACCCATAGCAGAATGGCCGTCTGCATGCACGTTCCTCCAATCATCCCACCCCAAATACCCTGCAGGGACGCATCCAATTCCATCAGGAAGCAGAAATTAGATTATAGAATTGATGATTTCGGTATGAATGATGAACGAATTTACTGGTAAATACGTCACCTTTACGCCGAGCTTGAACACAAAACCGAGAAGAGCACCAAGGGGAACGCCAACAATATAGTAACAGCCAATGTTCACGTAAGCTACAAACTGTTGCCATCCACATCCAACAGCAACACCTGTGTACAGTTATCCCCATGCATCTTAGAATTTTTCACTACCACCGTATGTTATCACAATAGGGAATCATTTATTTCTTATCATGGTCGAATTGATAGTTTACCCTGGCCAGCTTCCCATTTAGTTGGCAAAATTCAACTACAAGCCAAAAGGATGGAAAGGTACTGTACCCTATATTAAAATGGAATAGGGACCCCCAAGATACCTCAGTTGCACCCAATACTTGCCGAATCTGACTGCATAGTATTACATACAGATATAAATACATCAACATCTATTATATTTTTTCTTTGCTTCAAATACAGGTATTTGTCATCTGTAAATATTAACTTTCGAATTTAATGTAATTTTCCCATGTGGTATGTTGATGGATATGCAAATTTTGATAATAAAAATATTGGATTTACAAAATAGAAGTTAGCTATTTGAGGTATCAATCATAATTCTCTACAGTGATTAACTCAATGGAATCCTCCAGGAACTGGAATTGGGATGAAATTATTCTAGTCAGCAAAATAGGGATAGGGAATAAAACAAGCCCCAGTAGTTTGTAATTTACATAATGCAGTTGACATGAATACAATATACAAAGCTATTTTTTGATGTCGTACTTATTGACTACTCCAGAATAAGAATTCAAAGACATCACATGTTCACATTTACAAACTTTCTGAAAATTTACCTGACAGAACAGGTTGGATGCCATTGAGAATGAGTGTGATGGCGAGCAGCGGGCAGAGATCTGCCACCGCCTTTGAAACTACCTCACCCTCTGTGAACAGGTAACTGATGTAATTGCGAAGGATGAGGATTACAATGGCAAGGATGACACTGATTATTGCAGATAGCACTGTCACGACCCACACTGAGAAAAATGCAGACTTCGGGTTGCCTGCACCAAGCTCATTGCTCACTCTTACACTGAAAAATATTCAAAAGTTAGAATACCGAGTTAATTAGACCCTTACTTAACTATGCCAATGTTATCAAGTCATTCAGTTTTGAGTTGTTGAACCGCGGACCTAGCAGCTGCATTGAATCCTACTGAGATCATGAACACCCAACCAGAAATCGTCATGCTGCACGGGGAACAAACAAGTCATCACCGATTCTGATTACTAGCAAGAGCAGTATGCCATACAAATGAATGATACTCACCATACAGAGAGCGCATCCAAGGCAAGCTCAGGATTCGGGAGCAACCCGGCAATGAGCACCAACACCTGAAAGTACCATGTCTCGAGGCACAGCATCACCGCAGATGCAGCTGAAAGCTTCAGAAAGTCCCACAAGCTGGAGAACGCCTGCCATGTGAATCCGGTCCATGTATGCCGACACTTGGGACTCATGACAATGTATGCAAACTGCGCTGCAACGATGATCCACCAGCTCAGGCTCAGCACCAGCGAGGCTCCGAGCAGCCCTAGCCCGACCTTGTACACGATAACCCAGCTCAGCAACAGGTGCAACGCGAGTGTGGCTGTTGAGATGTAAGCGCTTGGCAGAACAATGCTCTGCGCCTGCATGAACTTCTGAATTGGGAAGTTGATGGCATACGCGAAGATCTGCGGAATCAGGCCATACACAAAAATCGATGCGGCACGTGCGATTTCTGGTGACTGTCCCAGGAACAGGAGGATTGGCTCGGAGAATGCATAGATCACTGCCAGCGGTATGCCAGTGCCGCACAGGAGAACTGCAGAGCGTTGCAGGTAAATTCCAAGCATCTCATACTTCTGTGCACCGTAGGCCTGTCCGCAGAGTGTCTCCACTGCACTACCCATGCCCAGCTGCAAAGATGAAATGTCTCCTTACTGTCAAGAATAGCAATAGATACTATGACTTCCTAGTACTGTCAGAATGTAGTTTAGAAATGGCAACGACTGCTGTGCAATCAGGCCTCCCGTGCAATCCAACTAAGAAAAGTTTCAAAAAATTCTGAAAAAAATCATGGATGTACATCTCATCTTACCCCATCTACATATAAATTTTCATGACCAAATTCGTCCTATGCTAGAAGTTACAAAAAAGACAAATTTGGGGTGCATTTGAACTATTCAAGTTTGTCAGAAATTTGTCTTTTTTGTAACTTCTAACATAGGACGAATTTGATCATGAAAATTTATATGTAGATGGGGTAAGATGAGATGTACATCCATGTTTTTTTTCAGAATTTTTTGAAACTTTTCTTAGTTGGATTGCACGGTGATTGCACGGGAGGCCTGATTGCACAGCAGTCGTTGCCTTTAGAAATAGTTGGTACTAAATTTAGTAGTGCACAACTGATCGAGGTTGAAATAATCTATATAAATAACAACAACAGGTGATATTCAAAGCAATTCATTCATTTTAAGGGTAAGAAAATCCCACAATAATCCAAACATAGTTCTAGAAATTCTCACATTAATCAAAAGAAATGGAGAAGGACCTCCACCACTAATTTCGGTGGCCAGATTATAAGGGTGCAGATTAATTGTATATAGATATTAAAGTTATATAAAAAATACATTGTATTTCAATTATAGGAAGTAGAGTTGTATAATAGTATCATAATATATATAGTCGCGCAACTGATGAGGACATCACCAACACGGATACGACCAGCGAGACCGCTGCCCCTCCTTCCTCTCCGGCTTCGCCAATGACTACCGACGCTGCTCCATCTTCGTCACAAATGATCGACACTGCGGGAACTTCGTCGCCGAGAGGCCTTAATCCAAAATCTCGGCTATTCAAGCCCACATCAACAGACAAGGGCCTCAAGCACACACCCCCAGAACAACCCACGCGTCAAGGAAGGCCCATATGGAAGCCCAAGATGCCAAAAAGCCCGGTTCGGCCATCCAAAGAGCATGCCAACTTCAAACGGGCATAACTTGGGCTCCGGACTCCGTTTTCAGCGTCGACCACCCGTTTGAAAGCTTAGGAGATAAGCTTTCCAACGGATCCAGCCCCACTTCCAAATTCACTCCAGAACGACAGGAAAATGCAGAACAATGTCACGGGCCAGAAATTCAAGGTCTTTGCGTCACCTCACTTTTTAGCCTATGGCCCATGTATCTTAGGGTTTTGGTGGCCACCACCCTTTTGGCTGCCCTACACCTCCCGGCCGCCGCTATATATGTGGCCGCCACCGTTTCTTTTACGCTTAGGTTTTGTTGTGTTTGGTAGACCCGTGTGCGCCCCTCCTCGTGTTTGCGGCGTGTCGACTAGACCGCCTTGAGCCGAGAAACAGAACCTCAACTTGTTTCGTTTGGTTTCAATACTATCTATTCAGATTGCTTCATGCTTTGTTCTTGCGGGTTCTCGATTTCTTGCAGGAACAATTGATCGTTGGATCTTGTATCGTGTGGATTGGCAATGCGATTGTGAAACTCCCAACTTTCTTTGGTAGGAAGCCCTAGATCGGTGCCATCAACACCCCCAAATCGACGTATCATCATCTCACCGAAAGATCGGGAACACCCGTCCCCATCAAGTGGTATCAGAGCGACGGTTGCCTGGTGAGAACACCCTTATCTTTATTTAGTTCATCTTGTTCGTCCTAGAGTCCAGAAAAACAGCCCAAAAAAAATCTGTTCGTCGTGTGTTTGATCTAATCCGAGCCCCTTTTGGTCTTTACTATTACTGCCTAGTTTAATTCTTGTTGAATTTGCGTTGCATCGTCGTGTCGTTGCTGGTCTTAGTGTTTTGATCTTTAGAGTTTCGAGTTCTTGTCACATTCTTGTCACCGAGTTGAACTCCATCGCGTCGTCACGTCCAATTCGGATCCTCCTCTGTCCAGTTCGGTATTTTGGTCATAACTCCCTCATACGAACTCGGATTTTTCTGTTCTTGTACTTTCCTGAAAGCTTGAGAAATTCTCTACAACTTTGTCCATTGTGAAACTTTCCAAAAACGCTGTCTTCTTGCCTAAAATCGCGTTAGATTGGAATCTGTTTTCGTCCTGGATTTTCTGAGCAGTCTGTATTTCGGGGTCAATATCTCTAGCTTCCCTTATCCAAAATAGACGTTCCATATATGCAAATCGATCATCTCGAAAAGATCTACAACTTTCCAGTTATACTTTTTTCCATTGGAAGCCAGTAAAAACCCGAAAACAGCGTTTGAAGTTTCTGCATAGTAGATCTCTTTGCAGCAGAAAAAAAGTTTGAGGTGTAATTCATCATATGTGCCACTTGTTGATATAGAAAAAAAATTAAAAAAAAGGCAAGTGCATATAAAAGAGCCGCACCAAAAGGTGGAAAAAGAAGCCCTAGCTATTTGCTTGTGTCTTTGTGGTCATTCAGTTCTTTGTTTACGTGACTTCATTGGTGTCGGCTCGCGTCTCTAGTACGGTCTAGCCTAGGACCAAAGAAAGTACCGTTGTTGAACGTTTTTTCAACTTGTTTTGGCTAGTGTGGTTCTAGTTTATCCTTTGCTACATATTATACCTATCCAAGCTCCACCTACTATTAACCACGGAGAAGCACTTTGCAATCGCTTTGTCACCCCGAGTGCAGATTACCATCATCCACCGATTGAAACTTGAAAAGTCTGCAGGTAAGAACGGGTAAGAACTTGGTGTAAGCTTGGCGTGTGAGATCCTCCATGTCCACATATTAGTAGTTCATAGGAACTAATTCTCTTGCGAGTTCTCTGTTTGTTGCCCCTAACAATGCAGGTTCACATAGCAAGACAACTTACGAGGATGATATTGAGGATTGCCCATGCTTGAGAGAAGAAAAGAAATCTTGGCGAAAACTTGCGACTTGAGTCCTGCAGAAATCAAAGGGTGAGACGGTCGAGCATGGGATTATCCTTCGACCAAGAATGAGAACACACCACCGAAGAAAGATTTGAAGCCTACCTCACCCAAGAAGAAGGATAGTAAGTGTATTTCAATATGTAACGATAAGAACGTGCTTGCTACTCCTGCGACTAACCACAGAGGCAAGAATGATCAAGATGGTGTGCACTGAAGTCTCTGCAATGACGGACAACTACATGAGCCTCATGTCTCATCGCCTACTTAGTGCACCAGTGGAACATGCCAATGAAACTCAACGCAACAACTTATTCCAAACTAAGTTTGTTGTGCAAGAACGCGCGTTACACGTCATCATTGATGGAGGAAACTGTAGCAACCTCGCAAGTCTACACATGGTCGAGAAACTTGGCTTGACCACGACTCCACTTCAGCAACCTTACTCAATGGAATGGTTCAACTCAATTGGTAAGGTTCAGATAACACAAACTATGCAAGTTCCTGTCTCCATTGGTTCATACCATGAGCATGTTTGTTGTGATGTTATACCTATGGAATCATGTTCACTTTTATTAGGTAGACCTTGGTTATATGATGTTGATGCTATTCACTATGGTAGAACCAATCAATATACTTTCAGGTTTAATGGAAAGAAATTGGTTTTGAATCCAATGACTCCTGCTGAGCTAGCCAAAATTAATGCAAAAAGAACTAATGGTAAAGAATATGAGGATGACAAACTTGTTAGTGGAGTACAACAATCTAAACCAATGTTCAAGAAAGAAATTCTTTTAAATAAGATTGTTTCCTCACATGATATTGCTTTGCGACATCTTTCCTTGCCTCCTGTTGCCACTAACTTTTGCGGGATCATGAGAAGGAGTCGAGGGCGACTCCAATTCAAGAAGGGAGGATGATGAGGACATCACCAACACGGATACGACCAGCGAGACCGCTGCCCTCCTTCCTCTCGGCCGCCAATGACTACCGACTATTGCTCCATCTTTGTCACAAATGATCGACACTGCGGGAACTTCGTCGCCGAGAGGCCTTAATCCAAAAGCTCGGCTATTCAAGCCCACATCAACAGACAAGGGCCTCAAGCACACACCCCCAGAACAGCCCACGCGTCAAGGAAGGCCCATATGGAAGCCCAAGATGCCAAAAAGCCCGGTTCGGCCATCCAGCAGCATGTCAACTTCAAACGGGCATAACTTGGGCTCCCGGACTCCGTTTTCAGCGTGCGACCACCCGTTTGAAAGCTTAGGAGATAAGCTTTCCAATGGATCCAGCCCCACTTCCAAATTCACTCCAGAACGACGGGAAAATGCAGAACAATGTCACGGGCCAGAAATTCAAGGTGCTGCGTCACCTCACTTTTGGGCCTATGGCCCATGTATCTTAGGGTTTTGGTGGCCACCACCCTTTTGGCTGCCCTACACCTCCTGGCCGCCGCTATATATGTGGCCGCCACCGTTTCTTTACGCTTAGGTTTTGTTGTGTTTGGTAGACCCCGTGTGCGTCCCTCCTCGTGTTTGCGCGTGTCGATTAGACCGCCCGAGCCGAGAAACAGAACCTCAACTTGTTTCGTTTGGTTTCAATACTATCTATTCAGATTGCTTCATGCTTTGTTCTTGCGGGTTCTCGATTTCTTGCAGGAACAATTGATCGTTTGGATCTTGTATCTGTGTGGATTGGCAATGCGATTGTGAAGCTCCCAACCTGCTGGTAGGAAGCCCTAGATCGGTGCCATCAACACCCCCAAATTGACGTATCATCATCTCACCGAAAGATCGGGAACACCCGTCCCCATCAGCAACTCAGGTAAATCTACTAGTTATACTTAAACAACTGGCTGTGATTACTCTTTACAAAATCCGATTGCAGATTATGGTTGACATGGTCTTCCAAAGTTCTAATGTGCTATGTCTTGTACAACTATAATTGTTTTCACGCATGTTCCTCTTTTGTCTGCAATGTATCGTGAAGCTCTATTTTTCAAAGCTAAATATAATTTTTTAGAGATTCACATTGCCCCCTCTTTTTTTCACTCCAATGTTTCACATTGCCTCACCCCTTTTCAGAGTTGCCAACTAGGTGCAACTTTTTGCTCATTGTTTCAAATGGGTCCCTTTTGTCTGTCAAATGTTTCTAATGGATTTACACTAATGAATGTTTTACTAAAATATTAAAAAAAGTCAAGAAAATTTTTAAATTTCAAAATTATAAATTAAATGGTAAAAAATAGATTGAATTAAAAAGAAAATATTACTATGAAACTTCAAGGAAAGCAATGAACATTAAGCAATCGAAAAAACTGCAATACCACAGCCAGTTAATATGAAGAACCATGTGGAGCACTATTAGAATTAGTCCTACGTTGCATGTCTAAAATAAGTTGTAGTAGTATATAATGTCTCTTGAGTCCAAATATAGCACTTTTGGGTTAACCCTTTTACACAAAGCGAGGACGAAAGTGGAAGTAGGGGCCTGCCGCACTTTGCGATGGGCATTGAGCGGATTTTAAGTCAAGGTGTTACAGATGGTATCAGAGTAACAACCTTCACTACACGGGCACATGTGTACATGTGGGATAGGGGCGTGGGCTATGAGCATGGCACATATGAGCTTAGAGTGGACACATGGCATAGTATATATGCTGACACTGGACTTACGGACGTGTACGAAAGGGTGATTCTAGGCATCTACCATGTATATGGTATGCTGTCGAGGGTGTCCGCCATTAAGGGGGGTGAATGTCATACTCTGGTCCATTAATGTAAAGGCCCATATGGAGCGGTGGTGGAATTAGCTGTGCATTGCTTGTTTAAAGTGAGTTGTAGTATTTTATATAATACCTATTGGGTCTAAACATAGCATATCTAAATTAACCTTTTTACATGAAATGGGGACAAAAGTGTGAGCGGAGTGCTATATATGTGTGGGCCTACCTCATGGTGGGCTGCACATTGAGCATATTTTGGGCCAGGATATCATAGATGGTATCAAAGTATCAACCTTCATTGCACAAACACATGTGGGACAGGGGTGCGCGCAATGCACATGGAGTGCGCGGGGCAGGAGTGGATACACGACATGGCAAATATGCCAGCAATAGACACAAACATGTATTGAGAGATGGTTCTGGGCATCACAATGTATACAGAGTGCTGCCGAGTGTGTTAGCCCCTATAGAGCGGTGGTGGGATGTCCCACATTGCTTTCTTAAAGTGAGTTGTAGTATATAATACATGTTGAGTCCAAACATAACACTTTCGGATTAATCCTTTTACATAAGCTACGACGAAAGTGTAAGCGGGGTGTTATGTATGCGTGGACCAGCCCTATAGTGAGCTAGGCATTGAATGGATTTTCGACTAGGATGTTACAAAAGCTATTTGAGAACATTTCTCTAGGTTGATTTTTAAAAATTTTATTTCCAAGAACAATTGTAATTTAAAAAAATTAAAAACCATATTGAATATTCAGAGATGCCTACCAATACCAATCCATGTACGACTAGGTGTTTCAAAAAAAATATTTTTGGAATATCAAAATATTCAAAATATATTTTTCAACATTTCATGATTTAGAATAGATATTAAATATGTCAGTTTTTAATCTTACTTTAAGCTGTGATTCTTTTTAAAAAATTAAAAGTTCTTGTGAGTTTTTTTACAATTCTTACGTCAAGTTAAAATTTTGCTTGTAGAGTGTGAGCTTATATTTAGCGATTATTTTGCTTCAGGATTGAACAAATTGATAAAACCCTTCAAGAATCCCATAGCACCAAAATCTTTTGCAGCATTTGAGCTTGTTACCTGTATTTTAATTATATTTAGAAAAAATCTAACTATAATTTTCTTGAATTAAAGAGCGCCTGCTCTTCATAAGGCTCACGACCACATGAAGCACATTGCTAGTGTTTCAACGAGTGAGCCAAAAGGATAAAAACAACGAGAAAGCGATGTATGTACCAATGAGAACGCTACTGCCAAAACATGTATACAAATCAACCTGTTCATTTGTTTTTAGACCAAATACAAATCAACCCGATCAGTAACTCACAGTTTGGTTCCTACTGGTATAAACAAATGGGTAACTTTTTAACTAGGATTTTTCAAAAGCGATAAGCTTTTGTATAACTAAAAGCCAATGTATAAACAAATGGTGACTTTTTAACTAGGATTTTTCAAAGGTCATAAGCCTTTGCATAATTAAAAGCTAAAAACAATTGAAGAGGTGTTTTTTTTCTTATTAAGAGTTGATTTTAGATTAATATTATAAACAAACTGCTTTAGTCTGGTTAAGTCAAAAAGGCTAGATTTAAACTATAAGACAAAAAAGCCCTAAACAAAGATTACCATAGATAAGTGTATATTTAGATGGCTTATTTAGATTGCTTGAAGGATTTATGGGAAACATTCTGGAACCGGACACGAGGTACACGACGGATTCAGCCGGACGTTGAAAAAAAGGGGCTAGTTAAGACGAATTCCACGTCTCTCGTTTTGGCGCCACCAGCTTACACTCCGCCAGCGCTTTCTGGAGGCTTCCCAATCGAGCTGTACTGGATTCCTCCGTCTTGGAATTTCCAAAGAGAGCGGTGGCCTGATCCCACTAAAGGTCTGTTTGGGAGTGTACGTTTTATAAAAAGCTATTTTTTTGGTTTGTTATTTTTTCTGTTAAAAAGCGGCTATTGATTTTTACAAAAGATAATTTGATAAATACCTAATTTTCCTCGGTAATAAATTGTAAAGACATGTTTAATCTAGCTTTTTGATTTTTTGCTAGTTATATATAATTTCTAGCTTATTCCAAAAATCACTTAAAAACAAAGCAACAAAGCTGCTTAGAAGACTTTTAGGTTTTCAAAAACTGAAGGTGACCCTCAAACAGGTCCTAAGGCCACCGCTCTACAAGCCAGGGGGCTACACCGGCATCCAGCCGTTGGAGCATGCGGCCTTGACGGTCCAGATGAGCTGTGCAGACAAATCAATCAACGCACTCTATCTTCCCCAAGAAAAACAGAGAGAAACCCCCACTTCGCAGGCCAGTATGTTCATTGCGGCGCTGATCCATCAACCATGTCATTTGGAAAAAGATGATACCATGCAATTCCTAAGTGTTGTGAATGTATTGTCTTGCAGGATTAAAGCGACAACTCAACTCGTACATATGCCTGGCCCTTTTGGTCAAATCAGAGCCCCCTTTTGGTCAAATCAGAGCCCAAAAATGACAAGTGAAACATTTTCATGTCTAGAGCTCGCGGTGAAAGATCCTTGCAAATCACAAAACGAAAGGGCAAAAAAATAGCCAAGGAGTAAGGAAAGAGAGATGGGAGGGCAGCGCGTACCATGAGGCCGTAGGCGAACATCTGGATGCCGGTGTTGCCGAGCGAGGCGGCGGCGAGCTCCAGGTTGCCGAGGTGGCCGGAGAAGATCTGCGTCGACATGGACATGAGGTAGTTGATCATGTACATCACAACCGCCGGCGCGGCCAGACGCGTCAGCATCCCGAGCTCGATCGTCGTTGCCGCCCACGCGCGCCGCGCCAGCGGCGCCGAGGAGTCCGTCAGGATGCTCTCCAGCCGCCCCGACGCGCCGTGCGCGCCCTCGTAGCCGCCGCGCCCCGCCATGGCGGTATAGAGCACGAGGAGCAGAGAGAGTTCTCCTCCTCTGGGTAATGTGTTGTTTAGTCTGGTCTCGGGTTTGCTGATATATTTGACCTCTTGGCAGCTTGTGTAATACGACTAGGAGAAGCGTAGTATCAAATCGATACAAAATCCTAAACTTATCGGAATTAAATTAAAAAATTCAAAGAAAATAAGAAAAATTTATGTCACGTAAACCGTCTAAAAAGGTGAAAATGACAAAAATCACTAAATAAAATTGATCGTAAGAAAAGTTCAATTCACCACGTGAAAATCAACTGATTTTTGAGAAAACCGATCAAATTTTGATTTTTAATTTTTTTCCAAACTGATTGATTTTGAAACCATTTAGTTTTTGACGATTTTGTTCTATTTTTATGATAAATAGCTACCACGGAGTCTCAATTTTTCAGCGCAAAACGATTTTGTTAGCCTGAATGCGAGATTGTTTTCTTTTTTTCTTTCCTCTATTGCGTCTAGGGGTGAAAACGGTCGGAAAACACTAAAACCATTTTTGTTTTCATATTTTTTTCTCGGAAACGATATCGGAATCGATAACTACGGAAACGAAAACGGCATCGGTAATTGAAAATATCGGAAACGAAAATTCGATACAAAATATATATCGTAACGATCGGAATCAAAAAGAGACCGTAACGTCGTAAGGACATGTACCACCAATTGACTTCAAAAATTCACACAAATAGTACATCCACATAGAAATTAGTAATTAATAAATATTCACAAATTTACGATGAACACACATCAAATTTTAGACTTGAATGACTACATTAGAGTTTTGTTTTTATGATATTTAAAAATATCTATGATTGGTTAAATCATGAAAATGGGTGAAGATTGTAGCCCTCGTGATAAGCTTCGCATAGAGTCCAAAATCACCTAAATCGGAGTTCGGAGTAAAAAGTTATGGGCGTTTTAGTGACCGAAGGAGTGTGATTTGTGGGCTGGAATAATTCCGGTAATTACCGACGGAATTTACCGATTTTTTCCGGATACCGAAGGAAACGGTCGGAACCGATCAAAACCGTTACCGTTATCGTTTCCGACAAAAATTACCGATTCCGATTCCGAAAATTACCGATACCGACACGTCCGGTTGAAAAATTTCGAAAACGGTTTTCGGAATTTCGGGAATTACCGATACCGTTTTCACCCCTAATTGCGTCGGAGATGCAAGTAGCCATACGCTATAGTCTACACAGCTCACTTGGCGGCTGGTCCGGAGTCCAGACAGGTTTTAAATTAATTATGGGATTATGGAATAAGTATGGATTGCCGCCCCAATTGCATGCAGCTCGATCGGATGGTTTGAAGAAAGTTTGCACTGATCAGACCATTTCTATGGAGCAAAACATTTTTGGTAGTTGCCTTAGAGGTCTACAGACTTACCACTAGTTTTATAAGAATATTGCTTTAATTAGAGAATAATTTACCGTTGCTGCATAACAGGTTTACCCACGTTGAATTTACCATGCAAATAGGCAGATTTGTTCCCTGCATGCAGCATGGTATACACATCACAGCTGGAATATATGCAGGGCACTCCCAATACTTCTACGTTAACAGTTTCTTCAATGGCAACGTATCCTGTGCACACAGACCTTTCCGTGTACACACCGTACACATCAACTAACAAAAGTTACAAAAAATTCTGAAAACAATTGTAGATGTACTTCATAGATTACTCTACCTATGTATAAAATTGTAGGTTCAAATTCATTATATATCAAGAGTTACAAAAAAAAAAGAAAATTCTGACAAATTTAAAGAGTTTGTCAGAATTTTCTCTTTTTTGTAACTCTCGATATATAATGAATTTGATCTTAAAACTTCATACATAGGTAGGGCAATCTATAAAGTACATCTACAATTTTTTCAGAATTTTTCGTGACTTTTACTAGTTGGTGTGCACGGTGTGTACACGGAAAAGCCTGTGTGCATAGGATATGTTGCCTTCTTCAATATATCATACAGAACTAATGCTTACATAGAGAAAAGATTAAAGAATAGAGATAGAAGCTATTTCTTATATAAGAAACAACTTATACACACAAATCAAAACTTGTGTACGCAAAACAATGAGGAAAGAAAGATTGTATCTATTTTTATTCTATAACTTATATTATATTTATTTGATGTTTTCTATGTATTTACACTCTTAGACACCCTTGTCTTGATAGCTTACAGCTAAGACTACCACATCTGTTCGTACGCATGACAAGAGGTCCAAATGTCACATTACAATAGTGTGTCAGAACCTTCCTGTTTGTACTTTGTATTTCTAGGAACCTCAGCTCAGAGCTTCCAATCCCATCGTTTGTATATATACTTATTATGTGTAATATATTGCAGCGAAGACGTCAGTGATGACCTCAATAGGTGTTTTGTTTTTTTGTATAACAAGAGTTTGTCTGCCTCTTCGTCACTTCTTCGAAAATGAACCCTTCCCGATTTGTATTCCTGGTCACCTCTCTCCCAGCTCCGGCGGTGGCTCACGGCTTCACGTGGTGTGAGTTCACAGCGACTAGCAACGGCGCGGCTCAAAATCGACGCTCGTCCCTTACCGACGAAAGTACGTTAACTAAAATATCTGAATTTTCGTCGGTAGCCGATGAAAATACTGACCATCAACTAGTCTGCGTAGCGTCTGATGACATGGTATGGCTATTTTCGTCGGCTATGTCACATCAGCAGCGAAGACCTGTTCACATGGCTCGGTATTTTCGTCAGCGTATTTTCGTCGGCCAAGGCCGACGAAAATACTATTTTAAATTTTAAAAAAAACTAAAAAATATAAAAAAACTCCAGTCTCCAATCTACACACAGCTGCTTGAGATTTGAAAAGAAAGAAAACTGGAGGAGCTGCACAACCTTGCACCGTTGCACGTCTCCCACAACACTGGAAGCCTTAAATTCCAACCTCAAATCAACTGCACACCAAACACAAACCTCTTTCTCCAACCTCACATCCTGGACTGGAACAACCATTCCAGTACTCGTCAAAGACCTTATCCACACAAAGCTCTAAAGCAAGAAAGGGGAAGACAAGGATGTAACATCCCAAAATTTCATTTCAAAAATAGGATAAAAAATGTGAGATCATGTGATGAAAAATTGGTTGAATCGTGAAATTGGCATTGTAAAGTGATTTTGGTTATGGCATGTGTGGTGCTTGTGCATGTGCTATGTTGAGATGATTATCATGCTGGTGATAGCATGATGGAGTTTTGCTTAATGCAATGCACTCGTGTGAGTGGTTGCATGGATTAATCTTGAGTCAAGTCGTGGACTTGTGCTCGGACGCGTTGTTTGTTACTTCATGTGCAGGTGTTGCTCGAGGGCGAACGTGGTCGATGACGGGACCGGAACTAGGTTTATGGAGGAACTGAGGTTCGAGACTAGGTTCAGGGAGGAATCGAGGTCTTGGTGGTCAAGGATGTCATGCGGGACGTTCGGGCTAGAGAACATGCATATGAAGATCGGTTAGTCACGTATGTATGCAAAGGGTGGGCTGATCATGCGTGCAAAGTTTTGGTTTTGGCCATGTTGGGCCAAGTTGAGATAGATACGAACTCTTTCCATGTTGGAAGTGGAGTTCTATTCAATCTCTCTGTTCTTGCATGCATGCAAGAGTTGTTTTTGGTCATGTTAGGCCAAGTTGAGATAGATACGAACTCTTTCCATGTTGGAAGTGGAGTTGTATTCAATCTCTGTGTGTTTGCTCTGTATAAATAGGGGGAGGTGTCCCTGTTTATTCTTAAGCGTTCAGGTATTAGGTTTGTACTCTTGTGTGGGAGTACTTTAGACAAAAGAAATAAAGATCAATCTAGCAATCCAAGTATCTCTGTGTGGATGAGTTTTCTTGCGTGAGTTTTTGACAGCCGCACAGTGTGAAGAAAACAAATCAAGATTGATCGTGCATGCATGCATCGCGTCAACTAGAAGATAGATGATGATCTGGACATGATCTTGCTTCTGTTGATTAGAAGATTGATCCGTGGCAACTGAAGCCCTCTCTAGTGTTTGGTCCATCACAGCCTTGAAGGTGAAATTTGGTTTCCTCGTCATTAGATGCATTAGTCTAATTGCGAAGGTAATTTCTCTTGATCCATACATCCGATTGGACTAATTCTTATTGGGTTTGATTCATAATTGAATCTAGTTTCTACAGTTAAAATTTCATATCAATCCAACGGTTAGATCTTTGGTAATTAGTGGTCGCCCAGATTGCTAACCTGGTCGCCAAACAGTAGATCGCTAATTGGTTTAGTCATCTTGTGAAGAACATAACTTTAGATCCGTATCTCCGATCGACCTGATTCTTTTTTTGTTCACTTCAGAATTGAGTCTACTTTCTACGGTTAAAATTTCACATCAATCCAATGGTTAGATCTTCTGTAATTTTTGGTCGCCCAGATTGATGTCCTGCTCGCCCGACTGCTCGCGTGGTCGCCCAAGTTTGGTCATCTTGCGAAGGTCATAACTTTAGATCCGTAGATCCGATTGACTTGATTCTTTTTGTGTTAGCTGCGGAATTAAGTCTAGTTTCTACAGTTAAAATTTCACATCAATCCAATAGTTGGATCTTCCGTAATTATTATTTTAGTAGACATATATTGGTCTGCTCGCCCAGACTGCGCGCGTGGTCGCCCAACAGTGTGCGTGGTCGCCCAACAGTGCGCATGCTCGCCCAGGTGATTTACTGGTCGTCCAAGTGCCCAAACTGATTGCCCAAGTGTCTAACTGGTCGCCCAAGTGTCCTACTGGTCGCCCAAGTGCTCTACTGGTCGCCCAGACTGGTCTACTGGTCTCCCAACTGCGTGAGGTGGTCTCCCAATTTCGTAATCTGGTCTTCAAGCAATTTGAGTTTAAATTGGGGTGTTTGAAAAGATCAAAAATTTGATTTTAGCTTCCGCGCAATCATTCACCCCCCCTCTGATTGCTACATTAGTATATTTCGATTCTACAAGTGGTATCAGAGCAAGGTTTTTCTAATTAATCTTAACTGGTGATTAGAAACCGTAGCGATGGATAGGTATTCGACAAAATCTTGTGTTTTCGATAGTGTTGATTTTCAGTTTTGGAAAGCGAAGATGGAGGCATACATTCAAGCTTAGGGCTTTGCAATCTGGGAGAAGGTGTACAAACCATATCAAGTTCCTGAGAATGATCAAGTCAATGAAACCAATCAAGCACAGGTTGAAGCGAATAGCAGAGCACGAAATTTGATCATCCAAGATTTGGGAAGAAGTGGCTTCGACCGCGTGATCCATCTCAAGTCTGCATATGAGGTATGGAAATCTCTTTGTGATTATCATGAGGGATCTAACACTATCAAAGAGGTTCGCCAAGATGTATATAAGAAAGAATACATGAGATTTGAGATGAAGCCTGGTGAGTCACTAGATGATTTCTTTGCACGTTTCAATAAGATTCTTAGCAACTTACGTGCTGTTGGAGTTTTCTTTGATGAGGCTACTAATGCTAGACAATTGCTTGGTGCATTAGACATGTCTATTTGGGAGATGAAAGTTACATCCATTAGAGAATCGACTGTCATGAGTGAACTTACTGTAGATGTTCTTTTCTCTAAGCTAAAAACTCATGAATTGGATGTTCTTGCTAGGAGGACTGATCATAAATCAATTGCATTGACCTCTCAAGCTAGCATGTCTCAAAATAATGCTTCTTCAAGTTTTGCTTTGTCCTTCTTGTCTTCACTAACCGATGAACAGATTGAGGAATTTTCGGAAGAAGACTTGGCATCACTCTCTTCTCGGTTTAATAAAGCTTTGCAGAATGTGAGAATGAGAAAGAGAGTTGGTGGTGGCCCTCCAAGATGCTATGACTGTGGTGATTTCAACCATATTCGTCCAAATTGTCCTAAACTTGCAGGAAAAACATCAAGAGAAGAGGACAATGACAAAAGAAAAGAGAAGAAAAAGTTCTCTCCAAGCAATAGAAAGAAAAAGATCTTCATCAACAGCAAAGTTGTCCACCGGGTCCTTTCCGCTCTTGAACAAGTCAATTTGAGTGATGTGGATTCGGAGAGCAGTGAAGATGATACAACAACTCCAAACAAACATGAATTGACAGGGTTGTGTCTCATGGCTAGGAGTGATGTAAGCTTCATCGAGGACGATCATGACAGCGATTGCAATGAGGTAGAACCTTCTTAAGATGAATTAACTATTACTGTTGTTCGTCTTGGAAAATTGCTTGACAAACGTGACAAGAAGATTAAGAAACATGATGTTCTTGTGGAATCTTTGCATGCTGAAATTGCTAGACTTAAATCTTTGATTCTCGATGATGATGCTTGCAAATCATGTGACTTAATCTCTGATGAGCTTATTGTGCCTAGGAAAGAACATGTTTGTTTGTTAGAACAAGTCAATCTTTGAAAAGAAAGAAAATGAGAAACATGTTAAAAATGCTAGCTGTTCAACTGTTGATTTGCATGATACAACTCATTGTTCTAAATGTGCTATACTGGAATTGAAGTTGCATGATGCAAATGTTAGGGTTTCTCAAATGACAGATGCTATACTCACTTATGAAGTTCTCTCATGCTCAACTTGTCGCAAACAGAAAGGAAAAGTGGACGTTCCATGTAATAACTGTTTAACTCTTTCTCGAAAGGTTGATTACTTGGAAAAATCTTTAGAACGGTTCACTACTGGAAAGAAAAACCTAAACATGATTTTGGATCAAACAAAAGTCAGTACTCATCACAAAGGTTTAGGTTTTGATTCTTATGCTCATTATAAGTCGCATGCTCCTACTGTTGTTAAGACACTTGAAAGAGGAAAACTTGAGATTGCAAATGAGCCTAAGAAAACGATTTTCAAATCTCTTTGGTGTGTTATCTTCTACTATGATGAATGCAAATGTTACTACATTACTAAAGCTAAACATCATGTTAAGTACACATGCACTCATGTGGTAGAGATGGACACTTAGTAGATTTTTGCTTTAGACTAGCCAAACAAAGAAAAGAAAAGAAGACTAAGGCTAGGTCTAATTTCAGAAGGCACATTTTACTCCTCATTTGTGCCTAGGGTGATGCAAACACCTTTTGTTGCAAGAAACACGGAAAGGGCAAATCTGATTTTGTGAACAAGCATACTCGTGTTGTGCCTAGGGAGATGCAAACATCTTTTGTTGCAAGAAACACGGGAAAGGGCAAATCTGATTTTGTGAACAAGCATACTCGTGTTGTGCCTACTCGTCGTGTGTCTCGAAGATGGATTCCTAAATGCTTTATTTCTAACCCCAGTACCGAGGCCTCAACATCTTCTTGTGCTATGTAGGTTTTCAGGAATGGGTTGGAGAACAGAAGCTTAGTGGATCTTGGTCTTTTGCAAGATAGGATCAAGACTTGGATAGGTCTCACCCTTGAGATGGTTTTCAAGAGGCATGTGCAATAATTATTCATCTACATTGTGAACTATTTTTTACACTCATGTTCTTTACATTCACAGATATCTAATTGTGGCATGAGATGAAATGATTGTTCATATGCTCATTTGTATCCCCTGGCATGTTCAATAATGTTATATTTTATATCATGTCTTTCATGCTTTGAATTCACTTATCATGATTCATGCCTATGCTTAATTGAACATACCATGATAACTCAAGCTCATGTATATCATCATCTCCTCTCTGTTGATTTCATTGGTTATCTATTTGAGGGGGAGTTAATGCTTTTTGGTGAAAGTTTCTTTTGGTTGCTTTTGGGGGGGATTGCTCTTTCAACCTTTTGTTTTCAATTTAATCCCTTCAAGTGATATTCTGTAGAAGTTTTTTAACATGGTTGTTTTGAGGGGGAGCTTGTGAAAGACCTTGTAATATTGTGTAGCATGTTTTTTGTTTCGTGTGTTTCTTAAATGAAAAACAAAAAAATTTGAAAAACAGTAAAAGTACTGAGCATTATATTTCATACACATATGTCATTTGAAGCCATGTTTATGCTACAAGGTCTTTGCAACTTCTTGTTTATACATATATGGTGTAGTTTATGTCATGACTTTTTAAATGGAATGACAACTTGAATTAAATCTTATCATGGTTGAACTTTCTTAGCTATCTTGATCCTGCTCTGAAAAGTGCTAAATATGAAAGCTAAGTGCTAAAACAAAAATGATTGTTGATAAATGCAAGAACAAGGTCATGTACTGTCGCACTTCTTCTTTACGAGACTGCTTATCATTGCACTTTGATATGAACTTGGAAGAGGTTGTGTATGACCGAAACCATGAAACCTTAAGCGTGTGACTGCTTGGCATGGTTGAAAAGTAAGGCTGACGGTGCATGTAATTCCTTGCAATTGTTATTGTTGCAATCAATTAATGAATCAGTTTTTTTAAAGCACAAAAAAAGTGCACAAAAATTCAATGTTTTCAGGTTTTAAGATTGTTGAGAAAGGGAGATCATGCCATGCAAAAAATCGTTAATAGTACTTGATTTCTAGTTATGCTTACTCTACATTATTTATGTGTAGATTTGAGGGTGCAAGTACTGTTGATAGCATGACTTGGTGATCAAGTTGTTACATTTGTGCATGATTCATAATGCTCAGTACATATAAAAAAAACATCAACATAAAGGGGGAGAAGTTTCTCTTTTTCTCTCTTTTTGCATTCTTGATTAATCCATTGTCAAAGGGGGAGAAATTTCGGAACCAAAAGGAGAAATTTTTGGTCACACATTGCACATTCACACACACATTTCTTCTTTCTGTTAGGGGGAGTTTTCTCTTTTTGATAGGGGGAGATTTCTTTTTAGATAAGGGGAGATTTTTGTTCTTCTTCTTTTGGTCACTTTACTTCTTTTGAAAATGGTGTTGCTATTGTAAAGGGAATGCCAATGTTCGTTTCCAAATGGTGTTGCCAATGTTTTCATCAAGGGGGAGATTGTGAGATCATGTGATGAAAAATTGGTTGAATGGTGAAATTGGCATTGTAAAGTGATTTTGGTTATGGCATGTGTGGTGCTTGTGCATGTGCTATGTTGAGATGATTATCATCTTTGGTGATAGCATGATGGAGTTTTGCTTAATGCAATGCACTCGTGTAAGTGGTTGCATGGATTAATCTTGAGTCAAGTCGTGGACTTGTGCTCGGACGCGTTGTTTGTTACTTCATGTGCGAGTGTTGCTCGAGGCTTAACGTGGTCGATGACGGACCGGAACTAGGTTCATGTAGGAACCGAGGTTCGAGACTAGGTTCAGGAGGAATCGAGGTCTTGGTGGTCAAGGATGTCATGCGGGACGTTCGGGCTAGAGAACATGCATATGAAGGTCGGTAAGTCACGTATGCAAAGAAAGGGGCCGATCATGCGTGCAAAGTTTTGATTTTGGCCATGTTGGGCCAAGTTGAGATAGATACGAACTCTTTCCATGTTGGAAGTGGAGTTCTATTCAATCTCTCTGTTCTTGCATGCGTGCAAGAGTTGTTTTTGGTCATGTTGGGCCAAGTTGAGATAGATACTGAACTCTTTCCATGTTGGAAGTGGAGTTGTATTCAATCTCGTGTGTTTGCTCTGTATAAATAGGGGAGGTGTCCTGTTTATTCTTGGCGTTCAGTATTAGGTTTGTACTCTTGTGTGGGAGTACTTTAGACAAAAGAAATAAAGATCAATCTAGCAATCCAAGTATCTCTGTGTGGATGAGTTTTCTTGCGTGAGTTTTTGACAGCCGCACAGTGTGAAGAAAACAAATCAAGATTGATCGTGCATGCATGCATCGCGTCAACTAGAAGATAGATGATGATCTGGACATGATCTTGCTTCTGTTGATTAGAAGTTTGATCCGTGGCTGAAGCCCTCTCGGTGTTTGGTCCGTCCTGACCTTGAAGGTGAAATTTGGTTTCTCGTCATTAGATGCATTAGTCTAATTGCGAAGGTAATATCTCTTGATCCATACATCCGATTGGACTAATTCTTATTGGGTTTGATTCATAATTGAATCTAGTTTCTACAGTTAAAATTTCATATCAATCCAACGGTTAGATCTTTGGTAATTAGTGGTCGCCCAGATTGCTAACCTGGTCGCCAAACAGTAGATCGCTAATTGGTTTAGTCATCTTGTGAAGAACATAACTTTAGATCCGTATCTCCGATCGACCTAATTCTTTTTTTGTTCACTTCGGAATTGAGTCTGCTTTCTACAGTTAAAATTTCACATCAATCCAATGGTTAGATCTTCTGTAATTTGTGGTCGCCCAGATTGATGTCCTGCTCGCCCGACTGCTCGCGTGGTCGCCCAAGTTTGGTCATCTTGCGAAGGTCATAACTTTAGATCCGTAGATCCGATTGACTTGATTCTTTTTGTGTTAGCTGCAGAATTAAGTCTGTTTACTACAGTTAAAATTTTACATCAATCCAACGGCTGGATCTTCTGTAATTAATATTTTAGTAGACATGTATCGGTCTGCTCGCCCAGACTGCGCGCGTGGTCGTCCAACAGTGTGCGTGGTCGCCCAACAGAGCGCGTGCTCGTCCAGGTGATTTACTGGTCGCCCAAGTGCCCAAACTGGTCGCCCAGGTGTCTAACTGGTCACCTAAGTGTCCTACTGGTCGCCCAAGTGCTCAACTGGTCGCCCAGACTGGTCTACTGGTCTCCCAACTGCGTGAGGTGGTCTCCCAATTTCGTAATCTGGTCTTCTAACTTCGTAAACTGGTCTTCAAGCAATTTGAGTTTAAATTGGGGTGTTTGAAAAGATCGAAAATTTGATTTTAGCTTCCGCGCAATCATTCACCCCCCTCTGATTGCTACATTAGTATATTTCGATTCTACAAAAAATATTTTAAATTATTATTTTTATCGGTTCTCTCAAGTTATTTGTCTTCTCTTTATTTTCTGGATTTCTCTAGAGTTCAAAAGAAAAAGACTTTTGCCTATTTTTAGAAAAATTTAAAACTATTTCCTTAAAAAAAACTCTATTTAAGTTGAAATTAATTTTTTTTTAAAAATATCTCACAAGGGACTTCGGAGAATTTTCCATTTTTGTTAAAATCTTGATTTCAAAACCTTTCCAAAAGTCTCATCAATTAAAAATATAGTTTGGAGACAAAATAAAAGATTTGGTTTTGCTAAAATTATCTTATTTAAAATGAATAAACCTAAGGGAATTTCTGCAAACTTTCCTACATTTGTCAAATTATATATTTTCTAAAGCCTTTCCGAAAGCTTTAACAAAATAAAAATATATGTTGATATAAAAATAAAATAGTTGGTGATACCAAAATATTTTAGTTGATCTCAAAATGTCCTAATTAAACTCCCTGAATTTTCTTACAATTTTTGCGGTTGTTTTAGTATTTTCTAAATTAAAAGATATTAAAATCAATATAAAAGTATTTACTGTACACGAATAAAATTATTATTTTATATAATAATATTTTATTTCTGTTACCAAGGCTATGAGTGATGTTCCAGATTTTTCCTGGATTTTTGATCCATCGTTTCATTTTATTCTGATTTTATTGGTTAATTCGGATTAAATAAACAGTAACACTACAGTAAATCCGGCAGTTCCCAGTCAGTTTCCAATCATAACTTCGGTGAGTGTTTTCTGACGATCCGCTGGTCCGATCAGTATATAAATTGAACCACAGATTTTTACGTGCGTTCTCTTTACAACCCAATTGGAATTTTCCCCATCCAAGTTCTGGATCGTCCTGTATGAGCCATTCTTTTCAACTCCGGTGAAAACTTCGACGAGCTCTCCTGGTCACTCCCGAATTTCTTTCGATCTGAAATTTTTCCCAAAGCTTCCTCTTTCTGTCCTCTACCTCCAATAAAATTAGATTTTGAAAATACCTACCGGAGCACCTCCGGCCACCGATTTCATTCCCAACTCCGGCGAGCTTTTCCCATTGATCCACCGCTCCTTTCTAGCTGAAAATTGAACCCTAAATGCCTCTCCTTATTCCCCACATTGTATTCAAAGATCAGCATTAGAATCGCAACAGATCTCCCTCAGCAAGCCTTCTTCTCCAACTCCGGTGAGAAATTCGGCGAGCTCTACCGGGCGCTCCCGAACTCCGTTCATCCTCAATTTTTTTTCTGGAGCACCCCCATTATGTTTGCAACATTCCTGTGATACGGTTTTGGAAGATTCCAAACAGAGCAGCCGCGCCGCCGCATCGTCCCGAGCGCCGCCCTCACGTCGGCCTGTTTTGGCGTCACGTTCCCCGTCAACTCGTCGACTCTTTTCAAGATCCATCTATGTCACGTCGTGCCTCAAGGTACCCTCTGTCTTTCATCCAAATTTGGTGCAATTTCATCCACTGGATCAAATGTTATGGCCGCCCAAAGGTCAAATCTTGCCGGAGCCCGTTCTCCCTCGTTTTTGCGAGTTTAGCCGTGAAATTTTTATGGTAGACTCCTCTTGATATACCCTACATGGTCCTCACCCTAACCCATCGTTTTGACTTCATGATTTTGCGCAGAAAATTCTTTTTCCCGATCAGACTGCGTTGCAGACGGCAGAAAACTACGTCGCGCGTTCCCCATTGATCCAGAAGGTAAAACTCATATCCGTTTGTGTCACTTTGTGCCAAATGGCCCCAGATAACTCTCTGTAAAATTTGGTTAGATTTAGTGCAGTACTTTAATAGTTATGACAGTTTGATTTATTAGCTCCATGGGCCGTTTATCGGCAGTTTGTGATAAATCCGTTGGGTTGCTGCCAAATCCGGCAATATCGTTGAGTTCGTGTCACCACGTTCTACGCAATTGATATTTTTCTTTTGCTGTTGCATCTACCGAAATTCTTTTTATTCGTCGGCCGCCGCCTTTTGCCGCCGCTGCGTTATCTGTCCGCCAATCATCCTAGCCTTTTGTGACCGTGTCACCATGTCCAAGAGGTGGTAATATCTCTGTTTTGTCCATCTATGAAGTTCCGTTAGCCTGTTCGTTGTTAAAGCCGTTACCAAAAGATTAGTCGCCGATCTCATCTCTTCTCGTGTTCTCAGTTTTAGCCGTTTCTTTTGCCATGTCGCCATGACAAATATACCTTCTGTGTCGAGCCATGTTATTCCGTTGTTGCCACCCAATCATCGCCCGCATGACATGCCATCTTAACCGTTTGCCTAACCGTCCCATGCGTGTATGTACAAGTGAAAGCCGTAGTATCATATAGCCATGTTGTGACCTAGCCCCATCTTATGCAATGAGTTAGCCTCATCACCATATAATGCTTGTGGCTGAACCTAAACCCTAACCTAAGATCGCTCGATGAACCAAGTTCATCGTGGGCGTGTGATCGTTAATGGTACCACTAGTTGGTCAACTACAATCAATCCTAAATCTAACCGAGTTTTGTGTCATCTTAGATGCCATGTCATCATCATTGTCATTTATCGTATCCTTGTTGTATAGCCGAACCTTATATTAGTGCTCTAACCCGAGGATATATGCACCATATATGTCATTCTCTGCTAGACCATCTCCGAGCCATGCTATCGCTCATATATATTCATATCATCGCCGTCTCATCATCGTCAAGTCTCTTCATCGTAGTTTGACTGAACCCTAGATCAAATCCTAGCCCGATCGCATGTAGACCTTTTGTGTCGGTGCCTTCTCTCAATAAACATTAATCTACCAGAAACCTGTTCATGGACTTGGTCGATAGACCATTAGCCCATATGTCACTCTCTCGTGTCAAACCCTAATCTCTCTTGCGTTCCAGCTCTATCTATTCCATCGGTCAACAAAAGTCAACACCGTGTCTGAGATTAGCTCATCGTGAACCAAATCATTCTCATGGACCCGGTCTATAGATCGAGAGCCCATATGTCAGTATCTATCCAGCTGAGTTAATAAATCTCTTCAAATGTTACCTGGAACGTACTCCTTTCTTTCTTAATCATCAATCGTATCCTTCTCGATAAATCTTCTAAAAGCCTGTTCTCTTTCATTCGATCTTCAATCAAACCTGTTCAAGTTCCTAAAGTCAAGTCCTTCCGTTCAGTACGAATCTAATATTAATTTGGATTTTATTTGAATTGCCTTTTGAGTTTTGTTGTATTTGCATTTCGTTATCGTTAGACGCGTTATCCGGAAGTCATTCAAAGAAGCTGAAGATCAAGGAAGTAAAGATTGAAGATCGAAGATCCAGAGTCAAAGATAAAGAGTAAAGAATAATAAAGATAGCAAGGGCCAGGCAAGTTGTGCTTTGATCATTTTGCTCCTAAGTTTTGAAAATGTATTTTGATTCAAACTATGCATGCTAATTTAACTAAAAATGGATTTAATTAATTTGGGTGAATTAGTTAAATCAACCTAATTGTTATTGCCGCCTTGTCACTAGTAATTGTATGCCATGAGTTCATTTGACACCCTAAGTTTGGTAATATTAGTTGGTTGTTAATATTGTGCCAACACGGGAGGCTAGACCGTGAATAGTTGCTTAGCCATGCTTATATCGTGAATAATCTTTGTGAATACAAAAGCAACATTGACTAAAGGATTATGCAATGTATTTTAAAATGGTGTGATGTGTTGCCACACGATGATGTTGATATGTGGAAGCCTGTGTGGTTTCATATGGATGTTGAGTTGTTGTTGGCATGTGTTGCACAATAATCAACTTGGGGTGGGAAATGATTTACACTAAGGCAAGTGGACCGAGGCTATGTGCCAGGTGGGCCTTTGTGGCATTTGGGGGGGGGTTTGAGTGTTGTGAGGGCTGTGTGCCAAGTTTGAGAGAAGGATGTCTTGCCTTGGTCAGTTAAGGACCTTACCTTGCAAGCCTTGGACCTGAGTCTCTCGTACAACCACATGTCTGAATGGGAAGACCTAGCTTAGTAGGGCTCTGATGTCTTACCTTTGATACCTTGGGGTGGCGATTACAGGGGGGTAATCAGACGGGAGGCGTGCTGTGCTTGGCTTGGTACCCTATCCAACGGTATAAATCGGTCCTATACTTGACTCTGTGTGAGGGAAGTGATAGTGAAGGCAACACAGAGAGGTTCTTAGGCTAAGAGAAGTTTCGAAAAGCTTTGTTACGGTTAATCGCCTTTGTGGTGTCTGTTGTATCTTGTGGGTAAAGTGTACAACCTCTGCAGAGTGTCAAAAGCTGTTTGAGTAGCCGAGTCCACAGTCTTCGACAATGCTCGGGATTCTGATCAAGGGGTAGTGTTTGAAAATAAAATGGGAGGGAAGACGTGTGTCTAAAGAAAATGAGTAGGGACTGTGTGTCCAAAACAATGTGGAAAAACAGATTGAGAAATATAATGATTATATAGTTTTGCTGCTTTTAATCTAAATAAATAATAATTCAAAATATTGATGCAATGCAAAATAACCAATTGAGCCGTTCCTTTGTAACAAGCCATGCATGTAGTAATAGAACTGCATTCTGTGCATGACTTGTTGAGTACAGTGTGCACTCACCCTTGCGGGCAAAATTTTACTAGAAGAGGAGTCTACACCAGCGTGGAAAGAGGAGTATTCTGGAGGGCCAGAGAACTAGGGAGCAAGCCTCTGTCAGAGCGTCTGTGGCGAAGATGGATCACAATGACGTTTACTTTCCGCTGTTGTTTATTGTTACTCTGAATAATGTAAGCCCTGCGTGGCAAACTATTGTAAGGATGACCTTAAGGTCGTACAACTCGTTTATATACATGTTTGAAGTACTTTATTATTATTCCGCTGTGTATGTTTTTGGTACTTTAAACCCTGTTTAGCCTGTGTGCACTAGCGCGATCCTGGACTAGTGCAGAATACACAGAGTGTCCGTGTAATACCCCAAATCGTTTACCAGGATTTTCCTCTCACCTAACCTCATATATCCTTCCATTGTGTGGCTATCATTCCAATTGGCCAGATCTTTTCTTTCCTCAACCAGTGCCGACTCCCTCCCCCTCTCATTTTCTGGATGAAGCGCACCCAGGCCGGCTTGCCCTTGCTCCTGGCTGAGAGCCCCCATGCCGGCTGCCTCCCACTCTTCCCCTAGCGATTGCTCCCTGGTTGGTGCTTGCAAAACCCCCAGCCGACGAGTGCATCCTCCCCCCGCTGGCGCTCCAGCACCTCCTGGCCGGCGCGCCCTGCCTCTCCCCTGGCGACGCCCAGCTCCTCCTCTGGCCGTGCGGCCCGGCCACCTCACTGGCCGGCGCCCTGCCCTTCTACCTCGGCTCGGTGCCTCCTGCCTTGGTGCCCCTCTGCCTCCCCTTCCTCCATGGCTCCATGAGGAGGTCTTTGAGGTATATTCTTCTTGGGGTCCAACTTGCATGCCAAGTGTTTGTGCAAATGCCTAGCTAGAATCCTTGTTTTGAGATGCAATTAATTGAGTGGATCTTGGATCCTGGATGCATGTGTGCTTGCTATGAACATGTTAAATTCATTTAATGTCATCCTTTTCTTTGAGCCTGTCAAATTAATTGTGGTATTTGGTTCCTTTGCATGCCGGTGATTGATGAAATGCCTAGAAGGTTTAGATTATTGGTATCGCAGTGAGTTAAGTATGCAAGGTTGAGGGATGAGCTTTGAAATGCTAGAATCGATGCATTTCTAATTTATGTGTATGAATCCGATCGCAACAGAGAGTATTAACATGTTTTCTGTTAGTCATTTGAGCCATTGAGGGTAGGCCATGTGTTATTAAGTTAACCAATTTTTGTGGTTTGTTGTGTAAAGCTATATTTATGGTATGTGTTCTCATTTCAAACTTTCCCTACTCTTGGGAGGTCATGCTGATGTTGATTCCTTATTATACCTTTTCCTATCTCATTATGATCATAAGGCTGCATGGTTCATTTCGTGAGACATAGAATCCGATCGATGATCTTGAATTTGCCAGTTTATATGCTCATGATTTAGGTGTGTAGTTTTTGAGCAAGGTGATATATGAGTGTCAAAAAGATGTGCTTAGCCTCGAATGGTGTGTACTGACTCTGATGTCTTTCTGTGTGATGTGTATTAGTATAAGGATGCATTTACTGTTGTTTTGTATTCTAGAGTTATCAATGCCAAAGCTATCTTGAATTGTATAAAGTCCCTTATCAAGTAGTGTGCTATTATACTCTTATTTAACTGCTTCTTTAATTTCCGTTAAGTTTGTGATTGTGACAATCGTGCCTTGCCCTATCTTGGGTTGTTGTTCTCTAGGGTTGGTGATTTCTAGCGCTGCAATGGGCCGTCAGTTTCTCGCCGAGGTTAAAGGCAAGTGCATCTCCTAGAGCGTTAGTAGGGTGTTAAATGCTCTGCTTGTGATAAGATTATGAAAATTCTAATGATTTGGTTATGTTTAATAGCATATCTAGAAGTTGTTCTTATCATGGTAATGAGGATGGATGAATGTTAGCAATGGGAAGGTAAGTTATTAAATTTCTAGTATTGTAATGCCTTACGTATTGTACAATTGAGTAGGGTTATATTGATGCAAAGGATAAAGTGATTAACTGGTAATGTGTGTGTTATATTCATGTTTGTGTTGTGCTTATAAACATGTCATTTGCATTTGCGCATTCATTACAGAAGGGGCGACCCATGTTGATGTGGGCCTCTGTACTCACACGTAGTGAGTACAAAAGTCCTACCTCGTAGTCCCATCCACGGATGGGAGCGAGTCAGTAAGAGTAGGCCCCGCCACGGGATGGTTGGGAATGAGAGGGTTCACACCGACGGTGTGCACTCACTATCCCAGATATCGCTATGACAATGTGCATTACGAGCATGCATGGTGCATTCATTTTATGATTCATGAGAAAGAGGATGAGAGCATAAAAGTATTGCATTGTGTGTTGCAATTGGTAAATGTTAATTGATGAGATTGGAAATGGCAGGTTGAGTATTGAGTCGTGGACTCATCCTGAAATGATTGTTGAGGGATGAGTAAGGTTTATTTATGTTTCCGAGTTGGAGGTGGTAAGTAGGGTTAGTTTCTGCTTCTTTAACTGGATAATTTCAATTAAGTAATGGTTATAACAAATGGTGGAGTAGTCGTGTTCTTACGTTTTGAAGTTATATGAATTCAAATTGCTCCCTTTGTTTAAGGATGTCAAGTAAAGGAACTATTACTGTATGTCTTGAAGTCGTTGTATTCTAATCGAATTCATTACTTTTATGTTTGATTGCACTCTGCTGAGTCTTGGACTCACGCTTGTTTGTTTCCTGTTTTAGGTACCTTGCGCGATTCATTTGGGTTGGGAGTAGAAGCACGTGCACGAATTCGGTCGCCATCGCATTTAATCAATGCATAAAGCCTGAATGTATTTAGTGGGGTTGTAATATGTTATTTGTCGTCGCGTAGTTTATCTTTTGTTAGCGGAGGTGTGATTGATATCTAAGGACACGCTAGAATGTCTCTTCGTGATTGAATGATTGATTTATATTGTTATTGCTTTACGTTCGCTTGAGTGGATGTCCTTCTTTCTAGGAAGGTCATGCGAAATTTTGAATTTTTTGCCGACTTAGTTTTAATCTGGTTTTAGAGTTAGCGGTTGTTTTTAGACAATTCTGTTGAGTTGTCGTTGAGTGTTTAGAGTTTTGGGTAGCATCCGTGGCACGGCTGGCGCCGGGGTGTTACAGTTGGTATCAGAGCGGGCTTTAGGTCCTTTTGGGAAATTTGTAAAATTTTGGGTTAATTATTAAGCATAAAAACATTAATATTTGGTGGCTATGCTAATTAATCAAGACCTGACACCCTGATGCACAGTAGGACTGGGACCGGTTAAAATTGTTTGCTTGCGCGCGCGTATTCCTTTCATTTGTGAATGTGACATGTAAATTATGCTAATTTCGATTATGTGACCTTGTGGTTTCGTTTTGTTGCATGGTTATGCCAAGAGCTAGTCATCGTATGTGTTTGTGTCTAAGGGTATGACTGGTATTTGCTAATTGAGTCTAGTACTTAATGATATGCTACTATTTGATTCTGAGAGAATAAATTCTCTTTGGTTATTTGTTATTTATTGGGAGGTTTGATATTTCTATGGATTGCTAGTGACTATGTCTCCTAATCTTAATGAGTGAGTCAGTCTGCATGCCTGCCAATCTGTGCTATGAAGTGGTCCCATGTGAGTATGTTTTCTTTTCTACTTGATAAGTAAACTGAGGAGGTGAATAATAGTTTTCCATTACTAAGTTGTTCTCTAATACTTTATTATGTCGCTTTGGTTTAACTCTCTCATTCCCCACAGCTTGTGGATTCTACATTTTTGGTTTATGAATACTTGTGATTTACTTCGTGTTAATTTGCATGTACACTCTCTGGTTGGCCTTTAATTTGGTCCAGTGTGTTATTTCGTGCCGAATGAGGCACGTTGCACTTTAATTTGGCAAGGTAGTTTTGGAAAAACGCCAATTGTTTTGTCTTTAGATTGGCTTTGGATTCCAAATCCATGTACTCTGAATTTTCTAAGGTTGAAATTTACTGCCTTTGAAATGAAAGAAAAATGATTGCCTTTGTAATTAAGACTTGGTATTGTGAGGCTAAGTCGAGTTGATGGCCTAACCTGTATAAATATCTTTAATTCTTTTAAGTGAGTCTTTTAAATCTGGTGTTCTATCAATGTGCTTATTCTTATTTTTTGGAGAATGAGATTCTAGCAGTTATTCACAATCCACATATTCTTTTTATGGCTTTTATTGATGAATTGGCAAGTCAGTGAGTGTGGTTTCTTCATGTCGAAAGCATGTTGAATGTGAGGGGTTATTTTGTGATGGATTATATCATGCCATTGTACTTTCGAAAGAAAAAAAAGGGGAAACCTCTCTTTTGGTAGATTCCTTGTATTTATAAATTTGGATCCATCTTCGTAGTTTGTTCTGGATGTTGCTTGTAGTGTGGCCAGGCTTGAGTCCTGTCATTTTCTAAGTCTTTTGAGAGTCGAGCTTCTTTGAAAGTTTTGGTTGGCTTTTCTGGAAAAGAAAATACGACAGTCAGAGGATGTTGTAGGTTGATCGAAGATCTTCCCGTAGAGGATTAGTAGAATGTTTGTGTTGTTGGGTTAAGGTGGTCGACCCTAATTGGATAGATGGCAAGAAATAGTTTGTGGGTCATGGTGATCCACGGTTATGAGTGGAGATCTAGAAATAGTGTTTGCGTAAGGTTATAAATGATTGTGTCAAAGAGGTAATAACAAGTTTGGTTGAGGAACTTGCTAATTAAGTTGATGGGATTCGATTGTTTAAATCATTGGAAACTTAGATAGTTGATCATTGTGTTCGTCATATGGTTGACAGATAGGAATTTTGGATGGTAGGTTAATTGGGATAAAATTCCAACCTGCTTTTCTTTGAAGAGTTGATGGGGAGAATTGTTAATGTTGGTGATGACATTCTTGAACACGGATGTAATTAGTCGAAAGGATAATTACTGGAGAAAATGATCCAAGGAAGAGTGGTTATAAGATTCTTGCCGAGTCTTGTTGGAGTTTCCCAAAAGCGCTAAGTGTGAACATTGAAACTTTTATTGTTAAAGGTGCAAGAATTTTCGAGATAATGGGATGTAGAATGAACTTAAGTTTAATTACCTATGGAATTGGGTTGTCGGTGTAATTATTTGGAAGGTTGCCTTTTGTTTAAGGCATTTTGTTTGGTGTGCTATTGAAATTGCAATATGAATTGTGTTTCGCCAAGTGGTGGAGTTAGTGGATGAAAGATTATGAGGAAGAAAGAATGCATACTTATGGAATAGTGTGATGATAGTCTTTGGGCTTGCCATTTAAAAGAAATAAATAGATGTAATGGAAAATGTTTGATTTTAGGATCGTTTTGCTATTCCCGAAATGTTGGTTTTGGGATTAGTGTGTGTGTTGCTTTTTAATCGAGTGATTCGTGGTTGGGAAGCTTTCCACCTTAAGGCTCAAGGTGTGGAAGTGGTTTATGCTGTTAAGAGAATGGAGTTCTCTGCGATTGTGTGGCTGTCTTTTGAAGAAAGATTTGTGTGAAGTTCTTCGTCTTAGTTGAGCTTTCCCTGGTGTACATCTTATTGCTTTGTCTTCATGTTGAGGGAAGTGGTTAGTTTTGTTAAGCAAATTGAGATTTTATTTGCTCTCTAGTGTGGGACAAGAAAATGCTGGGACGTGGATTCATGGTTGAGTGTAATAGAGGATTATGCTCTTTGATTTATCTATCGAAATTGAATGGTTCCGTTATGACTCTTTTCTTCAAGTGGTTGTCTCTATGCATGAGGCATGTATGAAGAGGGCAGGGTATGATTGTGTATTGTGATGGAATTGGGATTTATGCCCGAATGGGCGATTCATATTGATAGTAAGGAATGGCTTTGACCCTATTGTTTCCAGGGCATTTATTGAAGAGATAGGAGTTGTGTTTTGGTTTTTGGAGGATTCCGGTGTTAAAAGGTTAGAAATAGTAATATGTTCGAAATTGGTTAGAAACTTGTTGGATTGAAAAGCCTTGTGTGGCTCCGTGGTTTAAGCTAATCGACCCGTGGGATATCTATGGTATAGTGGGCTAACTCGTTCGATGTTATGGCTTGATAATGATTATGTGGTTATAAAGGTTAATCAATGAGGAAAGATGTGAATCAGGGTTTTCTTGGTTCTTGGGGGATTTGAGTTTAGAACCCCAACTATTCAATCAAATAGAATTAAATGAATTCGGTGGAAATTGGTTGGATGCTTAATAGAGTGATTTGGTATGTGTTAATCATGTCATCTCGAGTGATCTGTGAAGTAGAGGTTGAGAGAGAGGAGAAAGTTTTGGTGAGTGAAATTGACTAGGAGAATTAGAATTGAGTTGGAGACTAGTGATATGATCCTCCGGGAAGAATCATTGGTTGATTGCAGGTCGTACGTTGAAGCATTAAAGAGAAAGTGTCTGAGTTGTCAGACAGGTGATGAGAATGGTATGAATGGAAATTTTGGCTGTTTGCCTAGATCTATTGGAGTTTAAGCGTGAGAGTTGTGAATTCTCTGGTTGAGAAAGTGCTT